>VXAV01009901.1:125657-136683 GCA_013399715.1 Alectura lathami | reverse complement strand
TCCCTTCCAACCCAAGCCATTCTATGATTCTATGATAAGTATAAATATCATTGGTCACATTGAACTCATAAGGAACAATAGTACTGCAAAGTATACCTTGGCAAATATTCCAGGGTTCATATTTTTCTTGGTGAACATTCTAAGAAAGTGCTTAGTGTTTTACTGAACGGGCATTTTATGAAGACCAACTGTTAAAACTAGTACTGGTCCATCGTCAGAGAATTCTGGAAGGGCAAATTGGATTTTCTGCAGACCTGTATTATGTAATAATGTGATTCAGTAATGGTAAACTTTCCAGAAATACTGCACTCAGTAAGCTAGCGAAACTTCCAGCATCCATTGGAAATTTAAAGGCCAGTTAATACAAATCAATATATGTCTATTTTACAGTTACAGTATTTCATCTTCTAGACAAATCAAATTACAAACCCACATCCAAAATGAGCCCTTAAGTACAATTTTCCAATACACTTGCTCTTCCCATATACACCCCATATACACAGAGTTTTTTTCTGTTACTCTTTCTTCACATAGATCCAGTATGATCTCCTAAACCAATTTTAAATAGAGTTCTGAAAATAGAAAACAATCCCCTACATATTCACAATATTAACATTCACGTGCTGGCAGCTAAGCATGCCTTTTCTTAAAGATGATTTTTTTTTTTAAGTAAAGAAGATTTACCTATTTAGAACAACTGCTGTGTATCTTCTTTCCACAAAAATAATTCCACATAGAATATTAGTAAAAGGAGATGGGAAATTAGTCTCTGGCTTCTCTTTCTCCTCAATTTCTTCATCCTCATCATCATCTTCAGAATCACTCCAGGATACATAGTTGTCCTGGTTCCTGTTGTTATACCATTCCACACTTTCAAATTGCTGCCGCTCATACGGTTTGTATTTGCGCAAGATTTCAAGCAGCTTTATTACTTTTGGAGTTACAAATTTCAGGTCAAGTGAGGCAGGTGAGAAATGCTCTTCACAGAGTGCATGTATTTTCCTTAGGAAAGTGTCTGTAAACAATAAGAATTTCCTGTGCAGCTCCTCTTGCTCATGTTTGATATACTTCTGTAGCTCTCTCACCATCATCCCAGCTACCTTATCTGCACACCAGGGTCCCAGAACAACCAACACAGCTCGACAGTCTGACAGTATCTACAACACATGAATTGAAATATCAGTGCAAGGAAAACATTCATGAGTTATTCATGTGACACTGAGATCTTGTTCCTCACATTTCATAATCCTTACCAACGTTGTGCTAACTGCTCTATTACAAAGATATTTGAAGTTGGCTTTTGTCATTTAGACAACCTTGGGAACTTTGGTATTTAATGAAACAGGTTTCTTCCCCCTTAAGTCCCAACAACTGGGCTTTGAATTTTGCATACTTCTGAACCTCAAAAAAAAAAAAATTACCTAATAATTTGCAATTTGGTGAAATTGTTATTTGAAATTTACCTTCAGATAATTATGCTAAGAAGGAGAATTCTTCCTGAGGCAGCTCAGTAAACAAAGCATATCAGATAATTCTTTTCGTTAAGATAAAAACAACAAACAACAAAATAAAAGCTTTAAAAGGCATTTTTACTTTCTCATTAACACTTGCCAAGCTTTCAAAAATGTCTGAACAGGAAGTTACTAAGCCTAAGGTAACTGTGCATATCTTGCCTTTCAAATGAAAAAGTTATGGGCATGTATGTGTTGGTAGAATAGGAAAAAAAGAGGGAACTATATACTACTCAGAGAAAACAGCACAGACACTTAAGTACCATCAGCATCTTATCTGATTACAGGTTTTTTTCCTCCCACAACATAGCCAAACACTAAACAATGAAATCCAGACTACTCATGATCTACACATACTTTTACAACATGCCCTGTCCCTGGCTGTGTTCAAGGCCAGGCTGGATGGGTTCCTGGGCAGTTTGATCTAGTGAGCTAGTGGCTGGCAGCCCTGTCCACGGCAGGGGGGTTGGAACTAGATGATCTCTGAGGTCCCTTCCAAGCCAAGCCATTCTATGATTCTATGAAAACAGTCAGGCTATTAGTTTTCAGTTATTGTTTCAATTTCTCTTCTTTCTTCCTTTTTGTGAAGAAATACAGAACAAGTTACCTTCTTTACACTATCTTCCCTGAAGTTAGTTAGCTGTGAGACTTAAGGGCAAAACTTTTCTAAACAAATTATCATAGAATCATAGAATGGTTTGGGTTGGAAGGGACCTCAGAGATCATCTAGTTCCAACCCCCCTGCCATGGACAGGGACATCTCCCACTAGACCAGGNTGGACAGGGACATCTCCCACTAGACCAGGTTGCTCAGAGCCCCATCCAGCCTGGCCTTGAACACTGCCAGGGAGGGGGCATCTACAACCTCTCTGGGCAACCTGTTCCAGTGTCTCACCGCCCTCACAGGAAAGAATTTTCTCCTAATATCTAGCCTAAACCTCCCCTCTTCCAGTTTGTGGCCATTACCCCTTGTCCTGTCACTACACGCCCTTCTGAAGAGTCCCTTCCCACCTCTCCTGTAGGCCCTCTTCAGGTACTGGAAGGCTGCTGTCAGGTCCCCCCCAAGCCTTCTCTTCTCCAGGCTGAACAACCCCAACTCTCTCAGCCTGCCTTCGTAGGGAAGGTGCACCAGGCCTCTGATCATCTTCATGGCCCTCCTCTGGACCCACTCCAACAGCTCGATGTCCTTCTTGTGTTGGGGGTCCCAGAACTGGATGCAGTGCTCCAGGTGGGGTCTCACAAGAGAGGAGCAGAGGGACTGAACCACCTCCCTCGCTCTGCTGCTCACGCTTCTCTTGATGCCACCCAGGATGCCGTTGGTCTTCTGGGCTGCAAGCGCACATGGTTGGCTCATGTTGAGTTTTTCCACCAACTGACACCCTCAAATCCTCCTCAGAGCTGCTCTCCAGCCATTCTCTGCCCAACCTGTATTTGTGCTTGGGATTGCCCCGACCCAGATGCAGGATCTTACGCTTGGCCTTGTTGAACTTCATGATGTTGGCATGGGCCCACCTCTCAAGCCTGTCCAGGTCCCTCTGGATGGCATCCCTTCCCTCTAGCATGTCAATGGCATTATAACTACATACAGAGGCTTGACTCTCCCCACAACCAGGAAAGAAGGAATCTCAAGTGGAAAACTGATTTATTTTTCTTAATATGGGTGTCTCCATCTCATAGAACTACTGGAACAGAAAACAAGCACAGAGGGCTACGTGCATGAGAAGCATAGCAGTTAATCCCCTCTTCTGGGCTATGCAAATCCTTCAGACTGCTCCTGGTACCAGTATTCCTTACTCATTTTACCCTACTGCATTTTAAGTTCAGCACAAAAGTAACCAGGGACTTCCTCTTCCAAAGCAGTTAGAAAATAGACTGAGAAGCAGAAAGATAGGCTGCCTTTTTTTTTTTTTTTTTAAAAAAAAAAAAAAAAAACAGTGCCAGAGTACTAGGTTTCTGGAAATGTTAAAGGAAACTGAAGTACTTTGGGCTGAAGAGAGAAATGAATTCTCTAAACTTCCTCACTGATGGTTATAGAACTATGATTCACTTCTAACTTCCTGTTAAACAAAGAGACTTCATGCCTACGCAGTTGTACCTCAGGATGCAATTTCAAATTCCAAAGGAAATAAAAGGTTTCTGGACTTCAGACCCTAAATGTGACAGGTTCATGGTGTTCAACACACCATGCCTCCTGTAATCAACTCTGCCAGCCTGCACAACAGCATAGTAGCATACATGTAGAAAAGTTAGGAGCAAGCTCAAGGCTGAAATTCCATTCCACTAGTCCCATATTGTTCTGACTAGAATAAACTGTGGAAATTGTAGAGCTATGGCTGGAATTCATGCCTTAATTCTTTCTTTAGCATCTGGTAACATAACCATGCACTGCTTTTCCTAATATTTCCTGTGGCACTATTTCCATTTCAGTACCAACTTATTCAAAGGACATTGGAGATCATAAATACGTCAAATTCCTGACTTCAGAGGACATGGTGCAGAATATTTTGCTGCCTTAAGCAAATCTGAATACCAGATTATCAAACCAGATGAAGTTCTAATCTAGGAATCCACGGCTGACATTCAAGCTTCAGTCATTTACAAAAAGACCTGCCCTGTTAGTGGAATATAAAAATTAGAAGTCTTTTTGCTCAGATACACTAGGCTGACTAACTTTGAAAGTTTCAGTAACATAATGCATGCTGCAAAGTAGCAGTAAGACTTCAATTCCCGAGGTGCCTCATACAGCTTATGTCCTTACCTGTTTAGAAATTAACGTAGAATCTCTTTCCTTCGAATGTACAGATATGTTGCAGTCATTTAGAAAATGAAGTGCTTCATCCAATTCCTTTAATAATCTTCCATACAACCCACTTTTGTCAGTATATGGTCCGCAGTCTACAACAATCTCACATGGCTGAGAAGTATATCTTAATTGAGGGCAAAGATCAAGTTATTTCAGCCTGTTAAGGTTATACAGCAAACAGCAAGGGCACTATAAAGTACAGGCAATTACATTTATTTCCCCACCATGAACGGAGTTATATAAATACATACTAAAAAAGAAAAAAAACAAAGCCACGACCACAAATGCCAAACTACTTCATTCTAAAATGCTAATCTTTCTAATATACTTCCTAAAAATGAGGTTAATATCATTATCTGCATTTCAAATATTGGAGTATTTAAGGCAAAGGAAATTGAGCCTACCTGACCACTACCTCCACTTTTGATTTTCCAAAGTGTACTCTTTTGATATGCCAAATACACACTCATAATGTAAACTTATGTCTGTATATGCACTTACTCAAGTAAAGTATATGTTCTTCAACAGCAGAGATACAAGTGAGAAATTCGTAAAAGTGGTTCACAAAAGTTCAAAAAAGAATACATTAAAGAAAAAAACACCCACAAAACTGTTCCAGAATACATAACCACCATATTTGACTTTGTCTGAAACTCAGACAAACACAGTACAGCTGATGCAAGAAAACACACAATGCATTAAGCATTTCACGTTAACTTTCCTCCACAGCAGCTACATTATCACTGCCTTTATTAAAAAAAGTTCACATCACTCTACATTCTGTAAGAACATACGGGAAAGCACTCACTTTGCTATTCAGTATCCAATACTGTTTTTACTGCTTTCCCCCAGCATTTAAACCCAGCCTGGTCATTTAAAATCTGTGCAATTTTTCTGGTTTCTTGTACTGCAGATGTTGCAACATTTTTCTAAACAACTTTACAGTATACACTGAACAAAAACCAGCAAATCCAAACGCAAGACAGTGAATTTTACAAGTTCAAAAGTATGTTGTGGAATGTGAATTTTTTTTTTTTTTAAGGTTTGCATCTGAGTGGTGTTTTTTCTTCTTCGCTTTCTCAACTACATAAAATCTCTAAATATTAAGGTCAAGCAACCTTTCTACTTAACCGTAAGAAAAGATGTACTTCAATACTAGTTAGTCAAAAAGCAACTTTACATGTTTATCTTCCTGTCTATGCCTCATATAGAAGTAACAGCATCACATACAGGCCTTCCCAAGATTTAAAACAGGAAATATTTTCTACTGGTTTATTCCTTATTAAAACAAAATGCAGTCAACGCAATAGCCATAGTGGTACAACAACATACCTGTCTAAGACCACTAAATCAGTTGCAGTTTCAGCATTGCTCTTTAGTATATTCTCCAATTTCTGGATCTTCTCCTCTAACTCACCAGGATCACATTTCCCATTTAAAATGGAAGCTGTTAATCCCAAGATTCGAGGGCATGATGGGTAATCCTCACAGATCTGTGAAGTGAACCAGGATGAAATATCTTAGAGTTATTTCCACCATCCTGCAAACCAGCAGGCAGAAAGCTTAGGTGCTCAGTTGGAAACCAGTATTTGAATAGCAGGTATTGGACAGGGAACCAAACGTTCAATAGATATTTTCTGTTCTGTTGCCTGGAAGTAAACCTAGACAACTAAAGAACATTTAACAGCTGCCATGTTTAAAGGTAAATATTTCCACCTTGCAAATATTGAAAGAAATAATTAGTATTGCACAGGATATCCTTGCCACATTTAAAACAAAAACATGCATCATAATACTTACACACTATGGGAAAACTAAAGTATCATCTTAAAAACAAACAAAGTACACATGGTCTGGTTAAACCTGAAGAGAGATCTGCAAAGACATCTATTTTACAGGTTAGTCATATTATAGAAATACTTCATGGAGCCAACAATATTCCAAAAAGCCTCAAAACATTTTTAGAAATCAGTATTTTAAGAAATAAACTGATTAGTACATCCTAGTCCCAAACACTCAAACATTTTAATCACTAAATTTAGAAAACTCCCCTAATTTCCTAAGTTAAGGTTAATGCCAGGTTTTTCAATCACCACTGTAATTTATCATAAATACACTAATTTTTAAATCTTATAGTATCAATGAAGACTCAGTTCATTGCAGTAAATCCAGTCCCAAAACATGCTGAAATAGGGTTCCATTGATGTTTTTCTTCAACAGCAAAAGCTGACTTAAGTGTTTCCCACTTCTCCAACCCTTCACAGAATCACAGAGCCACAGAATGTTAGAGATTGGAAGGGACCTCGAAAGATCATCTAGTCCAATCCCCCTGCCGAAGCATGAACACCTAGATCAGGTTGCACAGGAATGCATCCAGGCACGCTCCTCAACCAAGCATTGAAACATTTATGCAGTGGAAACTGACCTTCATAATTTCACGGTACGGGTGGTCCTGGATTGCAAGATGGCACTCATCAAACACCAGTAGATTAATATTTGACAGGGATAAATATTCATTTCTCAAAACAGTCAAAGCAACATGACATGTCATAACCAGGACCTAGATTAAAAAAAAAAAAAAGCATCAGTATAAAAAAAAAAGGAGAAAAGTTGTCTTAGATTAAGGCGAAAGGGAAAGGTCTTCTGCAGGTCAGGCTAGACAGTATTAGCAAACACCAACTCTGTCTATTCATCTGCTTACATCCCCTTAGAGAAAAAGTGAACCAAACAATATCTACTTGAGAAAGTAACCCATCTAAAGGTTTTATACGCAACTCTAGTCTCATGTCTAGAAAAGAGTACACAATTATATTAACACCAGCAAGACTACGCAGAACAAATGTCACTGAATCCACAAACAGATAACTTCCCTAATCTGTCCCATCATCGTGTCTAAGGGAGGAAAGGTAATTCTTCATAAACTGATAAGCACCTGCTGCTTTAACAGCAAAGGAGGATGTTATCACAATTCTTTTTAAAGGAAAAATAATCCCTTCAAGATGATTTATTGGAGGTTATCAGAGATCTGTGCTCTATGTCAAGGTGTCTCTTCTCCATTCTAAACAGCTACTTCTAAAAAAGTAAAGACTTCGGAGTTCTGATTATTTGACTATTTCTCTGCCAACATAAATAAAGTAATTAGGCCCTAATAATGAATCCTAATACAAGGTACTGGAGTAATTGATAAGAAAATTTAAGATAAAGAAATAATTTTAGCTCTTCTGAAGAGCTTCAAGTTTTAGATTTCTTCTACAGCCAACAACAACCAAAAAAAAAACACCACCAACTTCCCTATCCCCTAAACTCATTTACCTGAAGCTGATGGAGAAATGGTTAGGTTAGATTTAGAAATTTTAAAAAAATCTTCCTAATCTTCTGAAAAGGTGGTGATAATTGGATACTGGATAATTCAGTGCTGCTACATTTTCTGGCTATAAGCACCAAGAAGAGGCCAAAACAGTATCTCAAATGTTTTGCTTTAGGCTTTGTAGGATTTTTTTTAGCAGTAGCTACATATATTAAGATCCATCTTTTACTCTCAAGATTCCAGAGGTCACAGAAATCAGCATACAATTACAGCAGAGTTGAGTTTCTTGATAAAATTATGTACTACTTTTAGACTGACATTGAACTCCACTTAGTAATACTTTCACTTGTCTGAGTTCTTCACATAAATTTAGTAACAGCCAATGAAATGTAATGTTTTGCTTTAGTAAAATATAACAGAAGACAAACAAACAAAGGGGTCTAAGAACCACCAAGGAAAATGTTACTAAGTTACTATTAATGCTAATGATTTTCCACCTAAAAAGAGAACTCCACAGAAACAGCTTACCCAAACAGGCAGAAGTAAAAAGCATGCCAAAGAGAAATGCACTGCTTCCCAAGGGAACATTTAATTTTATCATCTTTATACATCTTTTAGTGGCATTTAAAGTATAATATGTACACTAAGAATTTCTTCTGCAATCATCATCATGGACCACATGGCAGGGAGATTGGAAACAAAGGATTAAAAGGACAGCTTTTTGAAACAACCTGAGTACCTTCTATACATTTTGCCTCAAAATTAATATATATCACTAATATGTTCTTGTAACAGAAATTCAGCAGTTAATGAATAATTGGAAATCACCAATTCTCATCAAGTCAAACTTACTGTAGATTCTGTTTATATTTATACTTAATACATTACCTGATGCTTAGAGAATTCTTGACTCCATTTCTCTTTTGTCCATGATTCAATTACCTCTAGACTTGAATACTCTCCCACTTTCAGATCTGAATGTGTCCTGACAGCTGACACTTGCTGAGCAACTTGATTTGCTTAAGAGAACACAGACAAAAACCACTCAGTTCCACAAAGGTATTTTCATAATTTTCAAGATGTTTGTCCTATCACTAGCACTGTGGTTCATAACGTGATCTTTAGCTTACGCTAATGTTAAACTGGGGTATGTGGCACCTACGTCCATGTAGAACTACATTTAGGAAACAAAGTGCTAACTAATCTGCAGTTCAGATTTAATGCTTTTATTTTAAAACAGGAAACAGAAGATGTTAGAGAAAGATGTTGTATCAAGTGTATGATAGGCAAAACGTGAAAGGTATCACATTCTTTGATCAGTTTGTCATCCCTGCTGTTAAGGACTTCAGCCAAAAGTTTATTCCAGCTTAGCTTTCACACAACTTCTATTAAGACGAATCCAATGACAATAATAGGAGCATACCTGGGAACTCAGTATATTTTTCCTCTTACCTGAGTTGACCAAGAACACAGTTCTTTTTCCATTTTTGTTGAAATCCCCCCTGATCTGATAGGAGAGCTCTTTAGTGAGTAGTACGGCAATAAAAGTCTTCCCTGAGCCAGTGTTTAAACAGACTATTGTATTATGATCCAAAGCTGCTTCAAGCAGTTCAACCTAGGTTTAAAAAAAGAGTAACATTCTTATCCACAGCAGTGCAGAGAAAAAAAGCTGACAAAAAGCAAATACAAGTGGCAAACAAACTACAGACAGGTCAGTATGACCAGTACAGCTCTTTCCAATGCCACATAATTAGCACTGCTCTTTCATAAGAAAGTACAGTCACTCATTCAAAAATAATACACACTATATAGTATAGCTTCTAAAACTAAATTCTTTAGTACGACAGTTTGCTTGTATTTTAGGTGGCTTTTTAACTATATTTTAAGAGCTGATTATGTTGCTAGACACACTATTTGAAGCTACAAACTAGAGCTTTTAAATTTAATTCTATACATCAATTCAGCCAAAAACGCAAGCACAAGGTGAGATAACTTTTTCAGTAATACTAACAAAATGCTAGCTTTCAGATATCTCTGCAGGGCGCAAAAAGAACTGAAACGCCAGAACTCAGGAATAGCTTCTGTAACAAAGTGAAAATCAGAGTGCCCTGACAGAGTTTCTGACATTACTAAACTGCTTTGACCACTGTGTGAATCAAAATCAAGATTAACTATGTAGCCAAAGGAGACCTGACTGTATGCTTATAATCAAGATGCACAATGTCATGGTCACTGTATTCGTCTCAAACATCTTGCAGAGAGCAAGAGAATATTCAGCTAAAAATTTTGGCTCATTAGAGCAAACTGAGAAGAGAGAATGAGGATTATTACAGACGTAGAATGCATCCAAGCTAATGAAAAGAGACAACTAGCTGCCAACAGGTGGCGCTGAGAGAAACACATGCCTAGACCATGTGCAACACTGGACCTTCTCCAGCTACTCTGGTTCTCTCTCTGTTAAATTCATGGATTTAGTTTTACTAATATAGTGATGTCAAAAATATGTATTACTAGTACCTGATATTTTCTTGGCGTGTAAATGTTATCATGAATTGCTTCTTGTTGCCATGGTAGTCCAAAAAATGGACCCATTGGGGAGGAAGCAGGGGTCATGAGCTGCAGTCCCGCCATGCTGACGGATTGCAAAGCAGGGCTTTTCATTCATTCATCCAGTGTTTCTTTCATTGCATTTTCCTTCCAGCACAGCCTACTACAGAAGAAAGAGAAACAGTATTAGATAGATATCGTTAAAATATAAAGCAAAACTAAAAGGAACTTAACAATAAATAACTTCACTCAATTTTTACTTCCAGTAAGGGCTAAAAATCTTATTTTCATCAGAAAATTTCAATTTTACACTAACAGACACTTTTTCACTTGAAGATGTGTACTTATCAAAGGACCTACACTTTACAGGCAAAGCTCATTGTAGGTATTTGGTCTTGTACATTTCAGCATGAAGTTCCCTTTGTGTTCTGACAAACTTCCTTTTCAAATTTGTCTAATAACAAATTAAAAGAAATGAATCTGTTTTAGTTTTACCTCTTGAACATTTTTTTTTTTTTTTCTTTCCTGATCTGGGTACCAAATAAGTCTACCACATTTTGCATTTCCAAGCAAGAAGTCTTATAACCAAAGATTTATGTACACATACATGCATGCAACAGGGACTTTATTTTAATCAGAAGGAAAAAGGACAGGAGCTTTAAAATAACCTGTTTTCAAGTAGGTAACTTTATCGGAATCTGTTGAAGAACTGGCAGAACCAGCAGAAGTTTAATAATTGCTGATGACAAAGATAACAACTAATGGAGAATGGTCCCTTGTCAGATAAATCACCAGTTTCCAGAAAAATAAATAACAAACAATTTGATGATAATTATGTACTAGAAAACACCCGCTTAC
>VXAV01009901.1:102886-121386 GCA_013399715.1 Alectura lathami | reverse complement strand
GCAGTGCGGTGACTTCTGCCTACACTATTAGCATTTCAGTGACAAGAATTGTATGCTCACCTTCACTTGAGCAAAACAAGATTCCTACATTATCTGGTTTCTACAACAGTGTTAGAAGTATACTCTGCTAAGGTTCTGAAGAACATCATTTGGCCCAGAGGTCTAAAATAAGAAAATGCTGTCAATATCATTAAACAGGATGAATCAGAAATCACTCTTACATCATGCTATCTTTAACATATTTCAACATTTACAATGCAGCTGCACAGAACTCTTTCCTTATCTGACACCCCTCAAAGACCTCCACCAGATGCATTGTCTAACCAGTTAAAGAATAGTGTAGGGCAACATATAGAAATTTATATCTATATCCCTTTAATAAATACAAGCAGAATGCAGGAATGCTTACAAAGCCTAAATGCCAGAATTCCTCCACTAACCAGCTTTTCCCTGGTTTCCCTAGCACAATCTATATTCACTGTGAACATTCATCTTGAACTAGATGGCGATCTGGTTTAATTTTATGACATAAAACCAACTTAACAGAACCACCAGAGCATTGGTCTCTAACAGCATGTCATGGGAGTCAAGGGTTGCTTTTTTTTGTTCAGAAAATTTCATTAGAGAACTTACTAAAATTATGATTACATTGAGACTATGTAAGAATAAGCTGCTTGTGAAGTATTCCTACAAGCAATCCAGCACAGCTAAAAGCTGGAATGCCCACCAGACTCCTCGTGAATTTCTGACAATAGGAAGGAAGTGGAGCATAACATGGCATTTAGACTGAGATAAATGCACAGCCCCTGAAGTCCTCCATTAAGTGTTCGGTCACAGGTACGGACAAATCTGGGTTTGTGGCAAATGCCTAATAAACACTTTCTGTTACAATTTGCCCAGCTCTGTCAAAGTCAGCAAGACACAGCTCATACCAATAAAATCATGCTGCTGTACATTCTAACAGACCCTAAAGCAAAAGGATTATACCTCTATTTATCAGCATAGTACACATGGGATGTAAGGTATTTGCCAGTACAGAAATAAAACACGACGAAAATGCATCTGTTTTCTAGCGTATCATAGACATCAGAACATGAGGCATTCAGACTAACAGTTTTGAAAGGGGGTATTTCTCCCTTAACAAATACGGGCATGCAGCCACAGCAGAACAAACTATTTCACCTCTTAAAGTTGTGTAAAAAACCCCATGCAACAGGCCTAACAACGCAGCTGATTAACCAGGGGCGCAGAACTGTTGCGATGCTGATTCCTCCTCTTTCACACCCTTAACACAGAGTGCAACTGATAAAGCTTGAAGTGCATGGTATCTAAAATGCAAGGCAAGGAGGAGACTGCTGAAACCAGATACACATCTGTCCTCACAAAGACACCAAGCTACATATGAATGTTTATAATACACAGCTTTAATCAGATAGCCTCTTTCCTGTTTCCTCAACTCATAATTCAAACTGAAGCTATTGAAACTATTGAGAGTAAGACCACAACAATTTACCTGCCATTTCCCTTCCTTGCCAAAAACTCTCCTATCTGAAACAAACTCAATTCCAACTCCAACCTTAAGCATCTTTCCTCTTCCCACTTCCTTTGGATTTATTTATTTCACCTACACAACCACACTCAAATGTAAAATCCACAAGAAATGTTTAAACACAACACTCACTTTTAAAAAACTGAATACATTTGATTATATTCAGTTTCACAAGAAACATTAAGGCACGTGTTTCATGGCATACACCTTTTTAATTTATGTCATTGCTTTATCTAACCATCTATGGATAAAATTTCCATTATTTTCATTATTCTTTCTGAAGAAATTCAGGGTAAATTTCTATAGCCACACTCACAAAGTGACTTTATGTTCCTGAAGTCGCTTTACATATAAAACAGGAGAATACAGTGAGGTGATGCACAAAAATCTGTTTCTCCTACACTTCAAAGCATGGACTTACCGTTTTAATTTCTGCAGCCTCTGTGCTTATGCTTTCCAAACTGCATTTTGACATCATGATATCAGCTTGTAGGTTAATCACATAATTTGCAAGCTTTGGCTCTTAAAAAAAAGAACAACAAAACCTCTGAGCTATAAAAATGATTTGAAGAGAGATCTATAATAGCAGGGTTAATTGTGGAAATTTATTTGCTTATAAACAGTCTAAATGTTTCGGTGACATACTATAACCGGCCAATTCTGAACATGAATTATTTTAGTTTAATAGCAGAAAAAAATTGAAAGTGATTTAAAAGCTAATTTCTGATAGTCTATATATGCACGGAAGCATACTTACCTCATCCTATTAACATTAATAATTGTTTCATATGAGAAATACAGTAGTAATATGTCTTATACAATTTTTCAAATGTGATTTTTTTCCCTGTGCACAAATAATTTCACTTAAGAGCTAAACATTAAAAACTGAATTTCATTTTTTTTATATTTCAGTTTGAAGCCATAATACAGTAAGCTGATACAAAAGCAATAACCATTAGTTTCTAAGCACATTAGCACACGTATATTTTAATAGAATAATACTGTGCAATTAATAAGTGTTAATCTGTATAAAAATACTTCTAGCTATGAGTAAAATTAGCAGTCATGACAATTTCAGATACATTAGCAACTTTACAAAATTACAACTGAAAACACAAATATGGTATAATCTAAGTAGACCTACAATATTCTCAAAGCTCTAAAGCACAAAATGTACATTATACATTCACCTAAAATATTAGTTTCCCCAGACCCAAAGAGAGATTCTGATGCTATTTTTTCTTTTAAATCAATATTGAAAACTTAAATGCAAAATGAATCTTGTTGAAAATTTCTACTCCAATCAGTTCCATGAAGTTAACGAGAAGGACACTCCCAAGATTACTTCAGTATGTTCATTTTTACCTCAAATGCTGATGTTGAGCTTTTCCAGAGTTTCCAAGCCTGTAATTTTGTTTCACCCTAGGTAACCTAAAAGGCAACATAAAAAGAGAGCATTTTAACATGAACTGCCATAAAAATCAATTGTGCCATGTGGTAGTCTGCTTTCTTGCATTTTAATATTTAGCTCTGTAGGAACAGCACATGGGCCTTCAAAATCTAATTATCATGTGTCCTTTTTTGGCCAGGGATAGACAGCCAGCATCTGAAAGCCAGAAGTGCTAGGGAGCTATTTGCATATTTTCTGTTTTATCTGCTAAAGTAATTGCTAGCTGACTACAACTAGATTTACAGTTTTCCTCCCCTGTGCTCCCTCCAAACAAGTTTCACCTAATACCACGATGAAGTCTTAAAGAAACTTACCATCCAGCACATAGCAAAAAGCTCGAAGCATGCACTTCTTTTGAGAAAGCAAAATAGACAACTTTCACTTTATTTTACAACAAGAATGCGTAGGCAGTGCAATGCAGAAAATCCGGTGAGCACTGCATTAACATACAAAATAGACCTACTCAAATCTTACTCCCGCGGCTACTTTTCAAATTCATGTTTGCATCACACACACATCCTTTTTCTGCGCAAGATACAGAACACTGCTGGTAAGATGCAACAAGTAGAACAAAGTTATTATAATACACTCCTGTTATGTAGAGGTTATTTATTCACCGCCTCTAAAACATGAGCCAGAATACATTTCCCCTGACCCACGGAATATCATAGCAACAGAAAACTGTCACTTCTGCAGCAGAAATACAGAAACACACCACGCTTTCTATTATTTCTTTCTGCTTCTCTTGCAACTACAGCACTTTGTTACCCTAACACAGAAAAAACATGAACAGGGAAAAAAAAGCCTCAATTATTTGTCAGTAAAGCTAACGTCACGTATTGCTTCACACAGCAAATGCACTTCATTCCACAATTGTAGATGGCAAGCAGAGAGCAGACAAATCCGCAGGTAAGATTTGGGAGAACTAAAGAAGTGTGCAATTCTCCACCAACGCCAGCAATTTCCTTTGGCACATCAAAGCCATAAGACTGCCGCCTCTATCGGTTGGCAGACCTGAATTACAGCAGGCCCTTTCAGTGCCGACGCTAACATACAACCAGACAGGCCACATTCCTGAGATGCAGTCAAGTTCCTCTACAAAACAGCGAGCTCCTAGCCATTAGCATCTCAACGGCGTCGCGGGCACCCAGACAAAGCCCCGAGCGCTGGAGGCGGACGCAGCTTGCAGGGGTCCCAACGATGGCCACGGTTCCGACAGAAAATAATAATAATAAAAAAAATTGGTGTCCAAACTGATATTTTTTTTATCCACATCTGTCCTATATACATATATATATGCAAAAATTTTACTCCATAGTAACTGTAAATCTTGTTAAAAAGCAAAGAAGCAGGAAAAAAAAGTGACTTATTTTTTAAATGGCACTGACATCCCTAACCACAGACGTTGTTCCAGAAATCAAGTTTAACAGTAACAACTTCTTTAAAAAAAGCTTTCTAGTAGGAGCTCAACATTGACATATTTTATCTATAGGTGGAAGGTGAGAGTTACAGAATAACTAGGTGTTTGGATTGTCCAACTAGTCATACTGCAAACACCTCTAATACCCTAAGAATAAAGCAGCAACGTGGAAAAAAGAAAAAAAAAAAAAAAGGAACCCAAAAACCAACAGCCAGGTCCTATAAAGCAGTCAAGAGAAGCATGCAAGAAGGACACACACTAGTTAATTCTGCAGCTCGCCAGTGTCGTGGCACTAGGCACTTGTGCAAACCCCAGCCAAGACCTTCAAATATCTTGGCTATTTGCTACGTAGAAATTTGCTAACACAGAAACCAAGTATACAAATATATCAGAGAGCACATAGAAGAATTTATCAACTGTTGTTTTTATTTCTTACAGTGTTTTTGTAATTCAGCAGTTGAAAAAAATCATGCTAACGTGATACCTAACTGTTGATATTAGAAAAAAATAATATAAAGAAAAGATTGCCAGGAAGATGTCTGAACAAAACTGTAGAAATAAGAGACCTAGTGGCACACGACAGGTAACAAGCTAAATTTCAAACAGATTATCCAAGTTCTCTCTTCAACATCATCTACAGTTTAAAGTTAAATAGCTATTTCTCCCATCCTAATAATCATGTTAATACTTAAACCATTATTCACAAGCTGCTCTCATCTTGAAAATGAATTTCTATCTTGCAAGAACATCTATGCAATTGGACTCCTAAGCTCACAAGTGAGCTGTGGAGTGAACAGCCTCCACATAAATACAAATAACTCTAATACAAACCAAAGCCCTGCAGTGTCACAGGACACGAGGTGGAAACTACCATTATGGTTAGGAGAAAGTCCTTCTGGGCGGGCATCCTGCCTCTAATTACAGCTGGTTCTGGATTTCGAAGGGGGTGGTTATAAAATGGGAGTCATCCTCCTTTTCCATGTGTTATCCCAGTAACTCTGTATTTCTAGTATTTTTCTTTGTTTTATTATGCTACAAACAACCAAGCTAGTCAGGAATCACAGTACAAACTCCATACTACCTCAAATCTACCCCAAAACAAAATACTTTTAGCATCTGAATAATTAAGTCTTGTCCACGGAACTCAGGGAAAAAAAGAAATAGACTCAGGACATCCCTTTAAATGCAAAGCCAACTATAAGAACACTTACTGAGCTTGATTTTTTCCAAGCTACTACTTGAGAACTAGCCCACAGAAAAATCACAATTGTGTTTACGGACCCTGACTGAAGTAGTTAACTATATTATTATAGCTACACAACCAGAAAGGATAGCTGAACATATCTAAGAATCTATTTATCATTTGGCCCTTCACTTTGGTAGCAAATTATTGACTTGCAATTATTTACTTTATCTAAAGATGATGTTTAAGACTTTCAGACAACTATGTGTTCCAACAGGAAGGGAAGGCAATTAAGCAGAGCTAGGGCAGGGATTTCTCCTTTCCCCAGCTCTGGGACAGGCTGTGAGGCAAGTACAGCTCCAAAGCACCAATTATTCTTGCTCCTGGTAAGTAAAAGCAGCAGCTGTCCCCCGCATATAACCCCCCACGTGGGGTTTTCAAGCCCATTATTGGAATAAAGATAAATCCTTCCTCTCCAAGCGGGAAGAAGTTGAGCTCCCCAAAATACCGGTGTTTGTCAGTCTTCTGTTCTCCCTCTGCCAGAACATCCAAAGCTACAGAGCCCCACAAGAAGCGTTCTGAAGTTACCAGTTTTGTAACACATGACCTATGGATATCTGGGTTTTAAGTCATCTTGTAGAATTTCCAGCAGTCTGAGATGAGTTCTAACCTCCTAATATTGGTCATAATATTAATTCATCTATCACCCAAGAATGGCAGGCTTAGTTTTACAAAAATAATGAATTTACTATTAAGAGTGCAAATTAACTCATTCTAATGCAACACAAACTATGTGAGCAGTATGTACTGATTAGTACATTATTTAATTACACTTTAGGCCTTGTGATTTTTAATCTGTTTTCCTAAAAAAGAAAGGCTTCTCACTAATCACACTACATGGCTGTAAGTGTTCTTTCCTGGCCAGAAACCTGTGGGCACAGCACTAGAATATTCTTTTATGCTAAGGTGGGATAGAAGCAATATTAAATTCATAGAAATACGTAGCATAAAGAGAGCCTACTAATGCTCCCAAATCCAAATGACATTCAAAGCTTCTCAGATGCCAGGGAATCCAATCTCCAGATAGACAACACCAGATGGGAGAGAGAGGAATAAAGATGGTGGTAGGGAAGACTTCATTCATTCTTTTATTTTACTGGAGAGAAAAACTGCATCATCTGTAAGACATTTCTCTATGTCCACCAATTTTTTTATTATTTTTTTTTTTTTAATGCAGACTGTATAATAACATCCACAGGTGTAGATGAAAATACCCTGTGGTATCCTAACAGGCCCTCACACAAAATATGAAGAGCAGAACTTCCTCTGTTATGACTGTGCCTGTTTGAAAAACGATCAGAACTAATTCCAAAATGGAAAAGATCATTAGAAAAGGAAATACTTAACTGTTTTAACCTACAGAGCTGGCTAACCAACTTACTGCCACAGCATCAGAAAATAAAGGACTTTATATTGAGCCATTTCTTGTCTCAAGAGCTGAGAAACCAGCCAGGCTGGCCTTACTTACCCGTACGATGATCTCAAAGAAAGAGTGCATTTGGCACTGTTAATGGAATTAACGCGAGAAAGCTGTACGTACCATGAAGCACTTCATGTAGATTCCAGATATTTTGAATTCTCTATTAATAAAGTTAGAGGTTATTTTAAATCTAACAGTAGTTACCAATGCTTTCTATTTGAGTCATACTGAAAAGAACTGCAATTCTTCTGAAGGCAGAGGTTTTCATATCCTATTCAAGTGCCAGGCCTCAGCCACTTAGATGACACATCCCCAGTGAGTACGATGAACACTCCAATAAATGCTGCGGCGTTCTGTAGCTACTGCTATTCCCTCCTACCCACATAGCATTTACAGTAGAACTCAAGCTTTTTTTAAAAAAAAAAAATTACAGTTAAACTAAGAACATAAGATGCAAGCACACTACAATAGATACGTGATTTTTTGTTATTTTAATGCCTCAATCTTCACTTCTCATTGCTATCCAATACAGCATATGCATTTGCATACTGCCTGGCATTCAAAGCTAGTCAGAAGCCTGTAAAGCTACATTTTATCACTATAAAGCTAAAAAGCTTCTAACAGTGTTATCATATCACAGGTTATTTATAATGCTGAAAGCCAACAGCATTACAAAACAAACTGGCAACACAACACTGAAACTGATTTAGAAGCTTAAAAGTATTTACCCAGGGGGGAAAAGGCAGCAAGGGGATAGCTAACATCCTTATAAAGGTGAAATGACAAACCAGTAACGTGATGAGACATTTGTTTTGTGTCTTTAGTCTTGAGCCAGAGGTAAGAAAAACTGGGATGTAAAGGTTTAAGGAGTTTATCTTGTACTCCACAACTTAAGGTTTTCAACGAAGAAAAAACACCTTCATTTTTAACAGATGTGGAAGTCTCGAGTGTAAATACTGCCTTACGATTGGCTTTGAGAAATGAAAAATACACCCACAAAATACAACTGGAACACATTCTTCTCCACAATGTGTGGGATCACAGGTGTCTAATGTTAAGAAGCTTTAAAATTAAAAGCTGCTCCTCTACCCCCTCCACCCTTAAAATGCCTTTCACGTTCTCATCAACTATGAAAGACAGCAGAAGGTCAAACAGCCAAAGCGCCGACCGCGTCTGCGGGGTTGTGAAGCGTCCTGCTCAGAGCAAGTTCCCTCACTGCCACTGCTGTGCAGCCAGGCACCAGCAATACTCTCAGAACATGCACACAAATCAGAAAACGGACCCATTCAGCAGCAGAATAAATAGCAGGAGACAAAGAACAACTGGAGATAAAATAGGTATCCTCAGAAGATTTCTCTACGTGTCTATTAGGAAGTATTTTTGCCTCAAACCATGTCTACATTACAGTTCAGAATCTAATCCAGTGCGGCATTAGCCTAATTTTTCCATCAGCTGTGCACATTACACACAGTAACACTCATACTATGCAGCTTATCAAAAGAAGTATGTAAGTTGCTTCTCCTTGTTGAATAAAGAAAATGCTTCAAAAATTGAGATACATTGTTTTGCTACTACCTACATCCGCCACTTAAAAAAGAAAAATGGGTTAGATGAGCACATATTCACCTTTTTACTTCTCAAAATGGAGTGGAAGCTATTTATGCATTTAAGCAAAAGCATTACCCAGTTATGAGTAAAAAGGATGGTTTCAGACAAAGCCGTGATGGTTTAGTGAGTATTGCATCAACTCATTTAATGATTATTAAGGCATGTTAGGAGGAAAAAATAATGCAACTTTACTAAACAAATCCACTTTTCTAGATTCTTAACTGAAGCCACTCAGGGCTGAGAAATAATGCTTTCAAGCAGTTACATCCCTGTAAATGGTACCGTTAAGGGGTTTTGACACTAGTCTGGGTTCTGGAAGCAATGTAACCAAATTAATGTAGTACTCCACCTGCCAATTAACCCTTCTGCCAAGCACAACTCAGAATTAATATATGCAAGCAGTTTTTTCCATTCCAGATCTAGCCTGAATAACTGGCACTGGAAAGACAGGCATACCTACAGGATGCTGGTACACATTCATCAGCTGGAGGGAACTCCCCTCTTCTGTAACACTAATCTATAGTCCTGTAATGAAATCAGTTGAGAACAGTACTTCCAGTACANTAAATAGCTGTAGATTTCACTGCACCCAGAATTCCAGCACCACAACCCTAGTTACCAAATGAGAGCAGTTTTGAAAAATACACAAATTTGAAGCAAAGGAAAAAGAAAATACGTCCTGCTCTTACCACATCAGTTGTAGCTGGAAGTTGTCAAATCACCTATAATTATGGCTAGTGTCATCGCATTGTTAGTGGTATAATAGCAAGCGTCTTATAGTGCTTCATTCCAGCAATGG
Organism: Alectura lathami; assembly: GCA_013399715.1. NCBI lineage: Eukaryota > Metazoa > Chordata > Aves > Galliformes > Megapodiidae > Alectura > Alectura lathami. The sequence continues at coordinate 111,897 of VXAV01009901.1, read as the reverse complement.
TAAACAGTAGGCAGCAGGCAGTCATCAACAAAACAATTCAGAATTTTTTTTTTTTTTTCTTTTTCTAAGAACTCAGAACTGACCAAAGGAAACGGCCAAGTTCTGTGATGTCTACCTGGCAGCTGCATCAGCAGTGCCTGGACTATCTCCCCTTCCTACTTGTGTCCTAAGATTCTACAGTGGATATCTTAGGACCTAGCAAAACAAAGAGATATTTTAGCAGGTACTTTCACTAAAGAAATACTGTTGATTTACAAGAGAAGATTGAGGTGAGTGGAGGGAAAGACAGAAGAATCAGCTCCATCATTTTTAGTCTGGAGAAAGAAAATATAGATTCATGCATGATCTTTTGTGGATATCACCACATGATTCTTCCAGTCTGGGTTGAGAGAATTCCACGTTTGATGTTTTATGACTCATTCAGTGCAGCCACATCGTAGAAACATTCCTTGACACCTTTTTGTTACCTAATCCTTGGGTGGTTCTGCAAATAATTCAGTACTTTCACTAACCATGAGTACAATGGATTAGGAATAGTTTCCTGCCTTCTCTTATCCTCACAATGCCCTGCAGATGACCAATCCCAATAGGTCAGACTGAAAGTTCTCCAGAGGACAACCAAATCCAGACTCTATGAAAAGTATCCATGACGCACAGTAGAAGGGGATGGAAGGAACAACAGCTGTAATGAATACTTAACATTTAGGTAGTATCAGAGGAAACACTGCCAGCAGTTAGATGACAAAGAACAACGAAAACTCAATTTAGGTACAAAGGAGTAAAAAGAAAGAAATAGGTTTCTAGAAGCAAAGAAGAAAAACATGAATGCAAGCAAAACTTTGGAAAAGTAGAGATAATCAAGCTCAAATAAAAAAACACTGAAAGTTATATCAAATAAATCAGTTTAAAAGTAGGAGAGTAATACAGCATTTTAAGGTGAAATAATTACTCCACTACAGCATCCCAGTACAGCTGGGATATGACTTTCAGAAGGATTTACACAGATTAAGTGCTTAACTTCCAACGCATATCTGAAAGATTTTCCACTTCCTCCTCAGAATTGCGTCTCAACTCTGAAAAAGTAGACCAAGCTGAAGAAATCTCTAACATCTCTTTAGTTAACAGCTGAATTACAACACCTTTCTTGCACACCAAAAATCCAAAGTAATGCTATTTAGAAAAAAAAACCAAAACACTAGTTTTTATCATTTTACATAGACAGACACTTGCTGAAGTTAGAATTAAACACTGACACTCATTTTCTCCTTAACTACATATTACAAGAGATGGCCATTTTCATAATTTACATTTCAAGATACTTCAGCATCTTCCAAACATATAGTAAAACTGACAGAAAAAAAAAAAAAAAAAGCTGCAAGTCCAAACCTCTAGTGCTGAAGCGTCCTGAAATTGTAAAGTCACAGTTAACAGAACTTTGACTTTGCTGGATAAACGAGAGTTTAGAGAAACTGAGACTAGTCAACTAAGTTAATTTGGAAAGAAAAGTGAATTAAGCCCTTATGGGCAAGCTGTCACTGACAAGACTGGCCTTGCTGCTTGGCTCCTATGAGAATTGGACACAGAGCATATGCAGAGGTTTAACACATCTTAGTCTCACCACTGCTATTGTAGTCCTCAAATATTCTCATAAAAATCCATGTTCGGTTGTAGAGTCAAACTTCTTAGAATAAACACAGAAGAAATGTGATATCCCTGGACAGACGAAATACAGAGAAGTCACTTCATGTTTCATCACAGTCCTTTCGTTTTTGTACAGCACTGAGATAAAATGCTATCCTCCTGTCTCACAAAGGCTCCCAGACCACAGCTTAACATGCATTTCACAGGGCACTGCCAGACACAAGAGCATCGCTCCTATTCTCTCTCCAACCCACATGCCATCTCCCACTCTGCCTTACTGCTGACACAACTGTCTCTAGGTAATTTGCAGCCAGATCTGGAGACTGACCGTAACAGTACCAGAAGTCACACAGAAGAAAGCTGTTTCCGAGGTGAAGCGGTTTCCCTAACACACCATCCACCACATAAGTTCAGAAATGCTTGCACTTCAAAGCACCACTAAGCCAGGGGACATGCAGGCTTTTTCCAGGTGAAAGCACCAGCTAAAACGCACACCCAACCACGCACAGCCGGAGATGCAGCCTACGCACCTCGCAACTCGGGGGCCTGACAGGAAAAAGGATTTACTGCTGTGAGAATCTCCCACAATCACACAACCCCTAGCTAGAATGCAAACTTCTAAAGAATGACTATTTTACATACAAGTTTTCTGCTTTTGTCCTTATAATTAACGCTCTAGATGATATCATACTATGAATTGCAAGTACTGGGTACAATTTCATATGCAACTTAGAATATCACTTACCTGTATATATAAGTTGCATGCCAGCAAATTGAAACTGATAAATAATCTCCACCTCCTCCCCAGTTTTACTCTACAAGCAAATGTATAGGGCAGGAAGAAACAGATCTCAACTCAGATTGGGGGGGAATTAAAACCAGGATGTTTTCCTGGCTTACAAAGGTGACTTGCCTTTTCAACTACTTTAACCTGTTACTTTGAACTTCCCACATAATTATACAAAGACTCACGTTGCGGCTACTGTGAAGTCCTAAAACTCTGATCTCAAATTAAGGATTGCAAGTCTCCATCCTGCTGGTGGTAAACGGACTAGACTCTTTTTTTTTTTTTTTCTTGTAAAAATAACAATCAGTACAATGCTCTGCCTTTCTGTTTCTGAAGCCTAACCATTCTGCTTCAAAAAGCTCTTCAGGCTAACCACACTGATTACAAAGAGAGTTTCAAAATAATGCAAACCTGGATAAACAAAAACATTAGGCTTTGACTTGTACACAGTTACACTACTATCCTGGAATATACCATCACTAGATGTTCTAAAATTCTAAGCACTCTCTTGAATAGCTCCCTAATTATGGAATCATGACTACAAATTGCCCCTAAACAAAAATAGGATGCTTTAAACTCGGCATAACTTTGGTTGTGAATTTCCCAAGCTAGTAGCTAGGGCCTAAGTGTTTCATCTTGATCACTGCACTTTCCAACTGTTATTTTTGTTTGAAAGCTGTTGAAACCTCAGAATATTACTCAATAAAGAAATGTAGTTTCTGAACTGCAGTTGTTTTTTTTTCCTTCAGAAAACTGATGGAGTTTTTCTTCCATTTTCATAACATCCTTTAAGCTTTTTTCCTCCCATTTTGGTTCATATCCTGGACTTACCCTAGCTGATATTGATACGCAAAGCCTATAAGATTACTCTCCTAACACACCTGTTTGTAACAACAGCTATCGGTAATATGTGACAACACAGAAGGTTGAGAAAAACACGAAAGAGCTCCTTTAACTAAAAAGTGAGAAAGTAAATCAATATTCACACCGTACAGAAGACAATCAAGTAGTATTTTGGGGTTAGATTTCACAAGACCACCAACCCAATCCCATGGCAACCTACTGCTAGATGAAGCAACTCCACTCTTCCCACTGCTCCTTCCTGTCTCTAAACAGTTCTGACACTTGTTTGACATGTTGGGAAAAAAAAAAAGTTCAGCTCACTTCCCAGTCATTTTTTCCTTCACCTAGGCAAGCTTTTTGCTAGTTCAGCAAGCTGCATCAAGCAGGGGAGGCTGGGGGTGCCAGATGAGCAGAGCTGGCGTGAGGAGACAGTTGAAATCCATTTGGACAGCCATTAGGTGGCCTACGTGTCAGAAAGCAAGCAAATGGGGTTCAAGAGGTTTTTGACTGTCACTCAAAGTCAGACAACAACTTCTCCATTGACAACCGTCACTGACCTGTGTTACGCTGTGACATGAAGCCTAAAATTCAAGAAGCAAAACTTCTTGCTGTCTGGTACAAAACCAATTAAGTGAATGGAACAGCAGACAGCAGTAACAGGATGAACCCAAAAAAGCTTTAGAAGCTGTTAACAGTTGGCATTCGATGTATACATGAGTAGCATTATTGGCACGTTACCCACAATGCTGGCCAGAAATCAGCACCTGCCTCATCATTATGCCAGCCCCTACATGCCCCAAAACCACCCAGCAGTTCCTTGCAGAACCTTATCCACCGAGATAGAAAGCAGTCAGTGGGCAGCTTTAACAAATCATGAATTTTGTTTCTGAAAACTCTTCTTCTGTTTGATTCAAGAAACACACAGCCTGGAAAAGACCACTTTCAAGAAAGTTCGGTGTTAATGCAGGTTTCATGTCTCAATTTCTGCACAGAAGAAGAGCATTAACTACGCGAAGATTACCATAGGGAAAATTACTCATCTCCTGGAGGTTGACTATATGTCTTTCAAAGACACAGGGAGCTCATAAATGTTTTTGGCACTCTCCCAGTCCTTTTGCAATGAACTACTTCAAGGTAAAAACACAGGCCCATGATGCGCATTACCTTCATAAAACCTACATCTCCTCCTCCAGAGTTCTGTCATGTGTCATAGCTCAAGCTCTTTCCTCTCAAATCTCAAGACAGAAATTATTTCACACATGTTCTAGTCACACTTCAGAAGGTAACACTACATTGCAGTCTGATTACACCCTGAACAGACCAACTGACATAGTCAGTACACAAACAAACCTACAAACTTGTGTATCTACTTACACATTTCTTGATGGTGTATAATTCTTGAGAGTATACAAATAATCAACTTTCTCTTGAAGTACCAGTTACAGCTTGCTATGTTTCTTCAGCTCAGGATGCTGATGCTGACTGAGTCCAATGTTCTCTACAACAATGAAGAAAGGAAAAACTTTTCTTTACAAGTAGTAAAAAACTAAAATGAGGTCCATGGGGTGCTGTTTAATTGTTCTAAGCTAACAGAAAACACAGACCTTGCTTGGAATAGCTGTAGAAATAATGAGAAAAAGAAGTATAACCACCAGGCTCTTAGTAACTTGTTTGTGTCACTTTCCTCTTACAGTCTCTACCATCCAGGCTGATGCTGGCCACTAAACTGGCAGAAACTATTCATTTCCTCAGGTCAATACACTTCTTGTTTAGCCCCACAGAAACAGGAAAGCATTTGTAGTAAGAACAATAAATAAGTTAAATGAACAAATGCACACACCTCTTCCAGGGAATCACAGAACATAAGACAGAAACAGAGCTTCAAACCAAGTTGTGTTTTGCTTTCAAAGTAGCATACCTTTTCATGCCCATTATCCACCTTCAGTAGCGATTCAGTTTCCTAAGTCTTGGAGATCTTTTTGCCAGACAGAGACAGTAACTAAAAATGACTTTCGGTAATGGGTGGGAGGGGCGTATCTTTCTCCACCCCAAGTCTCTCAGAGAGATCATATCACTTCTTAATTAACCACTTCACATAGCAGACTGGCCACAGAGGCATGTAACTGTAGCAGCAAACCGCAAAAGGTCGTGGGTCACCGAAAAAAGAGAGGCCAAAACTTAGTTCTACTGTATACACTCTCTTTTATTTTATGTCAAAATACAAAACCTACTAGCCTTTGAGCATGAAGTTAGCAAGGCAGACAGATTTGCCCACTCAGAAATACAAAACACAAGTGAAGAAATAAGAGTCTCACTTGAGATAGATTACACTTGGTAATCTTCAACAATAACAACATTTGTGCTTGAGATCAAGGGACATTCCATAAAGCCACAATTAATAAGTCAGCTTGGATACATCTTAATGTACGAAGGCAGAATACAAACATCTAGTAACTGTCCCTGATGTAAGCAGCTGCAAGTTAAACCCAAAGGAGGGTGGTGGAAAGAGTGAGACCTCGATCAGCTTGACAGAACCCAGAGACACACGTCAGGTTCTCTGAATCCAGCCCACTGGAGATCCTCTTCAGAAGTTGTTCAGCATCTATCCACTACAAAGTAACTTCACTTTGTCAGTTTCTTCTTGAACAAGAAAACATACAGCCACACAGCCAGCAACAGTGGCAAGTCAGCTGTAAGAAACCCGATCTAGATCACAGAGAAGCAAGACTGTTGCAAACAAAAGAGAAACATGAATTGCAAAGTTAACCAGCCCTGACAGGTCTGCACAGCAAACCATCTTCATGGAGATAAAACAAATTAACTGTAGAGAGAGAACTACATTTATCCCTCTTCCTACAGGAAGAAGGTTATCAGCAAGTGGGCAGGTCTAAAACTCCAAACCACCTTCCACAAATAAGAAAATATTTTTTTAAATCCTAAATTTTTGCATTTTCAATGAGACTGGACATTTACTAGTACCCATCTGCTGTTTTGCATCTCTGGTGAGGAAATTCTACATGGGTTGACAATTTATCAGGAATTTGACTCTAAGAGACAGGCACTGGAAGCCAGGCTTTAACAATTAACAGAAAGGGTTGTGGGGGTTTGGGGGTTCTTTTTGTGATTTTATTGTTGTTTTTGCTTTTTTGTGCAAAAATGCAAAAGAAAAAAAAAAAGTAACAAACACCAGGACACTGACCAGTGATTTACTAGAAGAACCAGAACGAAAAGCACAATGCCAGCTCAAATAGTCCCTCTCTGTTCCCTGCAGACATCCCACCACATCTCAGATACAAACATACACCTACTTGGTGAACTCGATTAAGGAACTGATCATTTATGAAGAGTAATAGAAGATACAAAACATGAGCAGAAACTGATTATTGCACCTTATATGGCAGCATCGTCAGTACTAAGCCATAGACGTAAAGAGGAAAAAAGCACAGCAGAACAAGTCTTTCTACAAGAAAATATATTAACGAGGATTAAGAGAAAAATTTTGGTTCTATTTTCTTGGACAGGAGCGACCCACCTGTGCCACACTGAAAAAAGAACCGTTCTCTAAACAGTGAACCTTTAGTTTTTCCTATATAACAGATCTCTTCTGGTTTATCACAATCCATACGGAGCCACAAAAGGCTAGAGACTGAAGAAAAATCTGGATGGAGTTGAGAAAGCACGATTTCTCTTTACACATTCTTAGCCTTCATGGTAGAGTGCTCTAGAAGCACATCTCACACATCTACAGAAAGGTTACTGCTCTACACAGTACTAAAATTGTACTTTTACTTTCCCTGAGAGAGACACTTCCTGGGGAAAAAGAAAACAAGCAGTTAAATTTCTGTGCTATCAGTATGACGAAATCTGTACTGAACATACGAGGGTGATGGGACACGGATGGTCAGTGCCTGCCCAGCTAGCCATGACGACACGAGGAACGGGAACATCTCAACCACCTCTCTACTCTGCCAACAATTTCTCAAGCTCACCATCCAGTTTGTACCACTACATGAGAGAAAAAGAAAACTGTTTTTTTTTTCCCCCCACTGAGAATTATGGAACACTGGGATAACCCATTATAACCAAAGAACGCTTTGACGTGACTACATTATGCCCTGAAATAAAACTTGAAGGAACTTTGCATTCAGTTACAGATCAATGCACGTTTAGTCAGTTCATACTGAAGCGAACATGAGTGAAGTAGCAACAGTCAGACTCTACACAAAGGTGTGCTAAAGCATCTCTGTCTCATAGCATTCCTGATGTGCTGCTGCACCTGGTATTTTAGTCATACACTGATATCAAGCAGAACCTTTTTTTTTTTTTTTTGGAATCTGTAAACTACAGTAGCCTTCCAAAAACAGGTGGGGAAAAAAGTTACTGCTTCCTACCTACTTTGCTCATTACTTGAGTTTCACGTCTTCTCCTTCCTCTAGCAATTGTAAGTGAAAAGCCCTCACCAACTTCTCTCTACCTCTGTCCTTAGTCTAACACCATCTTTTTGAGGCAGAAGAGAGACACAGGGTAAATGCAAAAACTGCATTTAGCATTAAACGTTGGCCCAGCAAGGATTTGTACACTGGCATCTTGATGCCATTTCGTTGCCAATTATTTGAGAACGCCTACATTTTTCACATTTTGACTGCTGAGTACTGAGCTGCCACTTTCACAGATCTGTATCGCTAAGATGCTCTGATAAACAGCAGCAGCTAGTTCAGAGTTCAGCGCTTCTGAACAAACATGTATATTATTTACACCCCACAGATTAATACATAGCAAAGTAACAATGCAGTTGTTATATACCTACAAGCACCTTCCAGCTGAAAAACTTCTAACAATATCCCCAAAGCTTATGTTGTAATCTTCATAACTACAAGTCTTGTAGACACGGACAATGGGAAACTTCCTCTTTAGAGAAAGAAGTAGGAGAATATTTATGGCATATCAGAAGTTGATTCCAGTTTGTGTCAATATTATATTGTTAAAAAATAAAAAATAAACCACACAAACACACCTTACCAAAGATATACATACAGTATGCCCTTCAACACAGCATCCAAAATGGTTTATAAAGCAAAACAAAAAGACATCAAACATAATACAACATAGTGTAAACTGAGTGCCTGCAAAGTTACTGTTTTGATTTTCCAATGTGTTCTTTTCTTCGAAAAGTCGTCTTAAAAACCACGACTTCCACCACTTTAGCCCACTGCATAACCTGCAGTTCAATATCTTCACCTTAAGAATAATCAAAACTTATCACCTGAAGTGCCAAACAACCTTCTGACCGTCAGCACTTGCAGTTAGTTGAACCACTAGGAAACTTAGCTTATGGAAACAATCATTTCTGGTGAATGATAAAAAACAAAACAACTTTTTTTTTTTTTCCTCCTAGATGTCAATATCCTTGTTTATTATTATTCTTACTTTACCCTACAAATCCCAGCGCAAAAATGTGCCTTTCAACCTTTTGTTCTTTCAGCCTAAGATCACACAGCACAGCACAAGGCGTGCCTTAATCACTGCCACTGCGTTTTTTTTTCCCTCTGCGACCGGCCTCGTTTGAACTGGAAGAGGATGGAGAAGAACAGCGAGGAGCTGAGTTTCCTACGCCGCCTTCAGCATTAGGAGCGGGAGCTCTTGCCAGCCTCCGCCTCTCAGGGCAGAAGGGCTCCGAGCCCCGCGGCCTCGGCACCGGGCCCTCCGAGCGCCCACCCCGCAGGCCCCGAGCGCGGCCGCC
>VXAV01009901.1:68393-92600 GCA_013399715.1 Alectura lathami | reverse complement strand
ACGCGTGGGAGAGAGAAAATCCTGGTTTTTCTCCTTGGAAGAAAATACTGTGTAATGAATTCGCCAGCCACAGTGCATTCCCACTCATTTTTCCATTCTTTATGGATGTCAGTGGCTTAGATGAAACATCCAAAGATCTTCTCATACCCATTCATTTTCTTAGGATGAGGGAGAGAAGGCAGAAGGGAACTTATTTTCCTTGACTGAATCTTGATAGTGGTAAAGTGCTCCAGAGAGGCTATAATCCAAATCCAGATAATCTGTGTTCAAGACTAAGAAACATGGAAGAACCAGAGGATGAGATCCAAAGAAAGTTGCCATGAACCAAGGGTGCCTATGAAAAGTGGCACATAGTGAAGAGCTAACAACACTTTTGCTTTAAAATAAAGTACATTGCTGCTTGCTGCTGTTAAATAGCAGCCATGCCCCAGCCTGCTGTTCACTGTTTTTTAAGATAAGAATTTCATGTTAAGTTTTATTCTGTCAGAGAAAAAGCACTAGCCCTAGAACTTCATTGTTTTGCTTTAGCCTTCAAGAAAACTTCTTTAAAAATTCTGAAATAGATTCTCTTCTGAGAGTCTCCATGACTCACAAAATCAGATGATTCGAAGTGTTGAACATTTTTGTTGGAAAGATGAACGACTATTTTTTTTTTTTTTTTTTTACTTATTTTGATTTACACTGATTTAAGTTGGGAAGTTTGGATCCGTTCACCATCCAGCACAAAAGATCTACTTTTTAGGCTCATCAGGTGAATCCAGCTCCAGCCAATGTTGATAAGACAGAAAAATTTCAGCTTTTCTATGGATTGAAAGCGATTCAGAATTTTACTTTCTGTGTTTAGGATCTCCTACCATGCACTTCTAAGCTCAGCTCTAGGCAGTTAGGGTTGCACTAGCAGATAACGCAAAAAACAACCTATATGTTCCTGATAAAATTATTAAGATTCTTGAATACTTTTTTCAAAGATGGCCACCATCAGTAACACACAAAAGAAGTGTATTTCTTTGGGTATTCTCCACAGAACTTTCTGGATTAAGACTTCTCGTATGATCTCTCCTAAGAAGCAGCTAGCATGTATGATCTTCACACTGCTCCACATCCAATTTTCTCCTGCAAATTAAACATAACAGGTGCAGGACAAAAAAACAACTTTCCTCCACAGATAAACCCCCCACCTGCCTTTGTTGCTCCACTGGATCGCCATTAGAATTATAGTCAGTTCCTGCAGTGAGCATGTTCCACCACTAAGCCTGCTCTACCTCCAGCTCTCTCAAAGTACTACATGGGAAATGTAAAAAAGCATTTCAAGCCTTGCTCTTGCAGGTGGGCCAGATTCACAGGCAAGTCAACAACACGTCCTCCACTGCTGCTGGACCCTACATACGTAAATGAAGCCAGAAGAATACTTTTGAAGACTAGAGCTCTGAATTGTTCATACTTCTACTGATAATTACCCATTTTTATTCAGCATCTTATAAAGCAAGGCACAAATGTACAAAATCGCAGCTACTAAATCAGGTCCTTTTTATATATATTTACACAACTGTCACAATATAAAATGTGCTTAGACGCTGTCATAGCACAACAGTAGAGGAACTGAGGAGAACCTGATAGTACGCACAAACACCAGGTCCTATATTTCTGCTTGTGCTTCACCTGAAGGAACATACTCATATGCAGATACACAAAGCAATCAAGCCGCTGTCTTTTATTTTTCCACACCTCACAGAGATTGAACTTTGATGCTAAGAAGTTGTGGAAAGACTAAAAGGCAGTAGACGAGCACCCAGAGGAAAATGATGAAGTAGAATGTCTCTGACTGCTCAACACTTGGAGACTGGCAAGGAGGTGCTGGAGCCTCACTCATTTCCAAGTCCTTTTTCTTCCTAAAAATGGGAGAGAATTAGATAAGAGGCAAGAAAAGCTGTTAACATTTACTCTAAAGATCAGAGAGCATTCTAACAGAGAGCAGTTTAATCAAGCATTTCCATCTCATCAGCTGGAACCCAAGCTGGACAATGGGATGCGTACACAGCTTTAGCAGTGTTTCCTAAGGATTCAAAACTCAGCAATTAATTCTCCGAAAACTCTGGACAAGTTCTCAGCTAGTTTAAATACATGCCAAAGCAGGATGTTCCTCTGACAAAGGCTGATTCTCAGCAGTCAAAAGATACCTTAGCTTTGAGGGGCAATTATATCACTCTTTTGTTTATACAGTGTATCTGACTTGATACACCATCTCCAAATCAGCTACTTTCAGAGTTTCTCATGTCAGACACAAAAACCCTTAAACAGAGGAAGCTGGAGACTTCCAGAAACAAACTAGCAACTGAGGTTTTGTAGGACAACTCCAAAATTCCAACTACAGTTCTTAAGGGCAAAGCCTGATACACTCTGCTAGCATCAGTTAGCACCCACATGAACAAGACAAGGTCTTCCTTAAAACAGTGCAGTGTCAAACACTTGTTTTATAATATTGTTATAATATTGTATGCATCATGCTCTTGTACACATCTTTTTCATCTACTTTCAGAGGAAACTTCTTCTGGCCTGTTTTAGTGAGTCTTTATTCTTTCTGGCTTGGGCATCCTGCTCACTCTAATAACGAGCTGGATATATATCTGAGTATTACACAAAACTTGCTCAAAATCAGCGGTCTGCAAACAGGCAGTGTTTCAGCTATTCATATATTCATATGTATTTTTTAAAAGAAGCATAACTGAGACCAGGACAACAGATCCTGATATTCTGTGTGCTTTCCCCAATTAAATGCAGCCATCACTTTAATTAGAAGTTCTAGGAGATACTATTCTACTGAACTATTTCCCTCAGCTGAGAAGGAAAATGTAAAGCAATGCTTGTTTCTTCAGTGGATATGTAGAACCTAACACCAAAGGGATACACACTTTGAGTTCAGGTTCCACCACAGCACTGTAAGCCTCACCTAAACCCACACACAAATTACAGAAACTCATGAGGGCTCCAGGAGAGACAAGAACTCTGCTGAGTGCCGTCTTTCCCTGGCATTGACTGTGCTAAACACTGTCTTGATGGGCTTCCAAACTTGGAAAGAGCCAGCACTGCCAGAGGGCCTCACATATGAAGTCCTCCCACTCTTGGTCTGAAATAGCCACATGTGAGGAAAGAGCTCATAATCTTGCATAGACAGCTACGCCTTTCCTCTTATGCCAAGAAAAGGCATTTTAGGCAAGGAGAAGATCCAGCAACAAAGACGTTTTGTGTCTTACACCTATGGGAAATATGGACTCCAAGCCAATACACAAGATGTACAGTCAGTCTACCACTACAGTTAATTTTTATTTCCCCTTGTAACACTGTTAAAAGCACCTAGAAGTTATAGATTCGTTGCATAAGATTTTGTCTGAAGAAGAACCACTCACCTGATGATTAATAGATTTTCACCCATATCTGTCATCTGCTCCTTTTCACCAGAGGTTTCCTGAAACAAACAAGTAGCCAGGAATAGTTTATATAAAATATAGACTTCAGTATCTCACAAAGATGGCAATTGTGCATGCATTGTATGCAAAGTATGTCCAATGTCTGCTCAAGTAAAATGAAAGCATGCTTTTAAATTTATCCAGTGTCCATATGTCCCCCACTGCAGTCTGGCATATACACCAAAAAGCAAAAAACTCTCCTCATTCATACCTCTTTCTATTGGTTCTGACAGCATTGCAAAACCAGAGCACCTGTGTGAAACACCAGTTTCACTGAACGTTGGTGGCAGCATTTCTTTTTAACTCCAGGAATGTCCAAATTTTATTTTGTGCTGAAAAGTGTCATATTCCTATAGGGTTCAGCATGCCCAAACTGCTGTTGCTGTCCCTTCTGAGTTAAAAAATAAAAAGTATCCAGAGCTCAGCTGTAGAGTGTGCTCTCCAGAAATCAGTATAAACTACCCCTGCCATTATGATGCAGTTTCACATTACAGCTAAAGTTCTTTAAGGGCTAGCTGTTGCTATTGAGAGACTATAATACACTTCTACTACAAAGGAGAAGGAAAAGAGCTCAATCTTGGGTAAAAAGTGCATTTCAAAAGACACTCAGCATTTTTGTAGGGCTATGGCCAGGATGCCTATATGCATACAGAGAATGCACAAACTAAGAGAAATTGGATCCGCAAGTAAAGGCAGCTTCAAAGAAGTGAAATGTTTCAGCTGTACAGTTACGACAAAGTAAACCTCAAAGTTAGAATATATTTAATTGGAAGATTAAGTAGTCCTTTGAGCGTTTGTTCAAGGTTCAGTAAGGTGCCATTACATTTATTTGGAAGGGTTCAGTAGTGCCTTTAAGCTATTCCTGGTTTAAGCACTAAAATTCTTGGAAGGCTTCGGGCTTCTGTGTTATCAAAGAACTCAAACAGAGAGTAGACCCTTTTACAGTATTTAAACTTTTGGAGTTCAAGAGAAATAACGAAATAGTGATAGAAAGGTAAATTTCCACATGCTTACCTTCTCAGAAGCATTAGGAAACCTTTTCCGGAGATAAATGTTTGAATCACTGTCACTGAAACAGATGTAAAAGCAAAGTGTTTTCATTCATAAAGCTAAGTTTTGCTTTCACTGCAATTGCACATGCCAGTTTTAGGTTATGCAAAACCATAAATAGACATTATTGTATGTTTTAGTGTATGGATCTGAATTTAATCAGTAACATTATGAGCAATAGCTTTGGGAAAATCTTAAAATTATTTTTTGATAAGAAAATCCAAATACTCAAATTTGAATCTTTTCTGGAAGTAGTATCTGGTACAATTTTTGCACCTTTGACATCATATAGATTTAAGCAAGACTTACGGCTAAGTCTCTTATGGTCGTGTATTTAAAAATGAATTGACAGATTGCAGGGAACAGAAAGCCTGACAAAGGCGATAATGTTTTTTTCTAAGCAAATTCTTTCAAATTCATTACAGTGCCTTAGTGACAAGCACCGACAAATTACAGTTTGTGTCCCACTCAAATGCATTACCTAAAAACTAAATCACAACGTAAAAAGGAACAGAAATGAACAGAGGAAAAGTAGCAGAGAGTCTCGCTCACTTCACAGACCAAAAAAATGCCAACAAATGTCTGCTGGCATCACGCAGTGTTGTGCTTGCACATGGTGTCATGAGGCACGCACGTTATTTCATCTGCATTGTAAAACACTCTCTCGGAAAGAAATTACAGCCCGGCCATGCTCTCTAAACATGCTGGGATTCCAGTTGGTTTTTGTGTAGCAGAGTCTGTATAGCAAGGTCATATCACACCCCAGCGGCACTAGGTCACTTGCTATGTTGAAGAGAAACACAGGAAGAAGCCAGTGACTCCCAACACGAAAAGAAGTCAACATGAAACACCCAGTGGTCAGGGCACACTTTAGAAGTGCAGGCATTCATATCAGTTAGATGTACTTAAGACAAAGTTCATGTGAAATACCTGGTAAACTCCTGACAGTTAGCAGTTTCTTCCAGTTCATCTTGTAACAGCGGAGTACTCCCAACTTTTGAGCTCTGTAAGTCTTCTGCTTTGACCATATATTCCTTTTTTCCCTCCCTATTCCTACTTTCTTCTGGTCTTTTTCCCACGGTCTCTATATCGTCTAGATGGTCTCCTATGGCCTGCTGAAATTAAGAAACATTTTGCATTAGACAAGACTGATTCCCCCCTTCTTCCAAATACCTTAGGGGTGCAGCTTATACAGATGATAGATTATGTGTAGTATGAGATTGAAGGTGTTACTANAGTATTATCAGTTCAACTTACATGCAATTAGTTGATGGTTCTTTTTACATAAGAAATTATGACATGGTATCTCTCTTTGAAGTAATCTGCTAATACTCTTTTTTTTTTTTTTTCTTTTATAAAATCTATACCCCCTTAGACTGCTGGAGATAACAGCAATTTGACTTTGTTACCGTAATAAATGTCAGGTCCAAAACAAGTCTAAGCAACAGCTATAGTAACATTCAAGTACTCAAATGGACATTCATTCCAGAAGAACACTATCTTTACTATGTTGGAAAGTATGTCAGACAATTCAAAATCAGTGTCTGCAAGAAAAAAAGCAATAGCACATTTTGCCTAAATTCAAAACACAGAATAATTAACAAAAATCATCCCTCTTTCTCCTCCTCCACTGCAGACAAGCCTTCATTTTACCCACGTGACTTAACCTGCTCAAATTGGTTTGTTTTCATGGACAAACTTAATTAGATTTGGACAAAAAAATTCCTTTCCCTCTATCCTTTCTATATCAACAATATTGCTTCCCATTCACCTAAATACAAATTGGTTAAAATACCCTCTCTGATAATCTTTTATGCCCAGGGATTATACAGAAGCTTCAAAATACTGTAAAACATCAGTAAAATTCACATTTCTGCAGCACTATTACTGCTCATTCTCTCTTTCGATAACGTCAGATCTTCCAAAACAGCTGCAATTCCATTCTTTCCAGTAGAGGGCTGTGGCAAACAGTGTTACGGGACTCGAAACCAAGTACATTTTACATATTTCTCCGAGAAGCATGCAAAATGAAAGGAAATGGCAATCTTTGAGTTCAGATGCCAACCACTCCCCATATATACATAAAGAAATACAGCTAATAAAAAATGAAATACCTCAGGATGCTGTAGCATCACAGAATCTTCATTGCTCGCAGCCTTTTGCTCATCTAGTTCAACTTCTAACTCTTCTATTAGTAATGGCACTTCTTTTTCACACGAAGAACTCCTGCGACTGTCAGTACCCATTGTTTGCTCCTCTCCATCCCCAGTACAGATTTCTATTGGAGGGACACCTAGATTATTCCCTATGCCTCGCTCTGGAGCATTTTCCTTGTAGTTCTGTGCCGGCGTTCGTTCCTCATGCAAAACATCTGTTACTGCTTCAGAACAAGATTTGTCATTTTCAGTGTCGTAACTTTCAAGACAAGGCTTAGCATAAGCGTCCAAAACTGCTGATATGGGAACGTTATAATGTGGATAATAGAAGAGATCATGGGGTATTACGGATACTTTTGAAGAACTGGGTAGCACTTCTGCTGAAGACTCGTCTTCGGCACAGCTGTCTGGATCCTCTGCATTATTGGGTGCATCTGAGAGAGAGTCATCAGATGTTTCTAGCAGTGTAGATTGTTCTTGGCTTTTGAGATCAGTACCATTCAGTGAACAACGGTTAGTTTCTGTTGTTTCCAAGACAGGTGATTGCTTTGTCTGTTCATTTTCTGGTAGTTTCAGTACTTCCTCACTTAGAAGATGAAGAACATACTTCTGTGTATCTTCTTGTTTCGAGGTAACTTCTGGTAAAAGAATTGAAGTTTGGGAATTGTTCTCTTCTACTTTATTTATAGATTCATCTGTAAGTATACCTGAAGTCCACGACAATGGACTTAAAGAAGAAGTGTTGGCTGAAAGGCTCTTAGTTTCATTGTCATATTCAGTATAGGTTTCTTTAGTTAACTCTTCAGAGTAGTCTTCAAAAGAGTCAACAGAATTTTTCTGGTTTGTCAGAACAGCTGGAGAAAGGTCATCATTTTGTTTCAGTGGATCATCAGACAAATCCCCATCAGCTGGCATCAATTTATCACTAAGAACTTCCCAGGATTCAAAACCGATAGACCCTGTAATTTTCAGTGACGTAGGCCTTTGTGGCTCCTCTTCAGAGGTTTCCTGTGAATCACCTAGCACTTCACTCATTTTGCCATTACATGCTTCAGGAACGCTTTCTGACAGGATTCTCTCAGGGGTGTCGTGAATATGGACCTTTGGAGGAGCGGGGTGACTCCTCTCGTGATTAACAGTATACATATTTTCTTCACTTTCCCTTAAAATCAGGATCTTGGTTTCCTTTTCTGAAGGCGTGTCTTTGATGTGAACGTACGTGGACTCAATTGGAAGCTCCTTCTCAGGATCTGTAAAGTCCTCCTATAAGTGATGATACACCATTAAAAAAACAAATCGTGCCTCATATATCATTTTACTTCTCCCAAATGCTACAGAAACTAGACCATCACCCCATTAATTTGTGGATGGCCAGTTAATGCCTCGCTTATTTTAAAAGTAGAGAAACCAATTTGGCAAGTCAAGTGAGTTGAACAAAGCTCAACATCAAGAAGCTACCTGAACAGGAAGATTAGGATGCAGACAAGCCTACTGTTCCATTCTTAATATGTCCATTTTTCCCTGCTGCACGTGTGGAGACAACTCATTTGTGGTTTTTGACCCAATCCCCAAATCTGAGAATAAAGTATATCTAACAAGTCCACTAAATCTAGTGGGAAACATATTAATCTACTAGATTATTCAGTTCCAATGGACTGTATTATAAATAAATAAGTAACCAGGTAGGCAGGTAGGCTTTAATTTTGCCTGTTAAAATGTCCAAAAGTCATTATCACTAACTTTAGTAATGTCCACCAATTTTATAAGCTATGAAATAAATACCAGCTGGAACTTTCAGTCCGTAAGTTAGAGGAAATACCTCTCATGTAGGAGCCATAATTTCTGTCCATGCATTCAAACAAAAAAAAAAAAATCACCTAAATACTCAAGAGTCCCTTGGGAACTCTTTCAGACCAAACAGTCTGTGTTGAACTAGGTTTGACTGGAAGTACAAGCAGCCTCCAGAACAGATTTTCTGCTTATACAGACCTTTTCTCAAATTCCTGGGACTTCTCATCTCTCCTCCAGTTTTCTGTCTCCTATCCTTTAACTACTCCTTATCTTCTTTTTGTCCAAAGGGCTTTTGTCAGTCCCTGCTGAGGCCTGCTCCTCAATTCTTTATTTTTGATAAAGTCTGCGCTGAAGCCCTGGCCTTTAAGCTGTCTTCTACATTATGCTTTCAGTGTCAATTTGACTGCTGTATTGACAAGATCCAGCCTGTGATGTCTTGTGTCTGATATACCACTTGCTAAATTCAGACTGATGGTGGCCCTCAAACTTGAGAAGATTGAATCTGAAACCAAACTGAAAGTCCAACAAATCATCGCATGGATAAACTTCATTTTATCCCAGAATGAATACAGCAAAGTGGCAGAGCCTATGTAACCATTTCTAACCTTTGAAAGCTGGATTAAAAGCAGAGTTCTACCTGAAGCAGTTTAGCAGTTTGCACTGAGAGCCCACTTGACTGGATTTCACAAAAACGTGAAACATTAAATCTGAATTTGTGGTTAATTTTAAACAGCTCAGAAAGAAACCCTAAAGATAAATACAACACCTGACTTTATTAATTACACCAAAGCAAACACAAAATGGGCGTGACGTAAGAGCAAACACTTACACCCTCCAGCTCTGGGAAGTGTTCCAGAAACTGAGCCACGTAGGTCACAATGGACTGCTCGTCAGGGGACTCCACCATTATATCTGCGGAGACAGGCGCAGGGCACGTCAGCATGCACGGCCTGAGAGCAGTTTTGCAGAGGCACAGACAGCCAGGCAGTTACCTGCCTTTATGGTGGGAGAAATAGCAGCTACAAACACTTTTCTTTTGCTGGCAGATCAGAGAAGGCAAAATCCTTTTCACTGCTGACAGTACTCTAAGGAGCTCTCACCATCTCGTTCACATTACTTTCTTTACTGTTTCCAAACACATATTGAATCCTGCCCAGGGTCACTTTCCATCCACCTGGCAAGTGTCATTTACAGCAGATATAAGTTGCTATTGCTAGATAGTGATCTTGCCGAGCAACAGCACAGAGACTTATTTTTAGCAGAAGCTATTCTTCTAACAGGTGGCCCATAAAGCACAGGTTGGTTGGTTGGTTATGCTTTCAATCACAAAGTCAAGGCCTAACATCTGTGTAATGGAGTTCAGCAAAAAAACACGCTAAGCAGCAGCTCCACTTGTATACACATATTTATCTGTACACTTACCTATGCTTTTGTACACATATTTATATATGTATGTATACATATGCATTGTAGAAAGTAATTGGGAAACACAAACACCCTTGAACAAGTCTCTACCCATGTTCCTGGTGCGGTGACTCACACACTCCCTCCTGCAGTGACATTTGGTCTCTGTAGTCTGCAGGCATTATGAAATGCTGCTACTGCACTGAGACACCTCTCAGCTCCAGGGTGGTGATTAATGCCCACTGGTAATATCAAAGTCACGTAGCATCTGATCATTAACCAGTGTACACAGCTAAAACTGCGGTGAGATATCTGGCCCCTGGGAGCTGACAAGTATGACTGGAAGCACACTTCCAGTGACTACCAGCCAGTGACAAATACATTCTTGCTATCAATCAGCCCCCCACACTGATCACACCAGCAATCTGATTACTGGGAGGTTTTCAGTACGTATGACAATGCCACATTAATGAATTCATTCTAGTTTGAATGTTACCCAACAATGTTGATGCAAACATTTTACCTTCTGGCTCTAGGAGCCTAGGAACACCCAGCTTGTTTTGTGCAATGCTGAAAGCATCCTCCAAGTTTTCTCGAGCCGATTTCTCCAGTGCTTGCTTCATATCTACCAAAGTGGAGTCTATTGCTTTTATGACAGCTAAGAAGGCAAGGCCACTCCTCCAGCTGCTGGCAAAGTCCTGAACTGCAACACCATATCTAAACAGAATTACATAGAGTTCACATGGCAGTTGTGTTACAAAATCCCAATTAAGGCATTATCATTTTCAAAGACTCCTGAAAGTTAAGAGGGTTGTTGAGTTGCACTAGTCACATCTGAGGTCTTTTGGATATCAAAATGCATAAAATACTTTCATAAAACACACAGATTCACAGACTGGAATCTACTTCAACCTGCTTGTAGGAAGCAGCTAGTGAAATAAAGCCCTCAAGTACTCAGCAGCCGCATTTAACATTCACAGACCAAATGTCTGTGTGATGCCTGTCCCTGTTGCATTCCAGCATTTTAATGCCATAGCTTCGGATGACTGCCAATGTTCAAGGACTTTAAAAACATAAGCATAAATGATTCCCTTTCCTGTGTACTTGGCCTTCTATAGCAGAAAACTGTGCTTTGCCAAGTGCAAATAGTGCCAACACATGTATACATGTTAGATGTTCAAAGTTTTGCAGGAAAAAACAATCACTGGACTTGCAATGAAATCCATACCCAGAACACAAAATTCTGCACAGATCCTTGGTTAAGACGACCATAATGACGCTATGAAGTTTTTAATAGCCCAATTGCAAGAACAGTTTTCTCCTATTAAATATTTCAATTTGTACTCCTTCAATAGAATAAGAAGTCTATGGCCTTTATTTCTCTCTCTCTCTTTGTGACTCCTCCCTGTTAATGACATTATCAGCATTATCTTGGGAGTAAAATTATGCTTTCTCTGTGGTCTGCACCGGCAGCCATTAACTGTGGATCTCAATGGGGCAAGTTTATCCACACAACAAGCACCATTACCTTCACTGGTAGTAACCAAGGGATGTGGTCCACAGGACCAAGTATTTAAGATACATATCTGTATCTTCAGCACTACACACAGAGCATCGGTGTTCACAGGCAGATTTGGACATAATAAATCTATCAACAGACAAAAATGGCAAATATAGAGCTATCCAACTTGTAAAAGTAAGTTTGACCCATGCTCTGTTTAAAAATCCCTGGCAATCGTCCCTTCAGATAATATGATATGTAAAACACGTGCCAAGCATTTATGTGTGTGCTAGACATCTTACACTGAAGTACTTTAACTCGACAGCAACTCTGCCTGGCATTAATGAACAAAATGCTTTGGCAAAAGAATTGTTTTTTTTTATTAAAGAGAAAAGAGATGTGCCAATCAATGGAAATGGACACAAAATGTAATACATTCACAAGAAACAATCTAAGATTTGACCACTTTTCCTGTTTAATTTTGCAGAAACAGAGCTTCTAATACAAACTCTGTCCTTCAAGGCACTCTGCAGCACACAGAGAAACTCCCTCAGGGCTGCTGCTTAATTTAAAAGGCTGCTGTTATAGTCTTTCAATTTTTTTTTTTTCCTTTCTTTCTTAATTTCAACCCTTATTTATGGCTATCCTTTAATTAGTAAAAGATATCTAATAGACTGTGCAAAAGTTGTGCGGACGGGGAAGAGGGAAGAATCCTGTTTTAAATGGTGCCAAGCAGATTAGTGCAAGTTAACATTTAACATCAAGTCACAAAGCCAGCAACACAGCCTGCTCCAAGGTCAGATGGCTGCTTTAGACATATGTGCACAGTGATCCACCTGCCTGCAGGTCCCTTGTGCCTGCACACTTCACAAGCAGAAGAGCCCACAGCCATGGTAATACATCAGGGAAAAAAAGAGATGAGCTTCAGCTCCAATGGGACAGGTGGACACGGTTTTCTACGGCAGCTTGTTCGCTTACTTTCTGGTTTTCCTCTGAACCCAGATTAAAAGGGCTCTGATGGCTTTCCGCTGGTCCTTCACTGTGACAGACATGCTTCTCTCTGTGTTAGGAGTGCTGGGGTGAGACGTGTCCGACTCAGGCCCACTGGGCCCAGACGAGAGGCTGGACGAGGAGGAGTTCCTGTTGAGGTTGCCTGTCAGCTCTTTTATCTGTAAGAGAAGGTGGAACGCACAGCGCTCTGATTGAACGGAGTGGGTGAATGGAGAACGGAATGCTTGTTTTCAGGCAAACCAGCACACTTGTAAGATAACAAGGCCATAACTGAATTTTAAGAGGTAATTACAGGCTTGTCTATTACAGCTCTCAACTTGTACTGCACAGACATGACAGCAGCAGCAGCCCATCTGGCAATGCCAGGAAGCAGAAAGGGCACGGGATCAGTTCAGATTGAAATTCATTTTAAACAAAAACCAGAGAAACGTGTCTTTGAAAGAGCAGTTAGTTTTACTGAAATCATTCTCTCTCTTCACAGGACTCACTTGAGCAAAATAATTTGAAGTTAAGAAATGATAACCTGCAACAGCACTCCCATTCCGTCCTAGGTCAGCAGGGATAGCCTAGCCCAAGTTATTCATTGTGCTGCTGGCAGGTCCCCCATGCCTTCTGTTGCCAAGCCTGCCTGGCCAAACTGGTGCTCTGCTGTGCTGTTCGGTTTGAAGCGTCCAGCCACAGAGAGAAACCCCAGTGCCACTTCAAGGCAGAGATTACTTTTTATACCTACAGCCATTTTAGAAACGATCCCAAGAGAATGAAAGAGCATCAGAGCCTCATAGTCTCACAAAGGTTGTAGAAATCCTCCCGCCACCTCCCTCTGTTTGTTAAAATTTGATGTTGTCTAGAAGGTCACTTTCAAGATATATGTAGGTTAGGGAGCAGTTCTAATATGACTTAGCTGGGGCTAGTCAAATTTCAGGTTTCAATCAGTTTTATCAGTTCTGAAACTACAGGCTCTTCAAGATCTTTCATTTGGCCCTCTGCACCAGCTGTGGATTTTTGCCATGGTGAGTAAGTCTCCAGAGAGCAGTGATTCTGCATGGAATTTGCCACCACATTGGACCAGATCAAGAAAAGGCTATTGAAAATAAACTGTGACCTGGAACCAGACCCGAGATGTTGGTGCAGGTCCAGGGAATCTGGAGCGGAATCCTGAGAAGGCACAGGAGAGAAGGAAAAGGAGTAATCTGAAGCTCTAATTCTGGTCCAAGTCAAACCAGGGCTTAAATTGCCTTCTATTCACACCAAAATAGATCCAATGAAATAAAATGAAAACAGCTGCAGGTATAAAATTAGCTTATATTACGAGGAAAAAGCTCAAGTTTAGCAAGCTTAATTATGTTTTTTAGGATTAAAAAGCAATTTTAAAAAACAGTATTTGGCCAGAATAGATTGATAACATGAAGACTGTTCACTCACGATTAAAGCATTCAAGTTTTATTACCTGAAAAAACAAGATAATATTCCATATTAGTCCAAGTACCAGAGAGGAATTTCCATCCGCTATTTCTGCTGCATCAATGCTAACAAGCTTTACCTGTAGAAGAGATCACAGATTCAGAAATTAATTCAACAATATAAAGTAAATGCAAAATAATACACAGGCTTGGACTGAGACTACCGGATAGATGCAGAACATTTCCTCCACTGATGAGCCAGCCAGAATGTAAGACTGAAATCGTTTGTTAATGATAATTTGCCCTGATCACAGCCACTCTGCTCATTGAACTCTTAGCTCAAGGCTCCCAAGCCTCTAGCATAGTCTGCAGAACAGCAGCAAGCCCTGCTGTACATCTTATGGCAAATGTGTTTCATCTATACAAACATGGAACAAACCAGCGTCCCCTCTGGTGGATGTTATTCTTAAGAAGCAGGGGCAGGTATATACCTCCTGTCTTCCTCTAGCTAAATGCTGACAGATTGGCTGGAATGCACATAAAACCCAGGGAACAGGGCAGGGCTGAAGTCCCTTATAAAAAAATTAAAATCACAGTAAGATCTGCTCACTTCTGTTTTGCTATGCATCTCTCTCCTCCCTGCCTATCTCACTTTACACTGCTTGCCAAAGAGCTCTGATGGAATCAGGTACCAAGGGATAGGTTTGCATTATCCAAGCAGACTCTAGAGTTTCCCATATTGAACTTTCTTCCACATTATAACAACAGAATGTTATTCTCTTAGACAACACAGACCTGGTTTTGGCAAAGGTCATGGAGGAGGGAGGAAGCAAGGAAGCAGTCAGTACTGCACATGGCACTCAGAGTGAGTTAAAGCCCAGCATACAGCCCATTTATCATTTATTTAGAAATTCCATACATGATGAATCACTCAGCAGTTTACCCTGCTGCCCCAGTTCCACAGAAGCGTATGCTGATGGGTTCCACCCATTGTGGTTAAACATCTAACCCTGAAGGTCTCAGCAGCTGAGGCATTTTGCCAGCACTTTCATCACTAACCCTTCACGAACAGGTTTGGTTAAACTGAAAAATGGAGAGCAGAATGGCTTTTTATCTGGTGGTTTGCACAACAGTTTTCAGTCCTAGCAAGAAGACACCTCTGGCCGTCATACATTTTCTTACCAGCTTCAAAGTATTTGGCATGCGAAAACCTTTAAGACTTAGTGCATTTTAATAGTTGTCCAAAACGGGCATTCGTCATTAGACTGTTCTCAGTGTCAGCTCTGTTCTCTTACTGCTGCTTGTGTTTGTCACCTGTTGCAGCTGGGCTACTCGCTGCAAGCTACCAGCTGCTTACTCTGAAGGAAACAAGCAATCCGTAGAAAAGCAGTTGTTTTGGCACAACTAATTAGCAGGCTGCCTGTGCCCAAGGCCTCGCCTGCCTGGCCTTGCACAGTGAAGTTCCAGATTGTCACCTTGTGAGGTCCTGGCAGTCAGACATGCTTCAGCTGCAGCTCTGCAGTGTGTTGACACCAACACAGAAAAAAATCTCAGCTGCTAGCAGGGCTTAGCTGGCTTTGTGTGGAAAGCATCGTCCAGGAAACTGTTAAGGAATCTAAGGACTTGTGAGACATTTCTTAACAGTTCTATAGCAGGCCATGTGGATCTACGCATTTAGGGCCAGATCAGCCCCACTGGTGGATTGCAACATCCAGAAGATGCTGGACAACTTTTTGACCTTTCACCTCCTCTTCTGGGGAACAGGATGAAGGAGGTCAAACCTTCCAAATCTACGAGGTTAAAAGAGAGCCACTACTGCCTCACATCATGCTCATTCTTGCGCTAAGGTTCCAGCAATTCTCTGGTATGATTAGTCCTGCTGCAGGATCTCTGGAGCAAAAGTTAAGCTCTTTAAAGGAGAGCAAAGTGACATCAGCCACTGATACAGGATTCCCTGTGAGGCAGGGTTTTGCCCCCCCACACACACACATTAGATCTCTCCTTACTTATAAAGCTCGATCCTCCATTCTTTACACTCTGGAGCTAACAGGATCATCAGTTGCATTTTATCCCAAACAATATCACGGAGAAGCTGCAAAAGTTTATTTCAGGTGCTAGATAAAAAGAAAGATCTTTCAGTACAGCAAGAATGCTGTAACCCTTTGCAGGCATAGTCCACTGTTCCCTTTTTCATTCTGGAAGATCTGGGTATGCCATGTAAGTAAGTTGTCATATGGCTAGGGACTCATTCAAACACCATTACTTTTCATCACTTTTCATCACTTTTCAAGAGCAGAGAGGCCAGAGGCCACACGGATAATGCTTTGAAAGAAAGCACTAATGGGAGAGATCCAAAAAGGATTGAATCATTTCATGCTACAGGGTCTGATCCTGCTTGTTTCCTTCCAACTGCATCAGTTTTTAGGAAGTGATGTTGCAGTAGCACCACACTGATTATGAGGAAAGTTATATCCTTATAAGGCTTTGATTCCTGGAATTCTGCATTTATGTCATGTTCCCAGATTTAATTTTCTCTTGCCTTTGACTCATGATCAGCTGTTGCAGCAGTTTACCAGATAAATACATGATCTGTAATATTGAAAGTATTTCTGATAAAAGGAAAGAAAATCATTTACTCTCAAAGTAACTGAAGTAATGCAACACATACCCAGTTCATAAAGATTACTTGTGTTTCTTTCTATTTTCTTTTAATATTGGCTTCCTGATCCTTTAATCCTATTGAATTTTTACATTACAAAGTGAACAAATAATCCTTGCTTTAGACGCTGTAGCTGATCCCGTTTCTGCATTTTTATGTGGCTTTTCAGCCTTGCTGCTAAGGTAAGTTGTAGTGCCTTTAAGCACTACATTCCTCTTCTGTACATGCCATGCATCAGACTAGTTATAATAGTTACTATTTGCGACATACATCCAGAGAAGAGACTAACACCAGTCTTTAGAAATACTCACATTACTGTCCTCCAAAAACTTAAGTGCTTTGGCTATGTTGTTCAAACGAAAAATGCGATGGGTTGAAGATTTGTATTCGTGCATCTAGAAAAAAAAAAAATCAGAGCCACATCTGTTTAGAAGTGGTGGAATTATTCACCCCTTCATACAAAGCTTAAAAACCTGCAAGCACAGAGGCAAAATAAAGCTGAGGAGGCCTACCTATGTGAAAATATTGCCATCTTCTCTGATCAGTGAAGTGCTTCAACTACACAATCACATGATCAGCCCTGGCTGTGGCAAAACAGTTAGCAACCCGTTTTCCTGCTCTCTGGATGTTACACCTCTCTTCGACCTGCCAGGTTGGTTATTTCAGTAATCATCTCCAATCACATTCAGTAACAGGATCAAATTTACCTGAAGATTCATAATAATAGATATATTTTCTGTCTCAAATTAAATTTATGATCCTAATTAGGAAGTGTGAGCAGTTTTGCTAGCAGGCACAGGCAGGTGGGAGGCAGCAACCTTCATTTTGGCAGAGATGAAACAGATTTGTTGCATGCCTGTCTCCCTGCAATTCTACTTTGGCACGCTGCTTTTATCACATGTGTGCAGGAACGCTTAGCTGCCAGCACAAGCTTGGCCAGCTGACCTCATCTCCCTGACCCTCCAGCACACAGACCAGGGTTTGCTGTGGTGTACCTCCCAATTCCTATCCAGCCTGGCTCTCAGTGCCATCTGTGTGAATGCAGACAGAGACACTGCTGCTTCTGCTACAGCCAAAACTGCATTTATATTAAAAAATAGGCAGTTGTGAGTGTGTGATCACAGTGAGGATTCACGCTGCAGTAGGCAGTATGGAGCATCACCAGGTAATTACAAGGTCATGTGCAGCGATGTGATGGCTGCAGAGCAGGTCTCTCCTCTTATCCAAAAGAGAGTGTGGAATCCACACAAAAGAGAACACTGGCTGACAAGGCTGAAGTAGAAAGAAAACATTAAAGTCAACTGTAATTTGTCATCTACATTTGCATTGGGCGTTTCCATTCCTGGTATGTGGAACTTTATACAGCTCTTACAAAGAGAGAAAAAGATTCTGGTACATGAAACTTTGCTGTTCTGTTCAGACCGTCCTAATGAGATTAAAGAAATCTGAGCCAGAACTAAACTCACACGTACAGCACACAAAAGCAACCACCATCAGCAGGCCTACTAAGTGTCACAATGCCCTTAGACAAAATAGAAACAAAATTTATGGATTAAAAAAAAATAATACGATCATACACAGCAAATTTATCTTTCCTTGGTAATGTGATGTGGGCCAAATCCAAGTGGAGTATGGGAACATTGTTACATCCAAACCTTAAAAAACCTGATGGGAAGAAACATTTGCAGTGATCACACACTTCAATGGTTAAAGATTTCCTTGAGATCTAAGTTACAGCTCAGGACACCAGCCTGTAACATAATGAAATCACAACAAAACTGCTGAAAAGCTTGTTACTATACCCAAGACACGGGACCAAACTCTCCCCTTATTACTTGAATGTCAATATATTGTTACTTCCGAAGTGCAGAGCTCAATCGCTATGTGGGTTCCAGCCCCGTGTATACATACCAGCTTTTGTCCTGATAGGACTTCCAGCAGCGCCATCAGGATTTTGCCATCTTGTATATCCACAAACAAATCTTTCACTTTCAGAGGAGGCTTGCACTGTGAATTAAAGAAACCAGGTAGCTTTTAAGACAGTCCTGCTTGGTAAATAACCATTATTGCAGAGAATTGGAAGGAAAATTTCACAAGACAGAGATACTAGAAATAAATCTTAGCCTGCAGGAAGAAAGAGCCAACTCTTCTTCACATCAGTGGTGATTCTGTGCTAGGAATGTCTAAGCTGAAACTGACATATAGTACCCATGTAACTGAGATCAGAAAAGGACTTATCCCAGATCTCATCTCAGAGTCTCTACCTGGGAAGCAAGCACCCAAGGGTTGATGCTGATCCCTCCAACTACAGCTCCAGCAGAAAAAAATCCCACCTGATCCTGAACTAAACAAGCCTGAGATCCAGCCGACCACAATTTCCCATCTCCTCTGTAACGCTTCTGTGGTACCAATCTATTTCCTATTTCCTAAGTACTTTAAATAGCAACATATTTTATAGTGTCTTTCTTCTTGGCAGACTCCTCCAATGGGAACCATCTCCCCGCTCCAAAGAGGTACCACGATGTGTGCTGTGTCATCAGGTGTCACTCGCACATGTGTCCCTCCAGAGCCAAGCCTTTTCATCTCTGGTTGGGCAATGCTCCACTCCACCTTTAAGTGCTGCTTCTGGCAAAGTGGGACTATACTTTTTTAGTATAGTCAAGAGTACTAAAGTCAATGCTCCATACTGAAAGAAAGAAAAGCATTGCTCATTTCAAGACTTGAAAATCTGAAAGCTTCCAACCCAAAGCTTTCTCATTCACTCCTAACAAGACGAAAACCACCAGAACTCGCAGGACGCAGACTGCCCTCAGCTATCCCATGACCAGAGCCAGCTGCTCTCAAAAGATGACCCAAGTGGGATGGTGTGCTCCATGAGGGCACACAATGTGCCACAAGTTTCCTGAAAAAGTACAGGAGGAAGACTTCACTGCTGCCTACAAAAGAAATAAGCCTCTCTGCACACAGAAGTGCTTATTTAAGGATAAAGGCAGAAGCCACCTCCCCCAGCGGGTGTCCTTGGGGAATCACCTGTAATTAGACAGAGCTTTAGCAATGCTCTCATTATTTACATGGATGTGTTTGTTATGCCAGTTCCAAAAGAACATTAATGTAGCAGTAAACTTTTGCCCTTTCTTCAGAAAAGCATTTTTCTTTATTGAATTAGAGAGAGAAAAATACTGTATGCACTCCAGAGAAAACAGTTCATCTACCCACAAGGTTTCTAAGACTTCATATGTTTGGCACAGCAGAATTAACAGCACCCTGCAGCCTTTTTCACGATCTAATTCCTTTCGTAAATTAAAGACCTTCTCCACAGTCACATATTTGACAAACCCTTTTGACAACTTTCAGATTTCAGTTAGTTTAAAGCTCCAGAGCCTGACTCGCAAAGGAATCACATAACACTCTCTTCATTCTGAGAAACCTTTGGGAGCAATTGATTGGGAGCATTACCAACTCAGCCTTTGATTCCTTCAGTAACATTCACTGCACAGCAGTGGACTTAAGCAACTACATATGTGATGCCTTTCTTCCAAAAACCCGTTGCTTTACCATGTCTGAAATGCAGTCACTTCCCAAGCAGTGGACGATCTAGACTGCGAGCTGACTTGTAGCCCAGACTTGGTCCCTGTCTGTACTTGATGAGAATTATCCACAGATACTAGCAGCACTGTGAAGCCCAGACTCCAGTCCAAGTTAGGACTGTTGGTCTAGGTTAGGAAGCTGTCTCATTCCATGATCCTGCACTAAGCATTGCTGCTGTCTCAGTAATGCTAAGATTTTTTTTTTTTTTTTTCCTCTTCTCATTTTCAACAACAGGAAAACTCTTCTCTGGATGGCAAACTGCTCACGAGAGTTACCTACTACCAACAGGAACAATAAATTAGCTTCAACAGCTATATTATTGTGAGATGAAGAAACAATTATACTTTAAAAATATGATGGGATGTCAAAGAATTAGCTCTCTGACATGAGTGGGTATGGAAAGATCACACTGTACAGACCCTCTGAAAACGAATGACAAGTAATTAATGTTTCCCATCTGGTGATCTGGGACAAAGCCACATTCTGAAGAACGATATGTCTTTGGCCATGATGCCTCAGACACTCAGACTTCTAGTCCAGGGAAGCNAGCACCCAGCTGGCAAAAAGCCGACGCACACAAGTTATGAGACGTTCCTGCTTAATCTCTCTTACAATGACACAGACACTCAGACTTCTAGTCCAGGGAAGCACGCAGCTATCATTGCTTCAGAGCGGCCTAAGCCACATTTGATTTTCTGTGGGTATGTGGGGTTCTATGGGAAAATTCGGTCAGCAGCAATAAAGACATAAAGGTATCTGAGATGACCTAAAGCCAGCCAAGCATTCATCGAACCTGAAAAGTACATTCCATTTATACAGAAACACGCTTCCAGCTCCCCCTCATTCTTCTCCAAGCCTTTCCACACACTCAGTTCTCTTTGATACCAAATTCTAACTATTTTAAAATGAATGAATTAATATAGTCTGTCTACCATTGTGTCCTTGTATCCCAATATCAGGACTGTCAGTCTTACCTTTCCCAAATGCAGGTTTATCCATCTTGTAAATGTCCTCTTCTGTACATTTTCCCGTTCCACTAGAAATATCAGACACAAAAAACAGCACTTAACTTTCCAGAAGAGAGAATGTTTATAGGTAATTTCAAAAACTCATGAACAAACAAGTCTGAATTCAGTGGAAGCCTGCAAATAAAACAAATATATTCCAAGTCAGGAGACATCAGGTTGAACTATGGTGTTTTGTTCAACTTCTTCACCCAGACACCAGCTATGCTCTTGCAGATACATTCTAAACTACCTAGGAAAAGGTATCTCTTAGTTTCACAATCTTCAATGTAGCCTTTGAGAGCTGAATGTTTATGTGCTGTGCCCAGCTCTCCAGTGATGTGAGACTCTGAGCAGGCAGCTTGACCCTTCCGTGTAAATTTATAGGATTATTGTCCTGACACCCACATGCAAATTGGGCTGCGGTGGATTCCAATGTACTTACTTGCATGCATAAGTAAACAGGACCACATTTGTCAACACAACAATTTGGTCTTCATTCTTCTGAATGGAAAAGCTTCCTCAAATCTCATCTTCCCAATCTCCCAACTTGTACAGTTCAAAATTTCAAGTCTCTACATTGATGAATCATTTTATTTCTATTGCAGTAAGATGAGAAGCAATTGTTCCTTGCCAGAAGCGCTGTGTGCTAGGAGCTGTACAAATACCTCTTGTGCCAGCTGAAGAGTTTTTAATCACATGTGCCATTTCCTGAATCCATTTCCATAGCAAACTACAGCAAAAGTGCAAGGGGAATCACATTTCTGACCGACTTTCATTTACCTTCTAATATAAAAGAGTAAAGTATATATTTAAAATAAATGAAGTAGACTGACAAAGTTGTATTTCATTTTAGAGACAATTATTCTCAAGCGGTTCTCCAATTTCACTTGAATTAAGGAAATCTGGCAATTTATGAACAAAAAATATTAAAACTAGTTATATGCTGTATTTCAATCCACACACAGAGCATATCGAATATATTTAAAACCATTGTGTGTTTCCTCAGCCATGTAAAAATAGCTAACCTATCTACTGGGAAATCACATTCTGTAAAAGTCTGATTTGTTTTTATTGGTCAGGCTAATTATAGGCTAAGTAGTAACTTCCGTCAATCAAATTTTAATATTGTTCTTTTTGATCATTTTAACTGAAGGGTCAGCAGCCTCTAATCATATAGACAATTGTTTTCCTTATTTTGATGTATTGGAATAGAGCTTTCAGCATGAATTACAAGCTGTCACTGATGGCCATTCAGGGCTTCTAAGTCCTCTTATTCCTGTAAAACCTGATTTTATGTAAGATTGGTTAAAAACAGTCATTACCCTTTAAGTGCTTCAGAAAACATGGAAAATGCCAAACTAATTATTGTTGGCTTTTCCATTAAAATATCTTAGAAGAATCTGCATGGATTTGAAACAGTCCTCTACAAATTAAACTGTAAATTATATTAGGGTTCTAGAGTNAGGGAGGAAGGAAGAAAAGATGAGTTGGAAAAAAAAAAAAAACCAGCATTTGCTGCCTACAAATCTCAAAATAAATAAACTGTGTGACGGGTCACATCTTTCTTGGGCTTCCTTCCCTTCAGCATCTCAGCCCCAGAGCTCGCTCTCCATGCACTTGCACGCCCACATCTGCTCAGAAGTGCCACGTGTCATGCAGAGGCAAGAGTGTAACTTCAACAACTCATCTGTTAAAATTAACTGTGGAGGGTCACTGGAGGTTAATGTGAAGCCAGATCTGCCCCTGGATACACTGCTTTTTGTTTAAATACATGTGTTGGTGCAAAGGGGCAGGCAGAACAGCAGGAAATGGGGCCACGTCTTTCTCCAACTGCTCGGAAATGTTTAGCACCGTTCAGGTGCTAGGGAGGACACGAGGCCTTACCAAAGGGGCTGGTTAGATGGACCTCCAATGGCCACCAGAATCAAAGAGGAAATGCAGAAGGGTACACAGAAGCAAAATCAATGCTTTCTCATTCTTTCTAATTTCAGAGGCTTGATTTCAGTCAGGACCTATTTTTTTTTTACCAATCACTTTGACAATCTTCTTTTTCAGGGTAAATAAGGATACAAGCGAGAGCTGTGTTATTTGCAGATCACCTCTGTGAATGAGCACACAGAGGCTCCCAACTTTGCTGCAGAAATTCTTCCATCAATGTAAATTAGAGCTGCACATATGCCCGAAAGGCTGGGAGAGCCAAGCTGGTATTACCGCTTCAGGAAGCTCACTCTGGAAAAAAAACAGGCACACACAGGAGGGCTCTTGCATATGTATACAGATTCCTGGCACTGCTCAGCAAACCTTTCAAGAGCAGACAGACTCCTTCCAGTAAGAATGATGACCCCAGAACGGACACTGTTTGGCCTGTGCTACTCTAAAGCAATAGTAACCGTATGGGGAGGAGAAAAGGGGAGGAAATGTGTTTCTAAAATCCCTAAGGCAAACAGACCCCTAATGCAGGCCATATGCTTCCCTGTGGAGTTAATGGGAAAAGTTCAGCACAGGTATTTACTGATGTGTGCCTTTAAGTGTTATTCTCCTCTGGCTCTGCAGACCTCCCAGTTTTGGGGCAGCCCCTCCTCTCCGTGGCCTTTTCATTTGTGAGGATTGTGGAGACTCTATAAACTTTATACAGTTTCTATAAATTAAATGGAATCTTTTTTTCTCCTTCGCACCTACTATTGTATAAAAGTGAAGAAAATCATTCAAGTCTAAAGTTCGTATGCTGTTGTATATAGTTTACTGAAACTGCGCTGGGTTTACCAGGCAGCTAGAGAGCAATAACACCATTATAAAAAAATAATTACACACACCATATGGCTGGCCTGCATGCAAATCCAGTGCATTACGTTGAAAAAGGAGGGTGCCTACTGTGAGGGCTGGATGCAAAGATGTAATGCTGGAAGGCAGTAANAGTTTGCAAGTAAATAGTCACAAAGACATGTATTCTGGTTTGTCAGGTCTTATGGCAAAGGCAATTAATTTGTCACAGAGTAAAACCAAGTTAGTTCAAAGACCTCTTGGGCAAATTCGAAGCTAAGGTGATGTGGACAAAAGAGTTCAGCTGGTCCCTTTGTGGCACTAATTCCTTCCCCACTAGCCCAGGGATTCCTCAGGCATTTACTGCTGAAGCCATTTCTTCCTCCTTCAGTTCCTCTCAAAGGTCACTGCTGTTG
>VXAV01009901.1:51858-68000 GCA_013399715.1 Alectura lathami | reverse complement strand
GTAGAACCAGTTACGAATAATTCTCTGAGGCACACCACCACAGGGCTGGGCACATGAAGGAACTAAGAAACCTGGAAACTGATTTGAGTGCAACACTTGTCAGTGTGTAATTACATAGCTTCAGAAAATTGCTTGATTTGCATGTATGGATATTACTGCCAAAGCAAAGCAGAAGGTCACTTAAATTTGTTTCCAAAGCTATTAGCATTTAATCCAGGATATCATCAGCAGATGGCATTCAAACCTTCATAACAGGCCAAGCTGGCTTTTAGATCCACTTGCTACAAGACATCTTGTTAACTACCAGTGTTACAACATGCACAGAAGCCTTCTTTCTCCTTTCTACCTGAGGTAATAACCTCTACACATACTAGATATACCTGTTATTATTACTAGGCAAGTTTTCAAGAGGGAAATGGTGGCGTTAGCCACCTAACTGTAAAGGAAGATGCCAACTACCCTTGACTTCGGATGCAATAACTTGCCAGAAGAATCATCCCACATCCATCAGCAGCTAACGCCCACCACAGAACCAGCTGTTAGCCTTTACTGCTCTGGAGCTATCACAGTATCTGCCACAGTCATAGATCAGGAGACAACAGCCCTTCTCATTAAACAACAACAAAAAAAGGGCAAATACGATAGTAAAATACTACTGCCTAACTCAAAACTGAAACGTGTCTCAGATACCCTCATTCTTAGGAAGTGGAATACAAATTCCTTCCCTTCCACCTTCCACCTTCCTCCCCCCAGCACCCCAGCTCCTACAGCCAAGCAATCAATCAGTCTCTATCAAACACACATTGAACAATCTACTTTTGAAACACCCAGACTCTCAGCCACTAAACAAAATGAGAACTGGATTTTAAACTGGGCTTCATGGTGTTCCTACACAGTGACTCAGCCCAGGTATTGCTGATTACTAATCATCATGCTAGCAAGGTGAAACAGTATCCATGTTTTCTCTGCAAAGTTAGTGATCATGAAGGAAGCCAGACTGACATCTTCAAAAGTGGATTTTACCGACAAGGGCTCATTTGGTGCCCACAATGTTTGAGACCTTCTTGTACTACTCAAACACTGATGAGTGTTTCCAGACATGAAAGCCCACATTGTTTTTACACGTAATGATGAGGCTGCCAGCAATAGCATTAGCTGAGGAGAATTTCCTAGGATTTTGTTTTAATTTTGTGCTTGTACCGTTGTGTAGACCCAAACTAATGGCACTGAGCAGCCAGGCTGAATTACTGGCAAACCACCAAGCCGAGTGTGATGTCTGACCAAGATCTGCCTCAGGAAGTTCCTGTACAAAAAGCAGCTGGGATGCAGGAGACCTAGCACACCGTTCTACCTTTTTGCCTATATACGTGCGAGAAATTGCATATGTCATAGGGGCAAATCAGGGCCATGACACTATTTACAGTAAGCAGTCAGATATTAGACACAGGATGCTGGTGTTAGATACAGGATATCGCAGGGCTGTAAGGAAGCACAGCTCCTTGTCCAGCAGAGCTGCTCAAACACAGGGTATGGGGCAAAGCTCAGGTGCAAAGAGAGAAGGAGGGCAGATGAAAGACTGCATGTGCAAGAAACAACAAATCCTAAATTTGTTGCAAGAAACAACATACCCTAAAACAAATCCAAAACCAACAACAATTCCTGACATAAGACAACATGTAGGAAACACATTCCTCTCAAGTCTACATAATGCAGCTGCACTGCCCAGTAGGTACTCAGTACTTACAAGAAAATCTCCGCATTTGTAGAAGTGTGAATTTTAATGGCATAATCAAAGTATAAGGAATAATTTTATCCAAATTGCCCACAAAAATTCATTTTATAAGCTTCTGAATTCATGGGAATTGTATATTCTCCTCATACTTCAGAATCCCCCAAACAGCTCAGAGGATTAATATATTTTTTTCTTTTTGATCTATATAGGGGTTGAAGGCTTTGTTGTGTACCATATGCCAATTTCATGTAATTTGGAGCACATGAAATATTAAATCTTAAAAACTCTGGGTTTCTAAAGGAAACATTAACTACACTGTATAACATGAGACTGCTCTCAAGTTACCTCGTATGAAACAGGGCCTCTAAGCCTTCCAGATGAAGTTGTTAAGTTAATTGTTTGTTGAAACTGACCCATTTATTAGGGCCCTTATTAAATTTCTATGGCAGGTGTTGAGAGCTTGAGGCTTTTTCATTCCATCAAAGTTGCAAAGTCTCAGCCTTACCAGTTCAAAATCCTTTAAAACTCAGGTTGGTACTGCAGAGTACAAACCTCACAGGCTCACAGGCATGATGTTTTCATTAGCTGCAGCTAAACAGGTTTATTTTGGAGTTCAATTTCTGATTACCGCAAAATATTTACTGCTGCAATTCTTGTATTAGGATTACATACACCAAACAAATATTGCAGGATGAATACATTTCTAAAAAACTCTTAGTACTTCAATCCTCCCAATGTCTGAGACAGATGTTCCTCTTACCAAAGCATTAGATAGACGAATTTACTTGAAAATTCTGCTAGGCTTTGGAAGAGAAATCCTACATAAAATATTACTATTAGAGCTGATCAAAACAGCTTCCAATGAGAGGGATTAATTTTTCCCTCGTGAAAAGTAATTTGGCAGTGGCAGATGGTAAAGATTCCTCTCCCTGTACCCTTTAGCCGCAAAGTAAACATCGCTGTTCTCATGACTTTTTATATGCACGGAAAATGTTATTGGACAGATTAAGAAATTTTTTCATTTACATACCACAAATGTTCTTATCAAACAAAATTTGACATTTTTCAAAAAAGAGATACAGTTCTGTTCTGAACACTCTGAATGAAACAAACATGAGTGTTTACTGGGCATGTTACTGGACCCCACTAAGTAGCAATAAGGCTAAATTCAATGGCTTTGGAATTGATCTAACAAGTGATTTAAGCATTGACCAAGCAGAGTGTTCTCAGACTGTGCACACCACCTGTTTTGGTATATTACAAGGAGCTTACTACCTCCTTCTGTACATGGAAATAAACAGGATTTACTATTACCAGGAATGGCCATTAGGAGCAATGCACATTTACAAGAACTTTGTTTGAGGGTTTCTCTTGGCCTAGGGTTCACTGTGTTCCACTGCTTGTTGTTGTAGTAGTATCAGTTTTTACAAACAGTTCACCTCCTGACACTGCTAATGCTTCTTGGGGATATTTAGGCTCTCAGCAACATAGTGGGCAGGATCTCCAACCCTTTGCCATTGCTGAACTCAGCTTTAAATAGCAATGCTTAACTTCAATTTCACTCTCTTCTTACAACTTTTGTACCTGCTTATCAGGTCTGATTCTCTTCACTTGCTCAAAGAAATATCAGGAGTTTTCTCCTGAAAGGGACATAATAATTGTCTCTGCATTCAGCCAGGTACTGGTTTCATCCTCCCTTGAATCAGCTTCTCACCACCGTGGTTTTAGCAGTACCAGCACAAATGTTTCCCTCCCATTGACAAGGAGAAGGATGCCCAGTACCCACCCCAGTATCTGCACCAGCAGTATTAGCATCTACACAGCATGGCTAATTGAAGATCTAAGTGCTCAATCCACAGCACTTCAGAAGAAAACAGCAACAGATTGCAGAAGTCATCCTACCTCAAGCATGGGCCAGTCACAAAGTCCAGTCCAGCTGCATCTCTACTGCTCTGCATTTACCCTTATTTGTTGTGACAAGCCTACAAAGTCCAGACTGTGAAACATTGCTTATTATTTCTGTTTTTTTTTTTTTTTTTTTTTTTTTTTTTTTTTTTTTTTTCTCCTTCCAGAGAGGAAGAACATCCTTTTGGCTGGTTAACTTTGTTGAGACATCAAAAGCTGAAATGCAACAAGATATTCTGCTTTACATCAGCTCTGATGGCAGTGCTAAAGCCTGAATAATTTGAGATGAGCGAAGAAGCCCAACAGAACCCACACTGTGTGTCAGGGTTGCTTGCTGACATTCAGAGTCAGACGGGCACCAGGGAATGCCCAGATTCCCATCACTTCCTATCCCCATCCAATAATGCTAATAGGTTGGTGATGGACTACCTGTATGAGTTTGAAAACATTGTAACTGCATTTGTGAGCAGGAGGAACAAACACAGGAGACCAGCAATACATCCACTTTCAAACAGGAGCCCAGGGCTGCCTCTGAGGTGCTTCACAGGAGTCAGTCTTTAACACCAAATTTTAACTCTTGCTATTAATGGCCACAGCCTTCAAAGAACTGCAGGATGGAACAGAAGGGCTGAGGAGACAATTGCCAGAGACATGTAATCTGGTCTGGAATTTGCCTGCAACTGTGGGAAACCTGTACTTAGAAGACAGTAGTTTCGTTTTCTAAAATCAGGCAGGGAAAGGCAACCACAAACAAGGTTTGACACAGAACGACTTTGCAGATGCCATGAAATCGCAAAGAATTGCCTGCTGAGGTGCCTGTGACTTCTGGATCTCTCTTTTCTGCTTCTCACCATGTTCCCCAACAATCTGGGGACATTACCCAGTCAGCATATAATCCGAACCATGACACGTGCAGTACTGCAAAAACTGTAATAAAAGCTGGAAAAAGTAACCCACTGCACAGGCCACCAAAGTGTACTGCTATCCTCAAGAAAGGGAGAGGCTGTGGATAGGTCTCCATAGCAAAAAATGCAAATTAATCACACTGCATCCTGCCTTTCTTCCACCTCTTCATCCCGTTGATGTCTGTCATCAAAGCCACTAAGCAGCACAGCAGAAACGGAGTGAGGAACATGGTGGTCAGATGAATATTAGAAACATGCAGAAATACATGCAACTCCGTGATCAAAAGCCGAAGAGATTTATGGAGATTAATATTAACTAGCACAAAATCCTGTGGCTTTAGAGGAATAAGCAGATGTTTTGTCCATTGTGGGCCAGACACATGATCTGAAGGAGAGGATATGGGACCACTCTTGGAGAAATGGGGAGAAAAACAAAAACAAAAACACACCATAAGAGATTGGAGCTGCACTGCAATCTGCCATCTCGCAGAGCAAGGCAACTACCATTTAAAAATAAATGAAGGCAGAGTGTAAGCACCTAAAATGAGATTAAAATGGCTAAAACGATGAACTGCAGAAGAGGTCCTTTTTGAGATGCACTGTGAGATGCAAAAGCCAAGCAAAGGCCACTGGGTAACACCGAGGAGTTGTCACTTGTCTTAGACTACCTTCTAGGAGATATGTTTCAAGAGAGGTACACCTGCTTTTCCAGGGAAAGGGTATCTGCTATAGAAGTTGCTCAGGGATGGCAAACTTGTGAGCATTCAGCTAAGCTGACCATGTAGCCCCTCCCATGAGACCCTGACCCTCACCCTGGCAAGTCTCTGACCCTGCCATACGCTTCATGGCCAGCCCAGCAGAAAGCTGGGTGCCTCTGCAGGCTCACGAGCACTGCTTTAGGCAGCACACAGAACCACGAGCATCCTGGGCATTAATCTCGGTAGTGCAGTAACCACAAAAACCATTTTTCCCTGTAAAGGAAACAAAATAAAATATAACAGGTGACTTCTGCCCTGTGACTGCAGGAGGTTGTAAAGACTTTCTTAAACTGAAATCAGTAGCAGTCTTTCTTTGGCTTCATCAGGCTTTGAAACCAGGCAACGTAGCGTGAAGATCACTTGGAAATAACAGCTTACCAATTAATCAAAACCAATTAACCAAAACCAGAAGGTGTCATATAAAGCCCTGGACTGGCCTTAGACTGAGGCCTGTGTAGCAAGCACAAGCCCACTCCTTCCAGTCTCCCAAACTGTGGCAATGAAGCCCTCAAATGACTGAAGGTCTTGATGGAACTCCACATTTTTACCTGTATGCCTGAAGCCAGGTTTCAGCAAAACCATAAGGGTGGAAACCCAGGAAATGTGTACACAGGTTCTCTTATTCTGAGGACTCAACACTAAAATAGAACAATTTTCTGGCATTAAACCAACGCCACCAAAAGACCAGAATGAGCTGTAGACATTGCATGTCTTCAACACCAACACTGTCATGCCTCCTGACTCCTTCATTAAATAGTTCACCTGTAATTTCCAGGGCAAAAACAACCTTTCTACTTCTCAGTTTTTTGCAACTGTTTTCCAAAATTCTACAGCCATGAAAACTCTTACCTTCTCCTTCATGTCCCACAGGAAACATGGAAACATCAACACAGAAGAAAATGCAAA
Source organism: Alectura lathami (assembly GCA_013399715.1). Taxonomy (NCBI): domain Eukaryota; kingdom Metazoa; phylum Chordata; class Aves; order Galliformes; family Megapodiidae; genus Alectura; species Alectura lathami. The sequence goes on along the minus strand of VXAV01009901.1, from coordinate 61,794 downwards.
CAAATAAAAGAATTTAGCCTTGATTTCCAAGCATATGTTTATGTTATATGTACAGACACTTCCAGATGTTTCCAGGTTTAGAATTTAGCAGACAGGCATTCCAGATGTACAGTATCACTCACTGCAAGACAATCTTGTTTCAGGCAAAAGCCTGTCACTACCCTGCTACCCTCTGTGCTTGCACAGTATCTTCAATCCAATGAGCTCTGCGCTCCTCCTCATCAGACTTTCACATCCTTGGTGATAAGACATAGCATCATTTCCCATTACCAAGGAGAAAATGGGATCACCAAGAACTTTGGGGACAAAAATTTTCTCTCTAATGAAGAAAAAAATTGAGAAACCCCAGAATGGCCAGGGCAGGTCTTTCACGGTGCTGAACACCAAAAGGTAGAGGCTCACAGAGGACTGTCATGGAACAGGAGCAGTAACACCAGAGGCGTGCCAGCTGCTTATCACACAAGCATCAAACCCTCCCTTTAATACACCTAGTCCTGCTCACATGGCATCACATCCTTCCAAGAGGCAATGAAGAAAAAAAAAAAAAAATCTTATGGAAAGTACACGTATTTTGTTGCTCTGAACTGCGTTCAACATGCATAACGTTCCCTCCTGAGATGAATTTAAGAGATATACTTCAAAATGGGAAGTAGGCCATTTTATTTGCTTTGTTAGCTTGTACTCAGAAGAGAGGTAATCAGACATTCCAAAGAAAGGCAGGACTTACATGTCATGCTCCATAGCACAAGGGGAAGAAAGATACTTTGAAAAGAGAGGGAGCTTCTGTCAGAGGATCTGCAGAGTTTCTGCAGCCCTTTGAATCATGTCTCTACTTCTATTTTTCTTTTAATGCCAATTACAATGATTTATTGCCAGCTTCCTGGTGCTCTCAGCCACTCCCTGAGGCTATCAGAACAAGAGAAGGAATCGTTCAGGCTCACTTCACCCCCAGCTGCATGGTGCAGAAGCACCATTTCACATACCCTTTAGCCCAGTACAGATCAGCACTGCCACTACGAAGCCTAGCAAACATTTTGGCCAGCACAAGGGAGGGCATCAACTAGCTTTTTGGCAGCAGGACTGGCCTACTGCGTACATGAACCCTTGGCCTGGGAGCACTTCTATGTCTGAGCACTATCAGATGAGGTCCCTTTTTCCCTGACACTACTTCTGCACTGCCTCGCATCTCTCACCTCCAGCCAGAACAACAGGATTCTGGTCACTGTGTGTTCCTCACGCTTTTTATCCATTTGCCACATCAAACCATGAAGGTTGTGCAATGGGAATAATGCAGAGCATGAAGACTGTCAACATTCCTACTGCTGTAGGAGTCAGAAGAGCTCTAATCAGTCCACTCCCGTTCTGCCTCTTTTTCCCGCTGTGACAGGCACACCTGCCAATTTCAGCACAGAGCACTGCTGGTATCTGCTGGATATGGGTAATACTGAATACATCTGCCTTGTTTAGGCCTGTGGGTATTACAGAGCTGGAATATACACATTTTCCAACTGAAAAATCAGTATTCAGCCTTCATTTTCCTCCATCCATGGGATGTGAGATGGATGGTTGAGCAGTGGAAGCGGACAGTAAGGGCATCACTGTTTTCAGGTCTAAACACTCGAGTTCCTTAAGGAAAAGCCAACCTAGCTGGACAATCCTGTAAGATGTGAAAAGACACCACAAGCAGCAGGAAGGCTGCCCTGCATGCAGCCTCTGGCACATCAGGAGCACCTTGATCAGCTGAGATAATATGACAACAGATACTGAGTTTGGGGTGGCAGAGGATGACGAGATGTTCTCTTCATTAAGATCACGTCTATGCTTAGAGCTAGAGACTTCAAAGCTGTTTTAGTTCTACGGCTCATCTGCTCGTATAAGACTCTTACTCAAATAAGCATGTATTCCTGAATCTCACAGAGCCATACTAGAGCCATATCAGAGTCATTTTGTCCTCACATGGTGCTTCAAGTTGAGAAGCTTTTGCAGATGGTAAAGGTTTCTGTGTAGCAATCAGCGCCCTGCCTTACTCACAGCATTCAGGAACTGCTTAGCTTTCAGAGCCTGGTCTGATGGGGAGAAGCTTAACTCTTAGGAACAGTTTCTAATCTTCACAGCTGTGTGGTTAGGTCATGAAATGACCTAAGGCAAACTATACATTTCAGGAATTTGAGACCTGACTCATGGGTTTTGAAAGCTTGAGTCTGTATATCCCCCAGTGTTTGTCGTGCTGGGGTCGTGGAAAAGACATTATTAAGCATTCCAAGGACTCAGCAGACCTGAGGTATGCATGGTGATGAGCTTCAAAGTACTCACCACACACAGGGTACAAGCAAAGTCAGACTAGAAAACTGAGTAATCATGACTAAAACATGATCATACAGCCGTCCACTTCCCCTCAGGATTAGAAATACAATGAAATCCTCGTAGAGGAAAAAAAAAAATCAGGAATGCAACTACCTGATTGCAGCCCCTTGCATGGCAACAGAGAAACACTAGGTCTTTATGCATAAGAAGCTACCTTGAAACAGAGGTATCATTAGAAAAAATAAAAGGACTCTCAATGCCAAACTGTGTTTAGACTGTACTATGACAAATTGCTAGGAAGGTCACGTATACAAGAGTGGGAGCTCAAAAAAATTATATGTAAAACATGTGAGAAGAGAAGGGAAGGCTCAAACAAAGTCTTAAATGGATGAAGGAAACTTCAGTGCTCCCTGTGCCTGTCATCTTTAACAGGGGAATTATCCATGCTTCAAAAGAATCTTGAAATGAAACCCACACACACTGACCACAAAGGCTCTCAGACACTTCAGTCACAACTACATAGCCAGGCTCTGATGTTTAGAAAATAAACTGTTCGTATGATAAACTAGGGATGCATCTACCCAACCCTGCGACGACGGTTCAATACGTTCATTTAATGAATGGCTCTTTTAGCCTGCCCAGAAAGGACTGTCAGCAGGACCTGATGCAACAGAGCGCCGTTCCTATTCTAGTTTTGGTTGCAATTGTATTAAATTTGATCCCAATGCAGTAAAGTTATAAAGACAGCAATATGTTTTACCTACCAACCCTGGAAGTTAGTGGAAGTAACTGAGGGAAAAAAAATACACCTGAACTCCATCACAGCAGCCTGTCCTTTCTGTGCTCACAAACATTATTTTTATAAGCAAGTCACCGGAAGAGTCAGGATGGGATTTTTGCTCACTGTAACTTCACTTGGAAGAAGAGGGTGAAACTTTTCATTATTATCTTTTAGTTTATTTTCCCATTAATAATGGCTGCCACTTAGCTGTAAGAATGGCTTTGAAAATATACCTCCTCCATTTCAATTTATTTTTACAGCTGCAGAATTACATTGTTTAACTTTTCTTTCTTAAGTGGATTTCCTTCGGCTTTGGCTCCTATTTAATAAAGTGACGAGTTTACTGAAAACAGCCTTTGCAGTTTCAGTGGATTAGTATGGTAAAGCCTAACTTGATTGGAAAATAACTTCACTGCGTGTTGTTTTACTGCCACTCAGCTCACACTATTGACTACAGCTGTGTCTGGCCACCAGACAAGTTGTTTCGCTTTTTGTTTTCAAAGGGTCAGCTACATCCACACTCTTCATTTCCATGGTCTAAGTAGAGAGTAGGTAGGAACAGTCTCACTGGAGACAGGTCATCAGAAAATGGCTTTTCCTGCTTTTCTGGAGAGCAGTGAGTAGCACTGGTGACAAAAGAAAAGCAAAGAAAGCAAGTATGGACCACAGACAGCAGTATAATTATTTACAAGGAGATATGCCAGATGAAACTTGGGGGTGGAATTTAAGCTTGTCAGAAATCCCTAAGCACATAATTTAATCAGGATTTGATGCTATGACACCATAGCAGGCCGCACACCTCTCCTAAGGCCTGGAGAACCTCCATCACCCCTCACCTCGCATCCCGCAGCACCCAGGCACAGCTGGGTCCCACAGAGACTCCATGTGACAGTGCCCACAGCTAAAGATAGGCATCAGTATTTAGCTTTATTTGTTAAAACAAACAGACTTACTCTATAGTCAATTTTACTATAACATAAGTCATAGCTACTTTGTTCTTTCAGCACTGAGAAGGTTTAAATTTTAAGCTGTTTTATGGACATTCACATTAAACCTCACACATGTAAGCAAACAAAGACTCCAACTAAACAGGCAAGAGGCAAGGAATCTGGGCCGTCCAAATTTACAAGACAAACTCTATTTGCCCCTCTCCTACCTCGTCCAGACAACTAAAAACAGAAACCAGTGTTGACTTTCACAAATGCCATATTGATTCATATGTCTGCACTGGAAAAATAACCATTTTGTTTACTTCTGTGTCCACTGAATACAGGATTTTAAAGCTTAATTACATAATTCCTTCTATTTATTTACTTCCAGACCACTCTTTCCATTAGAAAAAAAAAATAAAATGGTAAAATCTAGAATAGAAGTACAATTACATAGCAAGGGGCTTATTTTTGTCACTAACAATGGGCAACAAGAGAAAAAAAAAGTTTCTGAATAAGCAGCTAATTACAATTTACCAGATAATGACAAAAATACAAGCTCACAGTCTTTGTGATTTCAACAGAAACCTCTGTGGTAAAGAGCATAGACATTGCTCACTAACTTAGCATAAACAGTCTTCCAGTGAACTCATCTTGTAAGGAAGCTGTCAAAAGGTTAAGAGATGAAATTTTGTCTGGTTTCAGGAGGAAGCACTAGTCAAAGGAAACACTTTCTTAAGTGGATTTCCTTTGGCTCCTGTTTAATAATACGGCCAGTTTGTACTGGTCCTTTTTCTCTGGATTTCTGTAAGCTTAATAAATTGATCCTCGCAATTTTAGAGACAAAGGTAAGAAATTACCTTTACATTGATTTTGCATACAAGCTGCAGTTAATCGACATGTCTCATATCACACATGAAGCCAGTGATATCCTGAGACTTGTTCTTAAAGCCCCTTATTGCATGGTGTGTAAGAATATGCTTAGAAAGTACACATTTGAGTGCCATTGCTACACAAGCAACAAATCTTTAAACTGCAGCTTATGTGTGCCTTTTTCTTAAAGAAATCCACCGGACTCCACAGTTAAAATAGGTTTTACCATACAGGCCTGAAACAGATAAATCTGGAGCAGAATGTACTCGCTATAAAAAGTAGGAGAAAAAAAAAAAAAGTTTTCAAACTTACATTTGTCCCAAGAGTCGCATACAATTTCATGTCTCAGGGTTGTCTTCTAGAGAAACTAATGTTTCCCTGGAAACATGTTTCTAAATACAGTTGCTCTACTCATCTCTCCTACCAGCAGTTTGTTCTTCAAGTACAGAGACAGGCTAATCTCTGCTGAGTTTGTATCCCTGAAATTTGCCTTCTCCAGTCAAATCTCATAATTTCTCAGGCCCCATCTATTTTTAATAACTGAGACAGCAACAACAGCAACCCATGGCCCAAGATACTCCTGAAACTCGACAACTGCAAGTCCTAATACATTAGGAGGAGCCCTAAGGCATTTTTGTCTTCTGGTACAGGAAAGCAGATACTGTACTGATAAGCAGTCTTCAAATCTCAGACAGCTGGTGCTTGAGCAGGTACCGCTGGCACCCCAGGAACAGACCTGTACCCTGACTTTGTAACATGCCTGGCACACTGCAGTTCTGATCATTATTAAAGGACCCAGAGCTGCCACCTGAGCTATGAAAGAGCTCCAAGCAGCTCTTGGGAACCAGCAGAGCAAATCTGTCAAGTCACCACGGTGCTTGGATTCAGATGTGCTCTCTCCTTGCTTAGGCACTAGTGTAAGCATTTGTCTTAGTTTCTTCAAGAAAAAAAAAAAAAAAGCATAAATACTGATGAATACTTCACTGTGAAAGCACAAGAAGGAGCAGCATATTTCCAGCACCCTTTCTGATTAAGCTGCATTGAACTTTCTGCCAATACCCACCTACAGCTACAAGGCAGCACTGGTCCTGGCGCGTTTCCTAACATGAGCTCCAAGTTGCAGTGGGTTTGGCAGAATGTTTTCTATTTCATGCCTTTGCCTAGGAAGAGTTGGCTCTGAAAAAAAAAAAAGTGGGTGGATGATACCAGCCTTTGCCCTGTCTTCTTTATGCTTTTCCAGAACAGAGGTGCTAGAAGACATCATGCTGATCTCTGTGACTACCTACCTGGCAGATAGATTTTTTCACTGATAAAGAATTCCTTTTTCCTTTGATATAGGAGAGGTGGCAAGAGAAAGATTATCTGATCTGAAGAAATGAAGATATAAGATTTGACAATTTTTTTTTTTTTTTTTCTGTTTGTGCAAGGTCTGTAGAATTAGGAGTGGCACTGAGAGGCTAATTGGTTGTTGTCTCTCTCAGCAAAAGAACTGGGTGACATGAAATGAAAACATCAGGAGGCAAGTTTAAAAACAAGCTGCAGGAAGTTCCTCTTCATACACAGTACAGTCAGTTAGCGGAGGACCTCACAGCCAGACACTGTGGACTCACTTAGTGAGGGTGTAGGTGGAGTCAAGCTCACAGAAGAGAAATCCATCCATGTTGACTAAATGCTATGAACTTCACTCTGGCCCTGGAAGTCCCTGGCCTGAAAGTGGCTGCGGAGTAGCTAAGGAAATTGTGAAAACTGCTTGCCCTGTTCTTTTGACCACTGCCAGAAAGAGCCACTTGGCTAGACAGATCTTTGGTGTGACTGGATAGCCTCCAGCACACTCCTCCATCAGGTGGAGTGTGGGTGGATGAGTCTCAGCTGTGGAACAGGGCAGATAGAAGCTGGCCTCAGGGCACTATCATATCCCCAGGCTGAAGCAAAAGATCACTTTGAATAAAAGGCCCTGGGAGGAAGGAAGAAACAAAATTTAATTGTGGTTTCTTCCCATATTGGTTCAGCAACCCATGTGCTCATGGGAAGGCAAGACATCTGTGTTTGGTTTTCTTTTGTACTCTTGCCCACTCTGTCCAACCTGCAGTAGGACACCCACCCCTACAGATAACTAGATGACTGTTCCCATATAGAAACATTGATTTCAGGTGATTTTGAATGATCTTGAATGGTATCACCCTTAGACAGACAGAAACATTTCTAAAATGGTAGGCGAGAGGGAGGACCTGGATTAAACAAGCCTTTTGGTCACCTACTCCAAGAGGTTTTCACTCACTTTTGCTGGCACAAAAAGTAACACTCGTGGTTAAAGGCAACTGCTTTAGCACATTACTTTATTAATTTAAAATGATTTACCCTATTTATAAAACAGAAAAGCTTGTTAAACCAGTTGTCTGTTAAAACAACATCCATGAAAATTTTCTGCTGTGTATATTCTACAGGGTGTAGCTATCACAGAGCCCACAGGTGGGGGAGAAGCATTGGCATCCAAAGCTGGACACAGTGGAAAAACCCCTACAGTAAGGACAAGCACTGAAGTAAACAAATAGGTCTGCTGTCACACCCCAAAGATTGCCACCACCCAGCACTTGCCAAGGAAACTACATTCCAGATTCGGGGCCCTTCCTTGCCGAGGAAGGACTGCCACAATTACTCCCAGAAAAAAGTCTAACCCATCAGGCTACAGATCTCTATGGGAAAACAAAAGCCAGAAATAAAGTCAGGAAAGTGACACAAAATTATTCTCAGACAGGTCACCATGGAGAATATTTTTAGACTAGAAACAGTCTGCTTGATGAGGACTAGAATCCAAAGAACAGTTACTTTCTCCTACCCACAGAGCGAGCACTATTTCACTGCTGCCAACATCCTCTGGAGATTTATTTCCCCAATCCCTTGCAGTTCTGTTTATTCCAGTCTGCTCCCTAATTGCTCCTCAGAAATCAGAAAATGCCATTATTTGCACATTTTAGGTCTCTGCTTTGCCTTGGACTGAATAGGGTGTGTGAACACCCTTCTTTTCCCCCTTCCATCATCAAGGAGAGACTCCTGTATTATAGTGTAGGTTTGCTGGACAGCAGGGGTATGGACTATGCTGCAACTAGTTTCCTGACAATGTAATTTCTTGAGACAAGGTCATAATTATATTTACTTGCTTTTAAAAGGAAATATAATATCAACAGAATATATTTATAAGAAGACAGCAGCTTCCAGGAGTGCTGGCGCTCACTGTCCAACATACTTGCCTTTGGTCCATAACAGCAACCTGGGACCTTGGGATAAACCCTGAGCAGTGAAGCTATCAGTTAAATACCAAGCTAAGAATTTGCTTCTGATATATTCACCCAGTGTGGTGCTATATGAGAACATTCCTCTAATTCAGAGCATCTCATTGCTGCCTGTGTTCTTTTCCGGAAAAAAAAGTATTTCTTAACTGGTATTTTTTCTCAGGGATTGAACATGGAGCAAAAGAGAAGATCCCACATTTACCAAAAGAGATCTGGGTTCTTACTGAGAGATCAATTCAGTCCCCACGAGCTGCAGGTACCATTATTACGACATGCATGCAAGGTGCACATCCAAGCATTTTTTTCACAAAGCTACTGATGCTGCGCTCCCAAGGATACTTACCCTTCAGTGTACCTCCAACCACCTGCAGTTTCTGGGCAGGAACTTCTCACGCTGTAGTCTTTAAACCTCTCATGATCTGCATCTGTCTGAAAACATGCTCGTCAGCAGTTTCCTAGGGCTTTGAGTCTCCCTACCCACTGGAGACACAGAGGTGAGGTGGTGCAATTGTTCCATGCTAAGGAACATGGTCAGCAACTCATATATTTTGGAGAAGACATTTTCAACTGCTTTTTAATGGTTTTTCAGATGGTAATGTGGATCAATCAGAGTCAATAGCCAGTGTGGCATATCCGAATTTGCACTATCAGTTTGGCAGGATTCAGCACAGAGCTTCACTCCGACCTGTTCAGTAACTTGGCCATGGGCTGCCCTCTCCCTCAAGAAGGGAGGCACCAGCTCAGTTTTTACTTGGATGCCTTTCCAGTGTTTACTTCTAATCGTACCAAAACACCCATGAAACCAAGCTAACGTCTGCAGCTGTCTATTCTCAAGAGGATCAGAAGCGATATCAGGAGGTTCAGCTAGCTCTAGTAGCCAGTATACTCAGGCCTGGTTTAAGCCAGCAAAACCCTCTGCTCTGTATAGAGTTGGCATTATGAGTAGCATCAGGCATATCAGCCCTTGAAAATGGATAATTTCTGTCCTCTATTCAATAGTTTCAGATGGAAAAATAAGTTTATTCCCAGTGTTACAGATCCAGTAAGGCCTATTTCAAACACCCACATGTCCCCTAGGTGTCCATTCGTAGACGCATGACTGTGTGTTCCTTTTCACTACCATCAGTGTCCCAGATCACTGTCCCAGATTTGCACCCTCGTGCCAATTCTCCTGAAAACTGTAGCCAAAGTCATTCCTGGCCCAGGCCTGTCGAAGCACTCCCTGCTTGCTGAACCACCCGCACAACCGCAGGAGGCCCCGCAGGTCCAGCAGGGCAGCAGCGTGCACCGCCGGGAGCAGGTCCCACACCCGGGCTGCGGCTCCTCACACCCTGCTGATGACCAGAACTGCTCCCGGTGGGGATTTCTGCAGGCCACAGGTATATGTGGTGCTGTCCTCCTGCCGTCCTGCACTCCCTCACTCCAACCTGCAGTGAGGAACTTTAAACATTGTCTGTCACTATCTCAAGCATACACTGTGCATAAGATGCCACATTTTCCCTTTGTTAATCCCTTTGTGCTCCTTTAATTGCAGCCTTGAAGCTTCTTCCACATCAGTGGCTAGTATTACTTTGCCCTTTCCCTAGAGTTTAGCTTCCTTTGCTATTTACAGGCAATCCTCAGGGGCTGAATCTGTTCCTCTCAGTTTTTCCTGGGGTACAAAGTCTCATGTTCCACAGATTATCCCACCATCCATCCCTCTTCTGCTTCTACAATCAAGTCAGAAAATAAAGAGAAAAAAAAAAAAAAAAAAAAAAAA
>VXAV01009901.1:20360-44997 GCA_013399715.1 Alectura lathami | reverse complement strand
CCCATCAAATCCACATCTCTCCAGTTTAGAGATAAGGGTATGGTGTGGGACCGTGTCAAAGGCCTTGCACAAGTCCAGGTAGACAACATCCGTCGCCTTCCCTTGGTCCACCGATGCCGTCACTCCATCATAGAAGGCCGCCAGATTGGTCAGGCACGACCTGCCCTTGGTGAAGTCGTGCTGGCTGTCTCGGATCACCTCCTCATCTCGCATGTGCCTTAGCATCTCCTCCAGGAGGATCCGCTCCATGACCTTCCCAGGCACAGATGTGAGGCTCACCGGCCTGTAGTTCCCCGGGTCTTCCTTTCTTCCTTTCTTAAAAACAGGAGTGATCTTTCACTTTTTCCCGTCACCGGGGACCTCGCCTGACAGCCACGACTTTTCAGATATGATGGAGAGTGGCTCAGCAACCACATCAGCCAACTCCTTCAGGACCCTGGGATGCATCCCATCTGGCCTCATAGACTTGTAGACGTTCAGTCCCTCTTGAGACAGAGCTCCTGCGGCCTCTTGAGAGCCTGTTCCAGCCTCCTGGTGAGAAAGCTCTTCCCAATGCCCAGTCAAGCAACCAGCTGTGGTATTGCCCCTTGCAGCACCATCTGGCACTGCTGGGAGAAGTCTGGCTCTCTGTATCAGCCCTTCAGATAGTAACTAGATTCCTTCAGGTACTTGATTCTTCCCCTTAGCCTGCACTTCTCCATACTAAACAAGCTTATATCCCACAATGTCTTTTCACAGGAGCTGCTCTAGTCACCTTAGCAACTTTGAAGGCTTTTGCTGGACCTTCTCCACATCCTTCTTGATCCAGGGGCCCACAGCTGGACACAGCATTCCAACTGCTGTGTCATCAGTAGCAAGGCACAATAACCTCCTACACCAGCCATGATCCTCCCAAAGTAGCCTGGCAGAGGGTTTGTGTTTATTTGCAGTCTGGGTGCAGTCCTGGGTTGTTTGCAACTTCTGGATCTACTGTCAGCTTCTGGCATCTACTGTAACATCCACATCTTTACCAGCAATGCTACAAGTCATCCAGTCACTTCCCAGCCTCTTGCAGTACTAGGTGTTATTCTGTCCCAGGTGCAGCACATTAAAGGTTTTCTTACTGAACTCCACAAGCTTCATGTTTGCCTGTTCCCCAGGTTTATCCCTCTGGACTTAGGCTCTCCTACCTGCCATGTCAGTCTCTCCCCTTAATTTAGGGTCATCAGGACATTTGTGGAAGGCACATTGTGACTTCACCAGCTTCCTGTTGAAAATGTCAAGCACCATGGCCCCTCACATAAAGCCCTGAGAGCTCTGCTCACTACTCAGTGCCAGCTGGATTTCAGTCCTTCAATCTCATGGCGTGCAGCCAGAGGTGACCCCATCAGCTTCCAACCCAGCTAACAATCTGCTCATCCAGACTCTGCCTGCAATATCAGAAAGGCCATTTTCCACTGGCAGAATTTGGCAGCTTTGAGTATCTCCTAGACTGGAAAGGCTGAAAATACACAGATAGAATGAGAAGCCATGGTATCTCTGAATTAAATGTTTAAAGTCCTAAATAATCTGAGACTTAGGAATGCAGGGGTCAGCACTGAACAGTACAATCAACTTGCCAGTTGAAGACCAGCAGTCTATGTCCTTCAGCTTACTCAAAAATGAGTATGGTCACAGATGACATCAATATATTGCAGAACTTCAGGTGCATATTTAAGCACAGCTTCCAAGAGTTGAGTTATTACAGAAATGAACAACTGCCATTCAAGTCTGACTTCCAAAACCTAAGAAGAATCTTTACTATAGCCTTGTTAACTGTTAACAAGGTCATGCTTTCAAGAAGATCACAGCACTTTTTGGAAGAGATTTTGTAGCTTTCAGAGAGCCATTAAAGGAATAACTAGCATGCAACCCAAACCTGAATAAAAAATGATGGTAAAAACACACTGACTGACTGTAGTGAGAACTGGATGTTCAGATGAGATTACCATTTTGGGTGTACATACACAAATTAGCAATTAGGGGTAATTGCTTTCAGCTGCATTTTGCTGTTTTAAAAAATTGATGGCATGTAATTAACACTCATTTAAGGACAGATGAGAGCTCATGTTGATGCTGAGAGGAGACACGTCTGACACAAACCAGCTACCTCAAACATGACTCCAGTGGTGTCAGCTAGAATATCTCTACCATGTTCCCAACCCAAAATTACAACAGCTTTAATCTCTCTGTCTTCTCAGGCACTTCCTGACCATTAATCTTCCTCCTTGCCCATGGACAGATCCTCAACAAAGCTACGAGAGGAGAAATGCATTGTGTATTACTATTGCTGCACACATTGCCAGCCCTCAGCCAGACACTACCCCGTGGTGCCTCTGCATACCCTCACGTAATGGCACAGACCTGCTGCGCTGATATTAATTACACAGCCGGACCCGGAGCGGAAGCCTGTGAATCAAACCGCCCCGCAACGCATACACTGCTACGGTACCTGAAAACAGATAAACGTATCCAGACCCAAGCGTAAAATGAGTTCACTGGAAGATTTCCTGGCAATTTCACATAATCTACCCTGACAACATTTCCTGCCTTGAAATAAGAGCTGCCCAGCTCTGCACAGCCCTGGCTGCATCCATCCTCTCACGGGGCAAGCCCCACGTGGGCTGCATCATGGGCGGGGAAGGTGACTGTTGGTGCCTAGGTGAGTCTCCAGTTGTTACAAGCAGGCAAAACAGTGAAGTGCCAGGGTGATGCAAGGAAAAGCTAGCTGGCATTTCAGAAATGTGACTTCATGGTTTCCACGGGGTCACTGAGGAGGTGCACAGGATGAGCCCCCTGCCTCGTCAGCACCTCAGTTCCCTCACAAGTACCCTTCTACAAATTACAACTAATAACACAGAGCATTTTGATATCGTCAATGTTAACCTTCCAATACTCTACCCTGTAAAAGCACACACCTATTACAGGCTTAAACGCACCACGCTTGTAGACTTATTCTAAAGAAATTTGCCCTCAGCATTTGGTCAACCACACTGCAAAACCCTCACGCAGTGTGGCTTACCAGGCATTTTTCTGGACAGTGTTGAGGGTGGACTAGACCTAGATGTCCATCAAACTCACAACCTCATTTGCAACAGTGGCCAAGAGCACTATTTGTCAATACACAGGACAAAGGACAACAGGGACTGGTTCTTCAGTTGGCCCTCAGACCGACAAACACCTGGCAAGTCAAAAAGTCCAAACCAGGTGTCAGTGGCTATGCCCATTTCTCTTAACCATACCCCTTCCTATTGAGTAACATCATATTCTTTGTAAGTTTTTGTGTTTCTTTTGTTTGTTTGTTTGTTCTCCCAGGTCTAACCAGCATTTGTATCTGGTCAACTGGACAGCCTTCAGTAAGAGTGAAATATGTCTCAGGACCCATAGGAACATTTCTCAGGTTCTCCAACCCTCCTTCACTAAACAAGCACTGATGTTCCCCACTGGGGCTGCAGCTAGGATCCAAGTTAATTGCCCAGTTTAGTGCACCATTCCAGCACACCTCTGGGTTCACCACACATCACCTTTACTAGTGGAGCTGAGCAGATTTAGGCCCCTGTAGTATAACTTCTTGTGTATGGTTCAAGTGGCTTCCTTAATGAGATGTCTTTAAGTAAATCCAGTAATCATTATTCTGAAGCCCCAACCAGGCATCTCCTTCTTCAAATGGTGGATAAGCTCAGAGATCTCTATAGATCTCTAATTCCACCATCTCTTATCTCTTATCTCTACAACCTCAAGTTCAGCAAACTTTTATTAACAAAGACTTGTCCCTTATAGACACTCTGAGAAGCTCAAACAGACTGAAAATTGAATTAAGCCATTTTTATCAGCAGCAGAACTTCACAGAAGAAGTTTCACAGCAAACAGGACTTGCAATAACCCTTCAGAAATTTTGATGGTTTTCTGGAGCAGAGAAAACCCCCCATTGTGACTGGGATTTCCAGCTTAACCCTGTTTGACAATCCCTGGTTTTGCAGTGAACATCCCCTTACCTGTTACACACAGTGTGTGGCCACCGTGAACTTTTCGTGATTCCTCGCCCTCCCCCTCAACATTTGGAAAAGTTTTGACCCTCCTCTCATTTGACTGTAGCAGGTCCTCCAGTGCCAGGAGCAGGAGAAAGCAGAGGAAGGCATCCTGTGCAGCAGCTGAGCAGAGGTGCAGGGAAACAGGAATTCCCCTTTGGGAACTGGCTGCAGAGAATTACCTGGTTGCTTAGAAACATGAGATTAAAAACAGCTCAGTTTTCCCCTTCCTTCACACATGCACTTACAGAGAGGCCACAAATTGGCTGCTTAGGAGACTCAGGACAGACCATCTGTAGAGTGAGACCTGGGGTCACTGCTCCGGTCAAACAGCAGTCAGGGAGGAAGAAGATTTTTGTGTTCCTCCTTCCCTATCTGTGTTAGCTGCCTTTGATTTGCAGCAAGAAGTTTCTCCTTGCTCAGTTTTAGCTGCCAGGAGAAGAGAGAGTCAATCAGGCAGCTCAGCAGCCAAGTTGTGTGAGCCAGGATTTCAGCTCTGATGGCAATCAGTTGAGGGAATGCAGTCAGGGTAAAGGAAGAGAGAATGAGCAGCTGATGTTTACAGTAGATTATACTTAAAGCATAAATTACATTAAATTCTGTGCCTCTTAGTAACATTTCCTAGGTGAGCTGCCAGGGCATTGGTGATCGGCAGCAGCGCAGACGCTTGCTGCCTGTTTGTGTGCTACACACCTCAAGGAGTCTGACAGAAAGACTGATTCAAAACAGAAGTCCAACTGCTGTTTTGCTTACCTACCTTCACATAACATGGAAGTAGGAAAACGCCGTCCAGATAAAACAGATCTGAACTTAATCTCATGCAGTTTATGGTCAAACCAGTTTAACATGAACAAGAACCATCGCTAATGCAAACATTAGAGCATAGCCACAATGTGTGCTCAAGAGCTTTAATGAAGTCTCTGCAAGAACAAAGCTCTCCAGGGCTGGCGTGATAGATCAAAATACAGATGAACTGAGATCTGTCAATAAAATAGCGGAATTTGGAAAAATACACTGGAAAGCGCCCCAAATTTAGGCAATTTAATGTTCATTCACATTCACAGACGTCAGCTTTCAGACACTTAAGGGGAATGGATCTGCTGTGTAGTACCTAATAACCCTGTGGACAAGAGCCTACAGTGTGGTTATCATTATGCTGGATAGTTGCTGCAAGCTGAGGGTTAATTATTAGCAGAGCTGAAAATCAAAAAGGGCTTAATCCGGACTGCACAGCTATACACACACACAAAGCCACTACCCCGAAGCACTTTCAGTCTGCTTCCAGACATGTTCAGCACGGTTTAGACATAAAAAAGGTGGCACGTCATGCTAAGGCAGAGGTGACAGAGAGAACACAGACAGGCTGCTCTTGAAAAGAGTTAGCACCCTCATGAGTGGGTATTGTTTGGGCTTTCCACTGTTGTGGGTTTTGTTTTGTTGTTGGTTTTTGAGCTCTGCATGGATGGGTTTGCAAGCACCATGCCTCTTTTTACGTAAGAAGTTATTTAATGATATTTTATTATTTCATCCTGGTGGAATGGGGAAGGGAAAAACAAGTGGAAAAAGTAAGAAAATGGAAAAAAAAAAAATGAAATCACCTGACAACTTATTTTGAAATTAAAGGAAACTCAGTTTTGGTAGAGTTGGTTGTTCTTTTCCACAGGAAAATGCTTTCTGGGCTTTCTACAAGAAGCATGAACAAATCTCTGTCAAAGAAGTCAGAGAACCTTGTCTTGTCCCAACCATATACAGGACTTTTTCACTCAACTGTCTTGTTTCCCCTTGAGAGAAACTCATCATTAACCCAACCGCTTCAATTGTAACAAACATAGTTTTACATGTTGACAAATGCTTGATATTCAATCTGATATTCTGAAAACAAGGGACTCAGACATAGGCAGGTAGGGATGGACAAATTCAGAACAACACAGAGGCAGGTGCAAAGCAACTCTCACTGGTCATGTCAGCCTGCATCCAGGAGAATGCAGATGGGTAAATCTGGAGGTTTCCAAAGTAGACACAGTGAGCAAGGGTGTGATTAATAGGAGCACAATCTTCTATAAACACCATTGGAGAAAAAGGAAAGGAGTTTACCCTGGTAAAATGAAACAAAAATGAATAGCCATGCTGCCTAAACAGCATTCACAATGAAGGAGGCTCAGCAGAGAATGCTCTGCCCTGCGACTTGCTCTGGCAGCTTGTGTGGTGCTAAAGTGGGCTCCCCACAAGCAGAGCAGCTCTCGTTTGGCAGAAGAGGATTAGTGTTCACTGACTTTGTCAAAAGAAAATCAGGGTGAGCCCTGCCTCCCACCACCCCTAAGATGTAAGGAAGTAACACTGGGAAGGAGGAAATTCACTTCTTTGTGTGCAAGATTACTAGAGAAGAAACAGAGGGCTCTGTTTTACAACCAGACTTCAAGTGGGACATGTCAAGTCTCCATGTGACCCTGTATGACAACGACAGATGTCCAGGGTAAATGGGCAGCCAGGCAGCAATGGCAAGCAAGGGCCATCGCTCACATTCTCTCCCATCCACACTGAAAACTGTGACTTCCAGCTCAAGGCCCATATTGGTCCAGTTCTAAAGGATTTGTGACTGGTGACACAGACAGGAGAGCAGCAATACAAATGCTTTCAAACGTGTTTTTTATGCACCTGCACAATTATTTTGTCAATAATTGAAGACAGTGGAAAATCACCACTCCGAAGGAAGTCTGTTAGCCTAGGACACCCAACTCCCAGACAGCTTGGGACTGAAAGGGAGAAACACTTCCAAAATATAAAGCCAAAATATAAAGAGTGCACTAGGGGTCTTGTGAGCCAGGACATCAAGTTTCAGAAATAGCACCCAGCCACCAGAAACTGCCACAACACCAAAGTGCTTGCTGTTAAAAGTTGCAAGTGATAAAAAAAAAAAAAAAAAAAAAAAAAAAGCTTTAATGGGGATGAAGGCAACACGAGGGACCTTCCAGGCATGTCAGACAAGCAGTTATAGTGACAGCACATAGACTGCATATTCTTCAAGGCAACACTTGCCAAAATAGTTTCTCAGCAAGCTGTCCAAACAACCCTCCTGCTGTTTATACCTAAGCGCTCCCAAATGTGACTCTCTCGTTAGTAAACTGAATCTCACTCCAGTCAACTCAGGCACATTTCCACTTTGGCTGTTCTCCTGGCCTTGGCAGGAGCAGGAAAGGTGAATTCAACACAACACCGTGGCTGCTCCTGTAACAGGCGCGGCAGCCGGGTGAGCCCTTGGGATGTCTTCACCTTCCAGGCCTCGCCGCTGCCCTGCTGGAATCCTTCTGCTCTTGCCCTGCACAGGGAAACCGAGGTAGGATGAGCTCCAGCTAGGCCTGGCCCTGCATAGTCAAACGAGCTAGGGCAAATGTTTGTGTGATTTGCAGTATTTACGTTTCAAGAAATGAAACCTCTTGGTTTGATGCATTATGTAGGTCTGAATTGCTAACAAGACCACAGACTGCATAGGAACATTTTATACATTGCTTTTTGTCTTGAAACGCTTCTGTGACAGAGTCCAGAAAACTCAGGCTGTGGCAGCATAACTAGACAACACTCTCCTGTCTAAGGTTTAATTTAATCCATCCATATGCAAAATCCACATTTTGCAACAGCATAGGCTTTAGTAGTCAGGCCAGGTCCTGACTGGGATCTTTATTAAATTGTCATTCTGTCAGTCACTGCTGTCATCTTATTTACTTGTAGTCACACTATCGAAGCCATGATGCATTTTCAAGAGATTACTGTGTATAAAAGACCTTTTTTTCCCCCTCAAATGTAGCAAATGAAAGAACAACATATGCAAGGCAACAAATAATCTTGATTTATACAAATTAAATTTGAATTTGTTGGTTTCATAGCTTGCAGTCTGGAAAAATGAGCAGGGCCCTAGGCTAATTTCATTGATTTCCATTACACAGTCAACCATGCCACAGGAAAAAAAAAAAAAAGTCTGAGGTGAGGTAGTAGCTGTTATTAGGCCAACAAACAGGAGTTGGAAACAGAGCAACTTATCAGTCAGCCTAATGAAAGGCTCCCTACAAACCTTGCCTAGCTAATAACACAGCAGCACCTTCACTGCTCAAATATTTATCATCCTAACAATTAAATTCTGCATTTACTGGAAGTCAGAGAGCAGCCTCAGTTTACAATTTACTTCTGTAACTAAACAAGGTTCTCAGCACAGAAAGGCAAACTAAGCAGAGGAGTACCAGTACTGGAAATAGAACTGATATAACTTTGCTGGCGTGGGCATTGGATCTGCAAGTTCCTCCACCCACACACCACAAAGCCAGCTTCTGCAGAGGAACCCCAGCAGCAAAGCCATGGGCTCTGGGAGCAAACAGCTGCCTGGCTGATGCTGCTCAGAATTACCACCAGCATTGTAGGTGGCTCTGTGTCCCACATAGCTGATTTGGGAAGCGAGCAGCTCCTGGTGGGCACACAGGGCTCCCTCGGGACCTGGTGAGGCAGCAGCAAGCTCCTTGGGCTGTGAAAGCCATTTCTCACTCCATGCTTACTGGCACGACACTGAATTAGGACAGCATTTTCTGAGAGGCTGGAGGAATAATTGTACGGTACAGATCACCAGGCAAACAGGTATGCTGTAGCCACAGGGCAGCACAGGGATGCCCAGCAGAGTTTAGGGAACAGGAGGTCCCTGGAGCATCTCCAAGTCCAGAGAGGACTAATAAATTGCTTCCAGGGAAAAAGCACATTAAGATATATCACATGCTTTGTCAGCTGCACAGTAACCATAGCCCTACACACAGACGTGGCCCTTGATGAGCATCCTTGTCATTAAGCAGAGCTCAGGCACCCCTCAGTGACTTTCTTGCCGAGACAGAAATGCAGGGAAATACTCTTGTATTTCTCTCCCAGCCTGTTTGTGTTTAGAGCAGCCACGTCACTCCTCCTCACTGGCTCTAGGCAACAATAAAAGCAGGAGGTAGCATTACACACACATTAGCCTCACTTCCACCACTGGCGCAGTACAGGGCTCAGTGCTGAGCCTTCCCAGCCACATCGCTCCTCTGCCAGCACCTCCTGGCACAGCCTCCAGCCTCTGGGGCTCAGCTCAGCCCCAAAGCCATGTGTCCTGGTGCAAAACACGTGCTCAGCTCAATCTCAAGTCCCTACCACCATCCGCCACCTCCCTCATCCCTCCTTGGCTCCTCTCCAGCTGGTGACATGTCCCCTAGTGCACTGCTGGCCTCCAGGAAAGGGACATCACTGCTTGCTTGGCCTCCACCTCCTCTGTCATGACTTTGGTTGGTTGCAGATGGGCAATGCCAACATTTAGGAGCACATCTCCAGGAAAACACCAACAGAGGTAATCCACGTCTGGAAAGAGCATCCTTTGTTCACTTTACATTCAGCCAAGGAAAGCTAAAATAGAGCCACCTTTGTTCTGCAGGGGAACACCATGCTGGCATCCAGAGTGGTTTAGCTGGTCAGCTTTCAGCAAAGTTAATTTGGATTCACTTTGGAGTGCACTCATGTAAGACACACAGTTTCTTGTTCCTTAACTACATCATATCACAGGGGCTGTGGCCAGGTTCGCTGCTCTGTGGCACACTAAATAAATGCTAAATCTGTGTTTTAACAGCATCAGGCAGGCAGCAGCTGTTACTGCTTCATGCCCAGCAGATTGCTATCACTCTGAGGACATTTCATATATGAAAGGACTTTGTCATCAGTGAAGGTACTCAATAGCCTTAAGATACTCTGGTCTGGCAACAAATGTTTTCTTTCCTAAACAGCACCTTTTTAAAAAAGAAAAAAAAAAGAAAAAAAAAATCAACCAGAAGTTGTATGTTGTGAAGAGATTATGAGAAGGCTTTCCTGTATCCCTACTCTAGGCACTAAGCTATTAAATTTTTATGTAAAGAGGAAAATAAGACATTACGCAAACTTCTGAAAGAGTGTGTTAGAGAAATGGAAGGAAGGATATAGAATTAAATGTATAATTCATGGCTTGTGAGAGCCTCGAGGCAAGACCTTGCGGACTTGCTAATTGCTCTTCTGAGAAGTAGTTCAGCAGCCATAATGCCTCCTACAAAGATGTATCAACATCCACCTAGAGGCTTCCATATCACCCTCCCTGCAGACGTGCTTCTGCTTGTCTGACAATGTGCCAACCAAGGACAAGTATAGGGGATATCAGGCTGATCAAAGCATCTGGATTTAATTCTGGTACATATTCCTGTATATTCAGGTTTTTGGATTGCAGACAGGTATACTTACTTATAAATGACTGCTGTTACATTGTGGCCCATGGAGGACTCTCATTGTTTGCCCTGAGCCTTCACATGTAACCAGCTCTGTGCATATGAGACCAGCAGAAATGACCAGCACGGGCTCCTCAACCAGCCAGCTGCAGCAGCCTGATTCAGGGCAACCGAACTCACCGGCAAAAAATTCAGTGGGTGCAAGATCAGATCCCAGTTACAGGCAAGGATATTAATATGACAAAAAGGGAGGATGAAGGCATGCATAATAGTTTATACGATTGCAGAGGCTTGCATACGCACATAATTTGGTGGATCTAAGTCATGAACAAAGCATTAACAAATTTTTTAGTTTCCTGTGCTATAACCACCTCCTTCTGCCTGTCCCCACCAAACACCCTTGGAATTTCTCATAATTGTAGGCTTTTATCCACCAACTTGTACAAGTCTCCCATTCACATTCTGTAGCTGCAGAATATGCTACTACAGCCAATTCTCTGATAACATCCTGGCAAACACCCCTAGCAACTGCTGCTTCCACATTGTTAGACCCCACCAGAAGTTAACTTCAAGGACCTAGGAAAGGCTTCTCTATTGCTGTTTCTAATTTGTTACATTATCCTGTTAGAGTTGTTCACTGGCTCTAAAGAATGGTGAACTTGCCCCTAAAGCAGAGGGACCAGTTGCCTTCTTGCTCCATCAGCTTCTCCCACTCCAGCCCTGTTGGAAACTTTGAACTACTCTCCTCCTTTCTGCTCTGCTGTAACCATCTTCCACTGCAGCTTCCTTGGAAGTCTCAGTTGATACTCTGCATCTGTTTTCACAACACACCAGAAAGAATCTATTTTTTAAGCCATATCCTCTCACTTTGATATTATTTACTGACATGCCAAAATTACCTTAAAANAAAAAAAAAAAAAAAAAAAAAAAAAAAGTAGATCAATATCTTCCATAAAGTAGCTTATCTCCATGAGGTTGAGTGGTTGAGTTTTAGTTCTGCAAAGCTACTGGAAAAGCAAGAAAAGAGAATTTGTCCCTTAGTTGTACTGTGCTAAATCATACTCTCTTCATGAAGATACCAAAGCAGATTAATTTTTTTACTGATAATACACTTATTTACTTTCTTGAAGATGTTCCATTTATTTCTCAGGGTCAAGAAAATGAAAAAGCAAAAGGACTCAGGAGATGTGAATAAAATGCAAGGCTGGCAAAGATTCCTCGATTAGACATACTTCATCTGGAAACCATCAGTATCGTCCAATGAAACTTGGTAGTATAAATGAAGCTACCAATTACATGATAGTGGAACAAAGTCTCACAGCAAGTAAAACATCCTTTGAGTGTTTCAAATCACATTTTAACAAAGAGACAAACTGCTTTGCTACACCTTCTGTATAAAAATCTTAACTATTAATCAGTAAATATAACTGACCTCACAATGAAGGCATTTCAAATGTCAGCAGAGAAGTGTAATGAAGGTGAGGACCCCCAGACTTAGACTAGGCTCAAAACGCTAATTCCCAGCTCTGAAAGCATTATTCTCTTAGTTACTTTGGAATTGAGGAGCAACATGACCCAAACTAAGCTGTAAACCATTCAATGTGCAACTTCCACCTATGCCATTTTAATTCTAGCAATGTTACAGTCCTTTACAAATTCACTAATTTAGGTTTTGACATCTACAAGGAGCATATATGGAATTTACATTTTCCCCAACACCAGGAGTTTACTGCCCAAATAAGCACATTAATGGCAAAGCATGGAAAAGGGAAAGTGATAGCAATAGAAAAATGTCATTTAATCTTGTGAGTTCCACTCTTAACAAATTTTAACAGCTCCCATATTGGAAGTAAGGTAAATAACCATTAGCAGTAAGCACTGTTTGGTGTAGTTTTATTTTCTTCTGTGACCTACTCATTTGGTCCAAGAGAGACTAGTCGTTAAGAACAGAATGGGTCCATTGCAGCTCCGACACAAAGGGCAGTCTTTAACTTCATACAAAGAATACTAGCACAGATGGTGAATCAACATTTTGCAGGAAAATCCATGTGCCTCCACATTAATGAGACACAGGTTACAAGAACAGAGTATTATACGTTGTCGTCATTATGTCACAAGTGATTTGTTGTCTAAGCTTAGGTATCCAGATGGTATCAAAAACACTCCAAACTTTCTGTATGCACAAAGCTTTCATTATAATTAAATAATGGTTTCAGAAAACATACTGGTTTCTCCAAGTATACCCAGTTTGCTTTTAACTGATGAACATGCCCTGCATTTTGCTTGCAGTGGTTTAATAAGAGCACATACATGCACGAGAAAACCTCAAAAGGCAGAGTTGGGGAGCGCTAGCACAGGAGAGGGGAGCTGTGCAGAACCACCACGTTCTCAAAGAGCAGAGAAGAAGGAACAGGGAAGCCACGAGCTGCACGGTGCTTCCCTGGCGGTTACACCAGCGAGGTCTTCAGAGAGGGCCTGGTCTCTGGAAGGCCACAGACCTGCACGTGGGCTGGCACCGAAGCAGAACTCGGAAACGACACGATCCGCATTCACACAGTTACAAATAGCTCAGATAGCAGCGGTGGTTGCTCCTGCTTCAGATCAGGTTTGACCCTCAGCCCCTGCGATGGGCATTATCCATTTCAGAGCCAAGGCACAAGGACTTGATTCCAGTTAACTAAGTTCCTTTATTAACACACTTTTGTTTCTGACAGGAGCCTCAAAAACCTTTACAAAAAGCTCACAGTGAAATAATTACTTTCTTTTCACTTCACCCTAGCAGACTCCCACAGGTTTGACTGTATTTTTTCTCTTTTAAGTAAATTGTACAGCTTCTCTTAAAAGGCTCACTTTTAAAAAAGCAGCCTAGAAAACACCAGTCTAAATTTGACATATTTTTCCCTATGTTTCAAAGGCAGAGAAGGGTTTTTCTGGAAGAAGATGACACCTTTTCTGTTCAGGCAGATTGAAAATCTGCTGCAGAAAAAAAAATATATATATATAAAGAAAAAATATATATAAAAAAGAAAGAAAGAAAGAAAGAAAGAGAATAGATAAAGGAATTAACTGCTGGAAGAGTATGTGGGTGGCAGGATTCTGTCATTAATCCGAAAGGCGTATGTCAGCACTTCTCCACAGACATACCTATCAGGGACATAGTTGCTTTCCTCTTTGCATTGCTGCAGGTTTGTATTGTTACCTAATGATGCCCCTTATTTTTAGGTTAGCTTCCCACTGGTGTCTTTGCACATCATCCAAAACACTAGCAGGGTAGCAAAGCGAGAAAAGCTTCACCATTTTCTCATCAATGTATTTGCCTTTCCAAGCACCTCAAACAAATTCCTCTTGAAATTAAAAATCATTTTGTCACCCATGCAGCAGAACACATGGTCCAAAAGAGATTTACACACTGGTAACCAGGGAACAGGCAGAGGAGGAGGCTGCTCAGCTGATGGATATAAATAGTGAAATCCTAGTCAACAGGATATTATTGTTCTTTGGGGTTCCCAAAGAAGCCTTGAGTGATGGATCAGCTCCTACACACATGCTGATCACAAGTCAGCGTTGGTGTGCAGTGGGCAGGCAGTACAGGAGCAGGCCAGCCCAGGGAAAACTTCAGAAGTGGCCAGGTCACAGTACTTCTCATGCTGCAGTGGGAGGAAAAGATTGAAAAAGTAAGAGGGAACGGGCTCAGCAAAACACCTGTGGTTTGTTTGTTTACAAGTTGTCTCTAACAATCATGAGGCTAGAGAGCAATGATTTCCCCTCTTCATAACATGAAACCAAGCCTATCCAAGATCAGGAGATCACCAGATGAATACCAAAGAGCCTGAAAAACTGGGAAAAGAAAACAAAGAAGAGAAGAAGTCTTCCTGAAGCAGATCAGACTTATTTATTTATTTTTAAATCAAGATGCAACTCTGCAGGACACTGGCTTTAACTGGCTGCAAGTCAAAGAGCTTACACTCTCAGGTATAGCAGAGCTTCTATTTTAAACCACATTTCAAGGTGAGGCAATTAATTGCCTCATCCCCCTCTGACCTTTACAGAAAGGAAAAACAGAATTTGATTGCTCTCCTATTTCTAGTCTTCTGATAACTCTCCCACTTCCTTCTCTTGCAGAACATATAATCATCCAGGGCAGACAGACATCTTTAGATACATCTCTCTCTACCTTCAGGCAGGATTAATATCTCATCCATGCCCTAAGCAAGCTCTCCCTTGGCCTTCCTCTCTACCCACCCCCAAGGCTTTTCAGACCCATGCACAAGGAAGATGCAGTTTCATGGCAGCACTGTTCTTGTTAAAATAACATTCGGGTGACTCTGAGAAGTGAACTTATGAGTACAGTGTGATAGCAAGTTCAGCCTGGGATAAAATTTGATCTGATTCATTTATGTATGCAAACGGAAGGCTTTTATTACCACGCATTCCTCAATAAAAATAAATTATAGTTCCTGGAGATGTTCACCACGAAGGATATTCTCCTGGCTTCTAGAAGCAAGTTTCTTTCCTTCCCCAGCCCCACTTTACCTTCTTTCTAACAACACACACTCAAACCAAAGCAAACAGAACTTCTGGAATAAACTCCAGGAACTGCAAGTACAGTATGAAGAGGCCAAGGGAGCATAGCTGACTCAGATCTTGACTGAGATGATTCCAAAGTATTTTGGGGAAAAGTTCTACCTGACGATGATAAAATAGAATTCATAAAGATGGTCAACATAAGAGTTCAAAACATACATTTTACCAGGCAGGATGAAGTAGAATAAAGCAGCCTGACTCCATTCCACAAACTTTTTGTTCTTCTTACACCATAAAAACCTGAACCAAGCCCAAACAGAGTCTGCTTGCACTAAGTCAGTCCTGACCCACCAGCTGTGTGCATTGGAGAGAGCACCAACAAGCATGAGCAATCCCAGGAGGAAAGTGCCCACTGCCAAACAGGGGAACACCACATGCTGGGATGAGAGCTGGGTTGGTGGAGCCATGTGAGTTAGCAACAGACAACGTATGCATTACATCTCATGTATGGCTGGTGACATTAGGTATTGCTGTCAAATGGTGAAGGAAAGAAAAAGAAGGTGTGAAAGGAGGAAATTGGTCAGGTAGTGATAATGGGCACCCTAGAAAGAAAGACCAAGGTTCAAAGCCTGCTCCACTGAAACTTCCCACGTTCACACAAAGAAGAGTATGTCATTAGACTACCTACAACTTTGAAACAGCTCCTCTGGCTTTGATGTGCCTTTGTTCCCCAACCCTAAAATAGGGGTGCCATCTGGACAAATATATCAAGACCATGGGACACTCAAATTCTCAAAGAAATAACAATAATTCCCTGTGAGTATGTATTAAGGACACATTTCAATTTTAGTCAACAAAAATGCAAAGTAGTAGGGGAAAAAAGCCTGCAGGCATCAATATCATCTGAGTACCAGAAACCAAGCCAGTATCCTCTCTGTAAAACCGTGATTACTAAAACCTACTCCCACATCTACAACAGCCCCATCAGCCTCTAGGAGTGCAACATGCAAGAACACACATGCCTCACAGGACTGCCAAGGCAAAATGAAGCGGGCAGCTCTGTGAACCCCTCTGTCACATGGGCATCATGTTAGCACATTTTGCAGTGCCTTAACACAGTGCTTGGGCTCCAAAACTGATCATTAGTGTGACAAATGAAATGAGCGGAAAGTCCTGTGCATAGAGCCAGCCCAAAATGCAGCAGCTCTGCCATCAGTTGCTGCTCTAAGCTTTGGTTTGTTAGTGAAACAAGTGTATGAGAGGTCAAGTGAACATTCAGTTCATAATTAAGAGCCTGAATGGCAAAGCTGTCTGCTGATGCAACACGGGGTCTCATCAGCGCTTGCTGTAGGCGTTCAGACCACCTCTGCAGATGGCTTTCAACAGTTGCAGCATAAAAGTGAAGGACTAAAGATGCACAAAAAATATTGCTCTAGAGCCAGCTGTGGGATAAGCAATGAAACGATGCTTAGACACCTCCACCAAATTAAAGTCAAGGACTTGAAAGGTACCCAAAATCTGACAAAATCTGAATATAACTGGCTGTGTTAACTAGTTCCAAATCAGCCTGGAGAGACACATGGGTACCAGCTCCCCACATCTCAGAAGTTACATGGGATCTCTCAGCACCTGAGGACAGCCTGTGGTCACACCCCGGACCTGGGGGAAGCATGCCCTGCCCTTCTCCTGCCATCTCCAGGGTACCACCATTTCCTGGCTTCAGAGCAGGCACGTTACTGCGACCTCCAGGTTCTTAAATAACCTCATGATGAGTGCTACCATCAACAGTAGCATTACAGATGAAGGATTTTATGGCATCCCTTAGCTGTATTAGCAACCAAAAC
This sequence comes from Alectura lathami, assembly GCA_013399715.1. Lineage (NCBI taxonomy): Eukaryota > Metazoa > Chordata > Aves > Galliformes > Megapodiidae > Alectura > Alectura lathami. The sequence goes on along the minus strand of VXAV01009901.1, from coordinate 28,332 downwards.
ATGGTGCTTCCTCTTGAAGTTTCTGAAGACAATTAGATCTCCTACCCTTTTTGATCCTTCTGATAAACAGGCAATGTTTTACAGTTTTCAAAGGCCAACACTGAATACATCAAAAAGACCTTCTACTTTCAAAAGAAGAAATGTAGCTTAGCCAGCAAAAATTCATACTCCGTCTTCTTTCAGCCAAGGTCAATAATTGTATTACCTTCTAAAAGGTGGCTGAACACAAGTTCCTTTTAACTAGCATTACATCCCTTTAAAACTTCTGCTTTATAATGAACAGAAAGAAAAGAATTCATGCAAGAGTCCCTGTAACTTAAACCATGCCTTGTCCTGTCTCCAGGGAGATCTTATGAAGAATCAAAAAAAATTTAAAAAAAAATAATAAATGAGAGCAACAGGAACTAAATGTTGTTCAGCGGCATTAATCATCAGGGACGGGAAGTCCCTTCCCAGCGTGGAACCTGAGAACAAGGACAGGGACCAAACGTTTCCTCGGTGATTCTAAATGACAGCTGCTGAAGTCGCTCACAATTCATAGCAGAAGTAGGCCTACTGAGGGCCTTGTCAAAGAGGCAAAATTGATGGAGCAAAACATGTCTCACAACATATGAATAACGCATGAAGGACTGACCACTGAGGTGTTTACTGTACTGTTTATTCAGGTTTCTTGAAGAAAACACAGAAGAAAACAGGCTGGAAGAAACAATGACCAACAGCCACCCAAGCCACTTCAGTCCCTGCGGGGGAAGAACCCCAGGTGCAAGACCTAAACCTGAGCTTCCCTGTATGTCTGGCTAAAACGGAGCACCCACCCTGGTGGTCCCGCTGTAAGAACAAGAGCACCACGGCATCCACCGTGATGGGGGCTAATTGGACACTTGAGACTTGTTTCAGAACAGTACAAGAGTCTTCAACACAAACACAAAATATAGAAAATTGTGAAGTCCAGATGCCCAGAAAACCACAAATCCAGTACAGATGAGTACGATTTATTGCCATCAGACAAGATTTGTCCTTGTACTTAAAACGCCTGTGCACACGGAGGCCCTGGAGCTGCGATCAGACCTAGCTAGAACATTTCCTGGCAGAGCATCCCTGACCTCAGCAGGCTTGGGGCAAACTCACGGGCATGCAGCATTATCAGAGCAGCACAGTGAGAGCGGGGTCAGGCTGACCCATGGCGCACTGGCCATGTCCCTGGTCATGGGCACTGTCCAGGAGCAGACACTTCTCTGCCCACCTGAGGACTTCACAAAATGCACTCAACCACAGTGTTAATTAGCAGACGATGAAAATCCAATGGGATACATGCTTTAAAGAAAAAAAAAAAAAAGACTACGATATAAATCTTTCTATTTGAAATTAATCTTGTGTTGCATATTTAATGCCAATAACTGGAATTATATTTCCAAAATATGCAAATTGATCACCATAATGAAGCAAATCAACAACATTGGTCAAGAAAGATCTCATTTCTGACAATAAACAGTAAGAGACGATAACACAGAAGGTATACAAACCAAGGTAACTGTTCATTGACTCACTGGGTCTGAATTATATCGATATACATCTGAATTATATTGATATATATATCAGGAGTAATTTTCAAGATACTGTAATACAAAATATGTTTTTTTCATATGTCAGAATTAGTGGAAAATAATTAACAAAATCCCCCTAAGTAATTCATTATTTTAACAATTATGCCTTGAATCATGCTCTCAAACTGAGTAATTGGTACAGAGATTAGAGTTAATAACATCCTTTCATATTCAATGGGATCTCTGGCTTTACAAAGAAATTCTTTCTGTTTGCAGGTTACATGTCCACAGGCATTCACTCTGTGGAGACACACAGGCTGTTGCTATCATAAGCCTCCTTAGAAGATGCAGATTAAAACTTGTGTTTGTGGCTGTGAAGCCCTAAACTGCAGCTAAAACACAGCTCAGCTATGTGCACAGACACATGCAGCAATTACAATGAAGTAAAATTCATCCCGCAGTCCTCCACCTACAGTCCCTGCACTTAGCTGGGTGGGGGAGAGATAAAAATAGAGCAGTAGGTAAAGAGATACATAGAAAAAGACAGTTACTTCTGAAAAAGTGCTGCTAAGCCCTTCACCACATCAGCACTGACACAGATGTGATTGCTTATCTGGTTATTTTGAGAATCTTTCCGACTTCTACATGAAGAGAGAGGTTGACAAGCCAAAACGACAGACATTGCTTCTAGTCCAATAGAAAGCTATCTTCAAAACAGAAAAAGGAAACAAAGTAATTCCTATGAAATAGTTTCAAAGTAAATGCTACAAACACTTCAGGATGTACAGGACATAACCTTGAAACTGACTTGGAAAAAGAAAATTGTTTGAATGTCGGTCCGAGCTTATTGGACAAAAGAAAAAATAAACTGGAGAAACAAAGAGAAGGACAAAATATTTTTTAATTGGCATTAGTTTGAATACAATGTTTTGAGGACTGTAATTTTTCAACTAATGTCATTCAACTTGTTAGGGTCTGAGATATCACCAGCTGTCCTGGGTAACGCCGGGGCTGCTCCATGCCGAGCAGCAGCTCGCCAAGGAGGAAAGAGGCGAGGTGGTGTGTGAGAGCATCAGCCCCGTGTCTCCAGTCAGGCCCGTGCTTGGAGGCCAAACAAGAGCAGTCTCCTACGATGAAGAGCTAATACACCGGTGTTACGAGTTCATTTGACTGTGGAGCTACTGGGCATGATTTGAATTTGGTGCAACTTCATGCATGCAATGGGACAGAGAACCCAGACTTCTAATTTGTTAGAGAAATTAGGCATTGACCTTGTTAAAATTGCTTGCTGAAACATGCAGTTGGTACTTGCTCTTACCTCTCACTGCTTTTATTTCACTGCCAGTGCTTCCTGCATTTACAGCAGGTGACAGTGCCATTACAGAGGCCATCCCCGCCAGAACTGTGTTTCCAGTCTTATCCTTAGCTTCTTATACTTGGATCTGAATCTGTATTTTGGGGTTTTGCATTTACAACTCCCAGGCCTATTGAACTCATATACAGAATAAAACTGCTTTGTGGATCTACCTTCATCTAAGGCTCTCCAGGCAGTTTAATCTTTCCAATGTCACTTCAATAGACAAGAAGCTCCGCTGAAATGAACATGTCTATGGGCAGAATGAAATACGAGGTATGGAAGAGTTAAATCAGTAACTGCTACAGCACCTTATTTTTATCAGATTTAATGGGTACATCAAAAAACCCTTCCTCCCATTTATAAAGTTTCCATGGGTTTCAAAGGCATGTCAAATTATAGCAAACAGGTCGAATGCTGCTATATCTTGTAATTAAAAGAAAAAAAGAAAAAAAAAATCGCTCTCTATAGTTAAGTGCAACAGTCACAAATATTAGGCTACACAAATAAACAAAAATAAAGGGGGGAAATATTTTCAAGAATTCCTGACTATGAGCACCTGCCTTTGGATGTCCATGGAAGATGCACAAATCTCCAAAAGTAAAGAGACAGAGGTACACTCAGTCACAGAGAGAATTAGCTGTTATGAGTTAAGCACCCGTAGCACCTGTTAAGACATAAGCTTTGCGGCGGGCTGTCCCAAAGGAAACTGAGGTTCGTATCAATAACATCTATAGTTATTGCTGTTCAAAGCTTGTAAAGCCTTGATCTTATGTATCCAAATGGGAAAGCAAGCATAATCAGGGAGCACTGTGAGTTTACGACCAAGTGATGTAGGCAAAGTTACAAACTACTGCAAGGAGGTGGAGCTTATGGGGCTAGAATTGTTCACTTTATTTCCTTCAGCCTGTTACCACTATTCTTGCATCATTTCTGACAACACTACAACATGCTTCTGTGAAGCTCTCCAAATATCATAGAATCATCACAGAATTGTCTGAGTTGGAAGGGACCTGTAAAGGCCATCCAGTCCAACTCCCCTGCAGTGCACAGGGACACCTACAGCTGGATCAGTTGCTCAGAGCCTGTCCATCCTGACCTTGAAGGTCTCCAGGGACGGGGCATCCACCATCTCTCTGGGCAACCTGTGCCACTGCTTCACTACCCTTACGGTAAAAAGCATTTTCCTTCTATGTAATCTAAATCTCCCCTCTTTTAGTTTGAAACAGTTCCCCCTTGTTCTATAACAACAGAAATATGTTTCAAGGCCATGCAACCCTCAGCAGAGCAGGCCTGAGACACAAGACAGTATTTAAATCCAGGGAAATCAAGGAATATACACCTATGGATTTGTGTGGGATCTGGATCAAACCCTGAGTAAGCAGCAAAATGAGTAGCAGGACGCTGGGCTCCTTGTCTTGAAGTGACAGCAAAATTGTAGGCTCCCACCATCCAAGACCATATACTATAAAAATAATAAATGAACATTCAAATCATAGGTATTTTTAAATGGAGGTGATAGCGCTCCTCTTCCAGAGATGAAAGCAACTTCTGACTTTGTAAGTATTCACCTCTACATATTTTATTCCAAGGAATATAAGCAAAGAAATGCTATTAAATATACATTTGGACTACTGCAAAGTACTGAATTCAGGACCACAATATCACCTAAAAGAGACTCATTCTTGCTGAGGATGCTGCTTCTTCCTAGTGAGCACGATGCACCACATAAGGGAGAATATTTCTGATGATCCTAAATCAAGGTTCCAGAAAGGAATATTTTAAAGTATTCTTGTGTTGTAACAAAATGTTCCCGCTGGTGGTGTAATGAAAGAAAGAAGGAGAAAAAAAAAACCATCTCCTGGCAGGAAATTAATTATTGAGCATTCCACTGCTTGATGATGTGCTCCTACATTCTGTGCAGGCTTTCCACTTTCCCCTCTCCGTATGTGGAGAAATTCACTATGAAGAATATACAAACAGAACAAAGAGGAAAAGATATCAGTTTATTAAATGCATTTAGAAACAGAACCGCAGTCAGGAACTCAGTGTGAGATCACCACACCTGATGCTTACTCCCTCTTTACATTCACCTCTTCTCTAGCAGATTGCCACGTTTGCTTCTGTTCCCTGAAATTATCTCTGTTGCAAATGGAAGAGGTGTGCTTAGATTTAGCATCACTTACCAGCGCCAGGTTAGAACTACCGCTTCCTTCATTGAAAAAAATAAATAAAAAATTGAAAATCTCAGTTCCTGATGGAAAGAGAAAATAAAAGTCCATCAGCATATGCCCATGGCTAAATACCCAGCCATAACCCCATTTTCAAAAACAACTCTTTTTTCCTCTGCGTCCAGGCAGTTTAACAAATTTTGCCACTGCTAGTTTTGGTCTTCCTGTGAAAAAGCTAAGAAAACTATGCATACTATAGTTTCACCAATCCGCTTTATGCCAAAATATATAGCACCTGAGGCTACTTGGGTCCCCAGCCCATGCACCTAGAACACTCCTGAATTCAGTGGGATCACACAGCTGCAAAGCACCCCCACGGGAGCAGACACCTCCCAGCCACAGGCATATCCTGGATTCTGCAGCAGTTTATTGTGGAGCTACCACACCAAGAGGGAACACGCAACAGACTGGAACCACATATGCCATCTTGAGACAGCATTTCATGTCAGCAGTGCACTACAGCCTAGCTAAGACACGGTGAAGAATTTTTCAAGAGAAATTATGGTTTGTAAAAAAGGAGGCAGAAAGATTATGGAAAAATGCTACAGCAGACAGTTGTGTGATGCCTGCAGAAACCTGAATACCAGGTAGGCTGCCGGCGTGCTGCTGGTACCGTTCTCAGGGCCATCACCACTGTCACCGCGGCTGCTGGAGAGGGTGGCTCAGGCACAGCCGGCCAGTAATGCGTCCATCTGCCCTGTAGACCTGAAAGAGCCCCTGTCTGGCTATGTCCCTGCATCAGCAGAAGATGCTCAGCCTCCATCTCTGTGTGTAGCCGTGCCAGTGTTTTCATGTGCTGTTCGTATCCGGAAATATCTAGCTGCTGTCTGCTGTCCTCTCCTTACAACATCCTCCCTGTGCAACGCAGACATCTCTTGGGTCTATGGCCATACCACAGGGTCCTCACTGACTCAGAAGCACTTTCACAAATCAACACTCTCCACTGAAAGGATGCATTCTGGAACAAGACAAACCATCAACTCCATCAGCCCTCGTCACCCAAGGCGCTCCGTGCGGCCCCGCAGGAGCTCTGCCAGTGCTGCTGCAAACCCTGCACCAGCTCCAGCTGGCTTTTCATCCTAGGCTCATGACTTCCTAGCATATCAAAACTTCTTGATTCTGCAACAGATGGACAATGATACTCATGGTGATTTAGACCACACTCTTTTGGGAGAACAAATTTTGAATTACAGAGCAGGAGAATTTTTTAACTACTACATATGAACATAAAGCATATGCTGCCATTTTACAAGAAAGTGCGCTGAGGAGAAGCATCAGGCTTTGCCACTCAGCTCCTGCATGACAAAATCACACCTTCCCTAGTATCAGACTCACCATCTGTAACATGTTTTCCATTTCTAGAAGATAATGTGAGAGCTATATGTTACAAATCATACATGCTGTAAAAATGATAGATACTGTCACTTGCTTTGGAGCAGCACCCTAGAAAAAATGCTTTTTCTCTCCTGTAACAGCCCATGACTGGAATAAAACTTCAGAAAATCTTATCCAGTAGTGCAAGCGAAGTGACATGTAATGTATGTCTGGAAATTTCTCCTGTATGGTAGAAGAGGGCAGGAGTTCTTTTCATTAACATAATGTTATTTGAAGGAATTTGCCATGTAGGATGACATTCTCCTGCAGGACTATAGGAATTCTAGAGGAGGCTATGTGCACCTGTATAGACGCATTTTAAGTTCCAGAGAGGCAAACGAATTTAACTCCATCTTACATGAGAGGCAAAGTAGAGAAATGTGGTTTGTTGTTGTTGTTTGTTTTGGTTTTAAATAATAGATTTCTGTTCTGTTCCTTCTCTGAATTACCATGAATTAAGGATTAAACCTATTTTAATCACTAGAGATTTTAGCAACAAGAGATCAGACGCAGGCCACCAACTCTAACATACAGAAACAAAAGAGACAGACCATGAGTCAGAAATGTAGGATTATATTGCAATGCAAGACTGAGAAAACCAAGGGGAGTTGAAGCTGGAATCAGCAGCCCTGGCAATTGAAAATCTGAATTTCAGTGGTTATGAAGATGTGGGTCAAACTATTGCGGAACAACCCCATCCACAGTTAGCTGCAGAGCTGAAATAATGGCTAATTTGGGTCTTTTATTATTTTTTTTTCTGATAAATTATACATGTTCTATAATCAAACCCAACCAAAAATTAATTTCTAGAAACTGCACTGCCTCTGCCAGTAGACAGAGCTTTAATATCATTATGCAGAAACAGGAAGAGATAATGACCATTCATGTCGATTATTTTTACGGAACACAAAGATACATCGCGGTATAACGCAAGCTGTTGATTAAGACTGGTGTGTTACATTAAACAAATTGTTCTCCCATGCCTACAACTCAAAGACGCTTTTAATTCTCCCATTAGTCCGTGCTGCCCTTGCCAATTACAAAGAGTTTGCTAGTGAAGAGCAAACATAACTTTGGAGGGAATGCTACACTGATTCCAACGGCATCCAAGCCCAGAAATCTGCATCCTTTCTGCCAGCACAGCCTGTGGCAGAACAGGAGAGCATCCCCTGTGCATGACTTATCCCAAAGTTCTGCCCACGTTTATTCAACAGCAGCTTATGAGAAGGTGCATGGAGGTGAGCGCTGGGATAGCCACCACCTTCCCCTCCAGCTGGGGGACACGGACCCCGGGCCGCCTGCTGCCCGCACCCAGCCCCTCCGCACGCCCGGCTGGAAGCGGGGTCCCGCTCCGCCCCCCGGCTTTCTTCTCACCACCGACAGCCGAAACTCCCGTTACCGGCGAGGCAGGGCGAGCCCCGGCACCGCCTCCTCGGCAGCGAGGGCAGCCGGAGCGCGGAGCCCGCTCC
>VXAV01009899.1:5798-20318 GCA_013399715.1 Alectura lathami | reverse complement strand
GCGGTTGGCTTTCTGGGCTGTGAGGGCACACTGCTGTCTCACATTCAGCTTTTCATCCACCAGTACTCACTAGTCCTTTTTGGCAGGCGTCTGCTCAATCCTTGCATCCCCCAGCTTGTACAGATTACAGGAATTGCTGTGACCCAGGTGCAAAACCTTGCATTTCACTTTGTTGAAGCTCATGAGATTAGCCTGGGCCCACTGCTCCAGACTGTCTAGGTCTCTCTGGATGGCATCCCTTCCGTCAGGTATGTCAACCACACCACACAGCTTGGTGTCTTCCAGACTTACTGAGGATGCACTGTCGATGGCATTGGTGAAGATATCGAAGAGCATTGGTTCCAGAATGGACCCCTGAGGGACACCACTTGTCACTGATCTCAATCCAGACATGGAGCCATTGACCACCACTCTCTGGATGAGATCTAGCAACCAGTTCTTCATTCATTGAAGAGACCACCCATCAAATCCATATCTCTCCAGTTTAGAGAGAAGGATGTTATGGGGGACCATGTCAGAGGCCTTCCTGAAGTCCAGATAGATGACATCAGTGGCTCTTCCCTCATCCACTGATGCAGTTACACTGTTGCAGAAGGCCACTGTGTTGGTCAGGCGGGACTTGCCCTTGGTGAAGCCATGCTGGTTGTGTTGCATCACATCCCTGTCTTCCATGTGCCTTAGCATAGCTTCCAGGAGGATCTGTTCCATGATCTTCCCAAGCACAGAGGTGAGGCAGACAGGTTGGTAGTTGCTTGGGGTGTCCTTTCTACCCTTCTTAAAAGTGGGTTTCACATTAACTTTCTTCCAGTGGCCAGGGACTTCACCTGACTGCCATGATTTTTCAAATATCATAGAGTGTGGCTTGGTGACTATATCGGTCGATTCCCTCAGGACTCTGGGATGCGTCTCATCAGAACCCATAGACTTATGGATTTTCAATTTCCTCAGGTGTTCGTAAACCTGATCCTCACTTACAGTGGGAGGGACATTGGTCCCCCACACCCCCACCTTCTGATCCATCTGCTTGAGCGGTGCATGAAGAGCGGTTGTCATTGAAGACTGAGGCAAAACCATTGTTCAACACGTCAGCCTTCTCCTTGTCCGTTGTTACCAGCCTGCCTGCATTGGTCACTAGGTGGGGAATGTCTTCTTGAACTTTCCTTTCCTGGTTAATACACCTGTAGAAGCCTTTCTTGTTTTTCTTTGCACCCCTCGCCAAGTCCAGTTCCAGCTGGGCCTTGGCCTTGCTGCCCCCATCCCCACACAGCCTAGCAGCATCGCTATACTCCTCCCAGGATACCTGTCCCTAATTCCACTGCCTGTGCATTTTCTTCTTGTCCAGTCTGACCAGAAGGTTCAGCTATGCTAGTCTCTTTCCTTCCTGTGCTGACTTCCTACACTTGGAGATGGAGAGTGCACTAAGGAAAACTTCCTTAAATATCTGCCACCAGTAAATTCTTCCATCAGCAAAGATTTTTCAAAATTACACCAGTTTTGGACACAAATTTTAGTGAAAAATGCAGAGAAAGGTTAAGAACTGAATTCCACAAGTTCATACAGAAGTATGAAACTCACCCTCAGTGAAGAAGTGTAGAAAATGCTGTTCTAAATGAGTATACAAGAGAAATAAAATATATTGGTACATCTAAGTATGCACATAACATAAAGAGTTTCCTTCTAGCCATGCTGTTTTAACATGAGCATTTCTGTCCTCCGTACTCTTTCCTCATGTTTCCTTCACTTATTGAACTGTCTCTATCTTGACCCGTGAGTTTTTTTCACTTTTGCCCTTCTGATTCTCCCTCCCATCCCACTGTGGGGGAGTAACCGAGCAATTGCAGGAGGCCTTACATTGCAACTAATCTTAATCTAGCACAGAGAGGTGTTCAGACTCCTCTGATATCTAGGGTCAAATGCGCAAAACCTATCTATCTCCATTGATTCAACTATTTTTTTTCATTATTTAACATTGGAAGATAGCACTATCAATATGCACCAAAGGTTCTATTTACTCTTCATCACTTTTACATTCAGACTGTGATCTTCTAGATCAATCCATTCACTGCGGTCTGTATGTTTACTACTCTGATATAAACAGTTAATAAAGCAATCACTCTTTACTTTGGAAGTGAGCTCACAGAGTCATTTCATTCAGCAGAGGTGATCTAAATAGACAACTCTTCTTAGCTTTAGTCTAAAATAACTGTTAACTTCCTGTAGACAACCAAAGTTCACTTAAACTCTGGAACTAAGAGTAGACTAGATTTTGCTGAAGTGTGCATTGCAACAGTGTGTTAATAAGTATCAAATCATTAAATAGGATCACGGAATCATAGAACAGCCTGAGTGGGAAGGGATCCACAAGAATCATCGAGTCCAACCCCTGGCTCTACCCAGCACCACACAAACCCTGTGTCTGAGAGCAGTGTCCAAACGCTCCTTGAGCTCCGGCAGCTTGGGGCTGTGCCCACTGCCCTGGGAAGCCTGTTCCATGCCCAACACCCCCTGGTGCAGAATCCTTTCCTAACACCCAGCCTGACCATCCCCCGACACAGCTCCATGCTCTCATGCAATCCTGGCTATTCCTGTGCCCATTCCACTTTCTCTCCATGAGAGGTGGCATCCCATGATATTTGTGGAACTTCCTCTCTCTCGCGACACACCCAAGTGAGCAGCTGCCTGCCTTCCTGCTTTGGCTCCTCTCTCGTCCACGCATACATGACATCAAAAGCCGTAAGCTAGGCAAGTGGTGCCAGTTGGCAGTGGTCCTGCATTTATAGGGCCCTGAGCAAAAGGTGGGGCGGTGGTGGCCACTGTGGTATCCAGAGGCCACTTCATAGAGTGACAACATTTTTAAGACCAGAAAACATCAATCCCTCCAAAACCTCCTCCCTCCAAAAAAAAGTAGCAATGTGAGCAGACTTTCAGTTCTTCTGGCCCCAGGGAGCAGGGAGGCATTCATATGACAACGCTTCTCTATTTATTATAGTTGATGGAAAGATGCTCATGTAGGCAACGACAGCACATCTTCAAATGAGTAGCAAAAAAGGAGAATCCTGAATTTATTAATCACTGGGAAAAGCAAGCTTCTTCCCCATGTATGATTTTCTTTCTTTCCATTTTTAAGATAGAGAATATACATTTTATCTCATAGACAGTGACTAAAAAGAAAAAGAAAACAAACAAAAAAATGAACAAACAAACAAAAATTAACATCTTTTCAACTAATATGAGAGTCCTATTTGTCATGGCCACTAAAGCTATTTCATATAGTTATATTTAACTCACTCCTCAGGCTTTGCCACTTTGGGCTTGTATTATGCTTGCAGAGCTGCTTTCTCTCCTGTGTGGAGTGTTCTGACAGCAAGATGAATGAACATAAACTCTACTGCATGTGGAAATCAGCTAACGTTGCAGAATGTGCTTTCAACTCTGTAATACAGCATTCTCAGCAGCTGGTCAGAGGACAGGTCTTTCTGTGTTCTGGCTGTTGCTGCTTTTCAGGTATAAGACAACAAGTCCAGCGCACCTTCTGGCAAATGGCAGCCAACAACGTGCCATGTTGCATTAGGGGGTGAATTAGCACCAGCAGGTCGAAGGAGATGATCCTTCCAACTTATTAAGTACCACTAACTCAATTTTTTTTCTTTACAGAATGAATTCTGAGTTATTTCAAGTGGGTGGTCTACAGAGAAGTGTATGACTCATGGAACATCTACAATGCTGGTTCCCATCTGAGATGTCCCAAAGCAAAAAAAAAAAAATTTGTTCAAGTACAAATAAGAGATCTGTGCTCTTCAGGGTATTTGTGTCTATACACGAGAATTTCTACTAAAAAAAATGTAACCTGCTCTGCAGCATGTTTTTAAAATATTGTCTTAATTCATACAAAAGGCATGAAAAGAAAAAAATAAACATGCAAGTAACAAGTGAGACCATTTCTGTTACCAAATGGCTTTTCAGCAGTAAACATTGAAGAAAAGGACAGTATAGGAATGTTACACATGGCACTGCCCAGGTAGAATTTGAGACACCTGGGGCATCAGTAATTTCCTGTAACAGTATACCTATTTATAACAGTGCTTCCAAGCAGCATGATTTTGTTTACTGTTTTTTGCAATACTTCAGGAAATTATTCAAAACAACCTGAAACCTGAACCCATTTCAGAAAAATTGTGTTTTTCTTTCTTTCTTTCTTACTTTCTATTTTTCATAAAATATCAAGTCAGTATTTTCATCAAAATACCAAAGCCTAGCACAGGACCACCGAGTGCCCTAGAATAGTTACTGACTCCTCTTACACACGCTACAGAATGGAAATCTGTGTGAGTGGTTTTTTAGCACGGATTCCAAGCCCATGTCCTCTCTTCCCCATCTCATCCAACTACAACAGCTTTGTTCAGTGCCTTATACAATGTAACTGTTGTAAAAGAACAAAGGCACCCTTTGTGTTGATGACGGCCTACTCATTCATTAATGTGGCTTATGTTTTGTAACTTAGAAAATTCACCCAGAGCTCAGTTCAGAACCAGGCAGACATAACGAGGATCATTGCCTATCTAAAAGTCCTCTTCAGAGGATACCTTGAAAAACAGATGTGTATTGCAGTGTTTATATGTCTTCACAATTTATTGGATTCATTAGATATTAGGTATTAGGTATAGATATTGTGCTATCTATACAATTCTACCAAAGAAAAAGTGTAAAATGAAAAAAAAAAATAAGCCACTTGTTGTTAGAAACTGCAAAGTATGTCCTATATATTTTTCTCCCTGAAGAACATAACCTCTTTCAATGTATTTGCTGTACTGTACTTCTTTTTCTTCCTCAACACTGCAAAGCCAGGACTGTAAATGCAACGTTTCTGTGGGAAAAAAAAAAAAAAAAGCCACTCTAGATTCTACTGCCTGCCCTGCAGAAATTCATGACCCCTTTAAGGGTAACAGAGAGGCTACTCCTGAAGCCTGCTTCCCATGCAGGCTCTGAACACCTATAAGCATAGCAGTCAAGTTACCATTGTGTGCAAGAACACAGAGAGTCCAGAGTCCAGAAGGACACTGAACTCCAGGAGCAGTAATTCAACGTCATCTCTACACCATGACTGTCCATGCTGGTTTATTCCTCACCTTCCTTGGCTGGACAGTCATGCTGCTGAGTGAGCTGGCAATGTTTCCTTCTAGCTCACAACCAGACATGCAGTTCTCTGCTAGCAAGGCACCCAGGGCTCTCCGCAGTGAGAGCAGCAGCTCCTTTGGAGGCTTCCCTTGCCCTGTGATGGCTCACCTGCACACTGCCTTGTTGCCAAGCTGCTTCTGTAATTTTCACCCCACTGATGGCTCAAAAGCCTTGCAGCGCCTCCCACTCTCCCTTCTAGACCCTCCTGGCACAGTATACATTTCTGGGAGGAGACAGGGCAGAGAGACACCTCACATACCCAGGAATGTCCATTACTTAATTTTGTGTCCTCAGGCTGCTCTGAAATGTAAAGTAAGATGACACAGAAGCCAAATGAAATCCCCAGCCTCTTCACAGATAGTTACTCCAAAAGCACATTAAATTTTCTTGATCTTAATTTTTTCTTCTTTAGAGGGGAAAAAAAAAAAAAAAAAAAAAAAGGACCAAAAATAGACTTCCTGATTACAATATGAAACCTATAAAGGGAATGCTTAATAGTCTGTGTAGCTCTGTCAGCTCAGAGATTAAATGAGTCATAAAAGTGTCAGAATGTGGCACGTACTGCTTTTTCACTGCTCTGACAGGAGGGAAAGATTATCATCATCTGCCTGATGTTCTAGTGGGAGGGCATCTGACAGGATCAGAGACCACCACAACCAAAGGTCACTGGCCTCTGGCCAAAGGCTTCAAAGGCAACTGAAACAGAGTGCACAAAATCCTTTCTTATTACTTTAGGTAGACAAATAGTAAGTAATCTTCGTAATTAAACACAGCAAGGAAGCTAGGACTTTCGTGCTGATCCCTGAAGTAAGTGCTTCATCAGTTATTACAGTAATGCCAGGAGTTTTAAATGGAACAAGGATTTGATGTGCCAGGTGAAGGAGGGTTATGGAAGTGAAATGTACTTCATCAGCTTGTACAGAAGAATATCTGGCACAGAAAATGTACTTCAGTATACTCATTTTAAGTTTTCACTGTTTATTTATCAAAAACACAATTAAAAGAAAAAAAGCAGAAATATATTAAAAAGTCACTTCCAATAGGAAGCATGACATTTCTATTTCTCCCACAGGAAATAAACTTTATTTGACAAAGAGCAGTGGCTTTTAGAAGAAAAAGTGCAACCATAAGCCTTATATATTGTGGCATAAAGTCACATATTTAGAAGACTAGAGCTGCCAGCACAGGAAACAGTTCTCCAGACCCTGGGTAACAGCAGAGCTGTAGAAATACATCTCTGGGAGGAGGAAGTTTTTCTTACACAAAATAACCATGCGATTTATGAGTACACAGGCCCATATAAGAAAAGCTGCCTGTGGGAAGCAAAAGATGTCACTTTCCAATGAATGGTAAAAACTAGGGGAGGTTCCACTGTCATCTGCAATGAAACTCCACGTTTGAGGCCTGGGACTGCACCTTCCCTTTTTGAATTGGGGCGTTTAATAGATGGTGTCAGCCAGCGGCTGAAGACTGAGATGTGAGCTTCCTGCAAAACTCTGCTACCGACCAGCTCATTGTCTATATATCCATTGGCACTGCAGTTGTCACAACCTACTTTTATTTTTTCCTGCCAGACAGGATGTGATCTCAGCTGAGAACTCCTGTAACTACAATAAAATAAATGACTTAATGATTCAGAAGAGAAATATAAATCAACCTCTTCCTTCTTTCCCAGAAATTCAAATGAAGGCTACATTATATCGCTCCCAGTCCCAACATAATCTGACAAAGACACGCAATCAGCTGGATCATTTCCCAGCTTCAGCCCTTCTGAGAGATTACCAAATAGCAAGGCCTCTCTCCAACAAATAAGTAAAAGAAAATCACACCGAGTTTCAGTCCTCCTCCCAGTTTCAACCTTCATGTTGCCTAGAGATCTCAGGAACAGATCTGTCTTTCCCTGCCTGGCCTTCCAACAACTAAGCTCAGCTAGCATAAGGAAAACAACACCCTATTTTATTTACTGACTAAACTTGAAATAGACTAGAAAGAAAACAATACATATTAGCTATTGACATTTCAAAGTATATGATGAGAAATAGTGAAGGTATTGGGATCATGACTAAATTTGATTTCAGTTCATTTTTGTGAATGAGCCTGAGGATGCTATGGGGTACATGAGATAGGTCCCAAGGTTTTTGGTTACACCATATAGTTGAGGTGATGACAGTTGATAGCTGATCTAAATGTACAGTTTGGAAATGCTGTAAAAATCAGGACAGGTAGAATTTTACTGTAAATAAATACAGGAGTGAATGTTATGACTGGGAAGTAAGAAGACTAATTCTGTTTAGATAAAATTAATGGAGAAATAACCTAACAGATAGTGTTGACATTTGGGAGTGGGTACTGGCATCCTAGGATTTCAAAGTAAAAACTTTGCAAATGCATTATGTGGGGTAGTAAAGATATAAACACCATCTACCAAATATCAGGAAACAGAAAGAATGACAGCTCAGGTTCTCTGCTCCATTCTATACCTCTAAAACTACACAAAACTCAGTGTGAACACTCTCTTCTTCTTTAGATCATAATCACATATTCTCCCAGTAGGCACAGTATGCTTTTCCTGCAACGTTAACCTCAGAGATTTAACACTGCCTAGGTAGTTTCCAACATGGGTGTCAAACAATTTCTAAAAACACTGCCATGCAAACACCAGAAATAGCACAGTGAAGAATGTAAGACAGGTCTTTGGGACCCTTTCAGCCTCAGAGAAGAAGGCATTTAAGTGGCTTATGGAAAATGGGTCTTGATGAAATCAAAAGATGAAACTTAACAAGAACTAGCAAAGATAAATCTCAAGAAGTCAGTAAGTCCAGATCCTAAATACTATTTTAAGGAACCTACATCCATCTTTGAGGTTTTACTGACATAATCAAATTTGAAGTTCAGTTGCTAGCACAAAACTTCAAATTTATGAAAAATTATGAAAAATGTGTGTTTATTTCACTTTGAAAAATAAATTACCTTTTCGTATATAAAAAAAAAAAAAGCCACATCTAACCAGGCACAAGTTGTTCTTTCTTAAGAATGTTGTTGGTATATTTTGTAGTTAAATGGATTAAAAGCCATTGGAGATCAACATTGCTTTACCAAGGAAATGTGATTGCCTACAACATTGCCTGTCATCTAAAAAGCAGCATACTCCAAATACTGTAAAATTATTCAGCCACAGGAAGGAAGGAAGGAAGGAAGGAAGGAAGGAAGGAAGGAAGGAAGGAAGGAAGGAACGTGATATATAAATACCTCATAGGTCAATTTAAGTTAGATGCCCTAACTCCATTTTCCCTTAACACTGTTTTCAACCATGACAGACAGACAGACAGACAGAAAGAAAGAAATAAAGAGAGAAAGAAAGAGAGAAAGAGAGAAAGAGAGAAAGAGGGAAAGAGGGAAAGAGGGAAAGAGGGGAAGAAAGAGAGAGAAAGAAAGAGAGAAAGAAAAGAAGGAAAAAAAAAAAAACAAACACTTGTTCAATAGTTCAATAGTTAAGTTTGCAGGGATAATGAGAGACACAGGGAAGTACATCTTCAGTATATGTTGTTGGTTTGTAGGAAAGGGAGCACAGAGAGAGCTCCTGGAGGTAATACCATACTAAATGGAAAATGCAGCTATGAATTTAATGTGTACAGAAGCAAATCTTCAAACATTCTATGTAAAACAGAAATACATTTTCTTGAGAAATAATGATGTGAAGATTAGGAAGGCACTAGTCAACCATATTATAACTGCAGAAATTGAAAACCAACTGTCATACAGATCATGCACAGATAGCTGAAGAAAGGATATTGTTATTTTAGGAGGCAGCTGTTAGGACAAAACAGAGACAGTAGGAAGCAGGTAATAACAACACAACACTATAAAAATAAATTCTAATATTTAACTGGTACTTGCATACATCTGTACTTTAGACGGTGTCATATAAAATAAGAATGCTGAGAAAAAGCATGGGCAATAAAAAATATCTGAGCTAATGTGAAAAAAAAAAAAAATAGGGAAAGGCAATAATTTAAAGTGGAAAGAAGAGAGCCAAAAGCCCATCTTCTTAACACTCTGATTTAAGAATACACATGTAATTGTATAGCAATGTGCACTGTATGATGGAGAGCAGTACAAAAGTTTTCTTGAGATGGTTTTGAGATCAGTGACTTTAGAGAAAGTCTCAGGAATGTTTCTCAGGAACTAAATATAATCCTGTAAATCTCTTCAGTCAGCTTTTTTTATAGTTGTGCTATTTGCAATGAATATATAAATGTGTCCAATAAAATGTGAAGACTTGATGAGAATAAAGAACGTATTCAAAGAGCAAAAGATAAGAATAATAGCCTAATGCAGCAGCTGAGTGTCACTGCAGGGGGCAGACATAGATTTTGGACTGAAAGCTTTGGATCAGAGGAGTCAAGAGAGCAACCTCTTCTTCACAGTCAGTCTGATAGTAGCATATATTTATTAGACTCCCTTTAACATTTGATTTCAATTCACTGTTTGTTGAACTCCTTCCTTGGAGTCACAATGTATTATGCTAGTCATCTAAAGGACACTGAATTTAGTTCAGGTCAAAATAATCACAATTAAGCCAGTGACAGGAAAGTAGTGGTATATGCTTCCTAATTTTCATTAAAAAAAAAAATCCCTAGATTTATCAGTCTGCAAGCTGTATGCAATAAAGTCTTCATAATCCACAGGCACCCAACTCTACCATTCTTACTCACAGCACCTTGTTTACAGATCGCTGAGATGCAGGCATGCTGAGACACACGGATGTCTGAAAAGAAAGTTGCAGCTGAGACAGGCTTATCAGAAGCTCAGACAGCTCCTGTTGGCTCAAGGGGGGATAACTAACAGCTACTGACAACCATGCTAGCCATTTCATCTGTGATAACACAAAAGGTACAGGTAGGATATCTAATCATAGACTGGAATACACTGTAAGGTACGGAACTGAGAGCATAAGAAGCACAGGGCTTAGGATAGTACATTCTTCCTAGATCATGGATGTGGCTGCACCCACCTTCAGGCTTGATGCTGCAGTGAGGTGTGCTATTTCCCTGTCATTACTCAAATCCACCTAAGCTATGCGCTGATTTATTTTTCAGCCTTTAGACAGCAAAAATGCAAGGCAAGCAGCAAGAATGTAAGAGTATTTTGATCAGAAGATCCTGAATTATCTACTAGTTGTTTCCAAATGTATGAAAAATAGCCCAAACCACTGCAAAGGAGGCTCAAATTCTCTTTTTTTGCTGTAGGTGACTCTCCACAGAATGGCGTGTCAGGTAGGACTCTGGGAGGTAGAGGCTGAAGTTTCTGATGAGCTCCCAGGGAACATGTCTTTTTTCACTAAAATAGAATGGAAGAAATTAAAGCAGGTGAGTATAAGAATTCATAACTAAAATAAACAAAAAAAAACAGTAGTGTAAAATTCTTTCAGCCAATATAGGAAAAGGAGAAGGTGGTGCAGCAGCATAGATAACAACTGTTTGCATACACACCAAGAGCTTGTTTCAAAATGCAGAACCATTAAACACACCTCCCTGGGTGATGGCACCCTGCTGATGTGTATCAGTACAGAGTAACAGAAACAATTTCTTGAATCAGAAGAGCCCATATTCCACAAACAGAGATGTGAGTCCTTCATAACCACTGCTCAATGCAATATGGTGGAGGCAGAAGCAGAATTCATAGTATCATAGAATCACAGGATCCCAGAATGGTTTGGATTGGAAGGCACCTTAAAAGCCACCTGGTCCCAATCCCCTGCTGTGCACTGGCTGCCACCCAGTGGATCAGGCTGCCCAGGGCCCACCCAGCCTGGCCTTGGACGTCTCCAGGGATGGGGCACGCACAGCTCCTCTTGGCAGCCTGTGCCAGGGCCTCACCACCCTCTGAGTAAAGAATTTCCTCCTAATATCTAGTCCAAATCTCCCCTCCTTTAGTTTAAAACCATTCCCCCTTTTCCTATCACTATTAGACCACGTAAAAAAATCGCTCTCCCTCTTGTTTATAAGCTCTCTGAGTACTGGAAAGAGTTGCTAGATGGCTGTCTGGTAGGATGAAGGCAGAAATCCAAAGGCCCTGTAGCATGAATCCCTCTGAATACACCTGGTTGCCTTATTTTTGTGCTTTGTGACCAGAATCCCAGACACTTCCATTGACTGTTACAAGCTTAGCCCCAAAAAGCCTCTTGATAAATCCAGTTTCCGTGGGAGACATCACAGTTCTGAGTACACATCGTGTAGCTGACATTTGTACAGCAGTAAAACTGCCTGGGATTTTGGGGTGAAGAAATGAAGACAGTTATCACCAACTTCCACACAAAAAGGGTTTCTGGACAGAATGGGGACATGGCTGATACAAGCAGCTGGTAAAAGCAGTACTCCTGTAATGGAGTACTTGCTGTGCTTTCATGCAAAACCACAGGCTAAACCTCCAGGAGCATGTTTTTGCCCAAACTGCCTAGCACTCTAGTCTGGCAAAGCAAGATTTTTCATGAGTGGCAGTGATTAGAACTGTACATGGAAAAGTAACCTGGAAGACATTTTCACTAATAACAAAAAGCAAAAACTATAAAATGAAATTTTTCATAGCAACTTGTGTAGTCACAGCACTTTGCTGGCTCTTGTAATGTTGATATTTTAGGTTAAATTACAGATTAATAGAATAAGCTTTCATATAGACAACAACCAAGCCATGAGTAGGCATAGATGTGCAACTGTAAGCACAAAAATACAGAAGGCTCTGATCAGTTCACTAGCAACATCAAAGCATTTCTGTAAAATTGAAAGCCTCCTCCCTACTAGAGCTTAAGCATGTTTTCTCCAAATACTATTTCTGACGGAACTAATGGGAAGATGTGAAAAGAAAGAAGTTAGCACACTAAAGTCAAACATTATTTACAGAATTTTGTAATATTGCTGTTCTAAAATAAGATGAACTTAAAAACCTGCTGCCACAGCTATCCTGTGCCACAGTGCATTAACCACCTCAGTAGTGTTATCTCCCATATACTACCAGATAATTACTCTGTCCCTCCTATGAGCAAAGCTTCTTAGTTTGGCAGACTGTGTTTTGGAGACCATTTTCTACTATTGTAGAATTATTTCTACATATTAATCAGACCCTACAGCTCTGATTTTTATTTTATTTGCAGACATCTTTGTGGACCTTTTTCAGCTTCTTGTACTGCAGATTTTCCTACTGCTATTCTGTGGTTTTGAGAGAAGAAACCAGACCTAGAGCTTAACATAAGGAGTACTAGTGTTCACCTTTTCTAGTCTTTTTCTTCATTTGTCTCACATACTGCCAATGCTTTCTCTTGTTATTTGATTATCTGTGTTCACAACCAAAATTTGGGTTGTGTCTAATCTTTCTTCTTACATATTTGTGGCATTTCCTATGGGTAGATCTATCCAGAGAATTGCCATTTCACTTTTAAGATACTGGCCCAAAACAAAAATGATAACTCAGAATGCTATCACCCTGCACCTCTAAATTGCTTACAAGGTGCTTAGTGCTTTATGTTCTGCATTTAACATTCACTCTGTGAGGCCTAATCTATGCTGCATTGTACACACACAGTGCTCTGGAATTAGCAGTCAGCACAAAATGGTTATAATTGTGTGTAATCAAACAGACAGGACAAATTGCAAAGCAACTGCAAATATGGCACTCTAAGTTTTGACCTGTCATCATTGCCGTTCTCATCTCTGTTTTCCTTTTTCCCTTCACTGGTGAGTGTGGTGATGCTGCAAACTGAGATTTACAAGGCTCTCCATCCAAACCCCTATCCTCAAGGACTCTAAAGACATGAATTACTGTGGAAACAAAAATAGTCATTATCAAACAATAAGATAGAATATAACAGGTCTAATCCTGACTCTACGTTTGACTTTCCCTGGAACCCACTCTAAGGCCTCATATTTGTTTCTGTTCCTTAGTCTACAGAGTCTAAAGACGGTTAAAAGTCCTATTGGAGCTGAGCTAATTAACTTTTTAAAAATAAATTTCTCCTTATGTTCCTTTTCACAAATTGCTTGCAAGTAGAGCACAAATTTCTTCATTATTCAGGGTGATTTAGAAATTTCTCTGGTGACTTATTCATAACCAACCAATAAACCCTGAATACTGAAATAATAATATTGGGATCAAATATGCAATCTGAAACTTTTTCCAGGTTAGCTAACTCCATGAGTAAATCAACTGGAAAAATACAAGAGAATCTCATGATTTATAGAATTTGTCAGTGGAGCAAGATCAGAATGATGAGTTTTTGGTGACAGTACTAAGTAGTTAGCATGTTACCTAAAATACACTACAGATGTGGCCCTGGGCTACCTCACAACCTGCAGCAAGATGTAAGGATCTCTTTGAAATTTCCAGTTGGCCAGGACCACTTGTTCCACAAAAGGAGTATAATATTAAAAAGACTGCCAAAACAGCAAATTTATTCTATTACAGTCAGCATGTTTAAGAAAAAGAAGTATCCTTGGTAACTAAAAAGTAGATTTAAGCAGTGTAACATTGGAAATTTTTTCCTCTAGCACGCAGAGAAGTATCAGATTTCAGAAGCAGTAATAACTCTCTCTCCAGACCAAGTAGGCACCATTCCAGCAGGCATTAGCAGCCTAATGAGTCTCTCAAAGCATGCTGTTTTCTGAGATGATAAGCCAGGATAGTTAATTCCCTTTGGCTTTGGTGGACTGAAGATATGGTCTAAGAACAAAGTGCAATTCAGTTAGACGGGTGTGCAGTTCTCTGATTAGATGAGAATAACCGGTTGCATGAACAGCAAATACCAGATCACAAAGGACTGGTGTTGACAAAGCAATAGGTCTTCACAAATGTTCATGGGTACTATAGCAGACTACAAACTTCAGATGAATGAGCAGTGGCATGCTATTACTTAAAACAAACAAACAAATAAACAAACAAACAAAAAAAAAAAAGTATCAGATTGATGGGATTGGAGACAATCCAGAGTAGACAAAAGGAATTATGAGACATCTGCAAAACATGAGCTGTGAAGAAAGATTGAAATAATTGGGTATGTTTAGTATCAAGATTAAATGACTACCTGAACAAAGGGTACAGTAGGGTGGAGAGGGAAAAAGCTTGAGGGAAAATGATGACAATCTTCCAAGGTGTAAAAGGCTGCTTCAAACAGGAAAGAAAGAAATAATACTGTCTATAGTGCCTACAACAAAAAAAAAAAAAAAAAAGGGCCTGTGCTGCAATAAAAGAAGCTGAACATAGATGTAAAAAAATGTTTTCTGGTGTTGAAGGTAGTACCACAAAAGTTTGTACCACAAAAGTTTGATAAATGACAGAGGATTTCTAACTGGAAAA
>VXAV01009898.1:104396-169120 GCA_013399715.1 Alectura lathami | reverse complement strand
TTTTTTTTTTTTTTTTTTCCCCCCAGGCTGGGCAAAGCCCTGGACTGTGTAAAGCCCTGAAGTGTAGTGATTATCTACATGTGAGCTTGTTTGTTTTTTTTTTTTTTTGGTCTTAATTGCATCTTTTAAATAATACAGTTGATCTTTGACATTTAACTGGTATTAGCACGTGAATCATGAAAACAGTTCTAATTGCTCAGCAGTGGAAACTCTTTGCAAAGTCAACCAGCTTTGATTAGCTGAGATTTATGACCAGGAATGTTCCGGCCTGACAGGTAGCTTCCTCAGTTACCATGAGACCTCTCTGAAACCTTAAGGTAAATGTCACAGTTTTGGGTAGTGTAGCTGCTTTGATATTTTATGTCTTAAAGCAGTTTATAATCACAATTAGTTATTTGCAGTTGCATTAGTGTGGGCAAATGGGACGACTGTCTTCCATTGTCAGGTTCACGTAGGGCCTCGTTTCAGTGAGCGCAGTTCCAAAACCTGCAACAAGACCTTAGTTTTTTAAACCTTTTATCACTATGTGGTTTCAACTTCATTGCCTCTCACTAGAAATTTGTCCCTTCCATTGTATTCTGCAGCAAAATTCACTCCAGTGCTGGCATCCAGCCTGTGCTGAAGATGTGTTCCTGGATAGTCACTGTTCCTTCCTATTCTCACAGGACACTCTTGCTCTAGCTCCATTGCTTGCACTAAGTAGATGCAAGGATTTGTTTTATTTTTGTTTTCCCGTGGCTGTACAGAGAATAATTGTGGTAAGCCATGTTTGCTGTTGCTGAATTGTTTCAGCTGAAGCAGTTCCCTGCAAGGTCTGGTAGATGCTTGTGTTGGCAGAATAGGCGGGGTGCTCTGTGCAGAGAAGACAAAGCACTCTTGTGTTTTTGCTGGGGGAGTAAAAGGTCATATCAAACCACCAAGTGTTAGTGTTATGTTTTAAAATTGATAATTAATTTTCAGCAAAGGTCTAAGGTTGCAGGCAAACACCTAAACACATAATGTTCCCTTTCAGAAAAAGCTTTTTTAAATGGTACACACATTTTGTTTTGGTACGGCCTGATGGAACAAAAATCAGCTTTAGAGTTCCCAGAAAATGAGTTATGCAACTACTGTATAACTACAGTAACATGCTATATTCCTCTTAGGCAGGATGGTCTCCTCATAAGGAAGCCTTGGCACTGCCAATGAGGCTTTTCAGTCTCATCACTTCTCTTTCTGTTGCACTTGCTCATCGTAGTCCTTCATGCACTGAGATTCTGTTGCTTGGGTAGTGTACAAATAAAAAGAAAGCTTAGAGACTGCCCCCCAAACCCTTTTCTCTAGAGGAGAATTACGAACCTCAAATTGCATTTCAGGGCTCAAGTATACAATCTCACGATGATCAGGCAACAGTAAAATACAGTGCTAAATCAACAGCCTCAGTCATAGTAATAATAATGAAGCTGATTTTTGGTTTTGTTTAGTTTTCATTTTGGTCTGCATTTATTTTGTTTGTTCCTGACTGTCTTTTGGAAATCTGAAAAATTCTTGAAAGAAGGCACTAAGGAAACGGAGACAGCTCTCTACTGCTCTATTGCCTGTTCCTTGTGTTCTGTCTCCCCTCCTACTGCCAGCAAGATTCCTACTTTAATGAATTATTTCTGAAAATGCACTGGTGTTTCTTTCATGCACATAAAGTCAAAGAAGTTTGGAAGGAGCACGGAGCTGGATGTAGACATGGATAATGATTCATTGATAATTAATTGCTGTCAGGGCTGTGGGGTCTGATTCAGGTCACTGTTAATTTAGCGTAGTTCAGATGGGAATGGATACTTTCTTTTCACATATATTTAGTTAATCAAACAATCCCTGTGGGGAAACAGAAGGTGAATTGTGACGCTGGCACAGCTAGGACTATACAGGGTTTCAAAGTGACAGAGTTCTTTTTGGAAGCGTTAGCCTTCCTCATACTTTTATTTGTTTGTTTGTTTATTTTTTATTTACTTTTCCTTCCAAATAAAACCAGAAAGCCCCCCTCAGAAAGGTAGAGAAGAGGCTGCTCATCCACTTAAGCTGCATAAAGCGCATTCAGGTGCTGCTGGTGAGATATTCCCAAGCACCACTGACAACTCATGGTGAACTTTCTAACTTGTAGCTCCTAAAATCATGCTTCAATTTCAATATATATATATATATTTTTTAAATGTTTTCTTCTTTTTCCATGGTCTCTCACTCATGATTCCTTATTGTGGTATTTGTGCCCAGTTTGTCCTCTGCCCCCACCACCTGGAAGATCTTTGGAAGAAAAGAGATCCAATAACGCTGTTCCCTGGCAGTTTCAGCTGATCCAAGCCTGGGCAGCTGCAGCCTCAAGCCATTTGGTTGGCTTGATTTGCTGTGGGTGCCCTGTCGTTAATTCTTCAAGGTGAGTGATGCATCCTGTTACCCGCTGCCTCTTTCAGGCAAGAGCAGCTTTTCACATATTGCAGAATTTCAGTGCTAATAAGTGATGCTGTTTGGATCTTTAGTGATCCTAGAAGTAACACAGTATGTCCAAATATGCTTGTACTAGAAAACCATTAAAAAAAAAAAAAAAAAAAGAAGAGGTATACAGAATCCTTTACCCCAGCACTGCTCATCCCCCTCAGCTCCATGTGCGGCACACCTCTAAGCTTCTGTGCCTCTTTTGGGTAAAGGAGAGAAGAAACAATGTTGGGAGAGGGGTGTGAAGCTTGGCAAGCTTTGAGCCCTCCCTTCTCCTTCCACCACAAGAGCAGTGGGGTTTTGCAGCTAGTGCCGCTCAGGTTCTGGGAGGGCGAACAGGCTTGGGGCTGGTTGGACCACCCAGGCCAGCACAGAGCAGGGCGCAGCAGCGCTTTTCTGGCTGGCGGTGCTGTGGGGTTCGTTCAGGAGCATCCTGTCAGGAATGTGTAGCACCTCATCAGGTCAGCCGTGTGAAATGTGACATTTCTGGTTGCACGCTGGTACAGGTGTTCTCCTGCTGGAGAGTACATTATGGGAATTTCATGGCTCTGAAATGTGCTTCAGTGTGGAAATAAAGGCTTGGCAGGGATCACAGCATTGGGATTTATACATACAAAGGATTTAATGTGCTGTTTTGTGAGTCTGATGCTGAAGGCGAGGGATTGATGGTGCTGGTTACAGCTAGGTCTGGCGAAGACTTTGTTCCTCCTCCTGTACGTCTGTCCATCTACCTACTCTCCTGCCAGCATAGCTCCATTGCTGGGCCTCTGCTAGATCAGGTCTGATGGTTGTGCTGAGTTGTGTGACTGCAAAGGGAAAGTGGCTCTGGCCAAATGGCTGCTAAGCCTTAGAACAAAACTGTTAGGTTTATGATGTATTCCAGTGTGTGGGTCCAGATCAAAACTTAGCAGTAGTAAATAGCGTGTCAGGTCAGAAAGCCACTCATTTTTCTGTTCAGAAAGTGCGTGCTAGTGAATAATTGCCCATTTTCAATGACCAGCTTGAGATGGTCTTTGTGCCGTTTGATACTTGGATCAACTTCCACCTACCTTTGTTACCTGCAAGTCAATCTGGAACTAAATCGTTGCTTTTCCTTGAAACCTGTTGAATCAATTTTGCTATCTAGTATTACATACTGCTCTTGGTATAAATGGGAGCAGTTCTCTTCCTCCTGAAATGCAGGTAGGAAAGTTGGAATCAGTGTGTCAGCTTAAACCAAGGAATTTTAATAACTGTAAAAGTACAGGCAAAAGGGGCTTTGTCAGAATTGCCTCCTCAGTCAAGAAAAAGGAGGGTTAGGAGAGATTTGTGGCTTTCTTATGTGGATAGCCAGTCTTGCACTTTCAAATAAATCTTTCCTGTGATCTTAATGTTTGGTTCAGGGTTCAATTTTGTATCTTGCAACATGTCTTATTAAAATATATATTGTGCCTTTTTATGAATATTTAATAACAAGCACTTAGTAAAGATTTCATAATAGCCTCTAGTAAGCTTTTATAAAACATTAACAGAGGTATGATGAACTCATTCGTGTGGTTTCTGTGCAGAGCTGAAGAACTCGGAGATGGGGGGGAACAGAATTCTTGTGGGATAAGAAAACTATGAATCGATTATTAATTGCAATTAGAATTGCAATGCTTGATTCAGGCCAACTAGATTTAGATACCTTTTAGACTGGGGCAGGGGAACCACCCAGTAAACCCCTATTTCTTATCCCATGGGAAGAAAATTGGACCTCTGGGTATTTTTAGGGCAAAGCTTAGTGTTAGCATTATTAGTTGGCTGTGAATGCAGGCCCAAGAAAACAAGCTGACGTGTGTGTGGACGGATAGGCCCTCCTGGCCTGGCTGGAGTCCTGCCTTTGTATAATAAGGTAAAGAATTAGAAAGAGGGAGGCTGGCGTGACATCTAAATATCTTCTGCAAAGGAATTTTGGAATAGGGAAAATGATTTTTAGGGTGATATAGGTTCAAAAATGGAAGACACGTTATTTTATTGCTTAACAAATAGATTCTCTATAAAAGATTGGGGTCAGGAAGAAATGCACGAGCTGAACCAGCTATCTGCATTTTTACAGTCTGGGTGTAATGTGTAGTCTATTTTCTCTATTAAAAGGGAAGAGTGTTTTGGCAATTGCTTTAAAGCAATTTATATGGAGATATTTGTATTTGTGCAAAGGAGCAGATCTGTTTCTAAAATTAAAATTTGCTGGGTCTGTGTGTGACATAGAAGACAAATCTTGGCTGCAGAATATTTGGCTACCTTGTTTGTATCTTTAAACAAAACCTAAGTCCTGATTAATGTTTCAGTTTTCAACAGTTCCTAAGAACATTTTAAAAAAATCTCTACTGTTTTTCTTTATTACAAAGAATTTTTTTTTTTTTTTTGGTAAAGCCTTCTTTAATTTGTTTCTTCCTTGAAGCAATCCAGCTGAAGATTGTACTTAGGGATCGCTCTATAAGTATCTGTGCAGAAGGTGCAACTCTCCTCTGAAAAGCAAATCAACTGGGATAGACTTGTAAATCTTCCAGAAAGTCCATCTGCATCATTATTATTACGAAGTAAGGAAAACGCCAGGACGTGCAACATCGGGTACCTACATCAGACCATGCTGTGACAAGCCAATGGGAATTTCAGGCTGTTTAATTTAGGTTCTTGTACAAGCTGGTGTAAGCACTTTTGTTCCTTCTGTCTTTCCTTTCTTTAGACTCCTGGAACAAGATATCTGGTATCAAAGCTGTGAAGAGGGCAAGCGTGGGCAAGGTTGTTCCTACCTCCTTATGGAAAAACTGCCACGTGCATTTGCTGTCCCTTTCTATCGCATCAGCTACTTAATGATCATAAACCAGTGACTGATGCTTGAATGTAGAAGAGGAAATCATAGCCAAACAGCATCAGATTTTGTTCAGGTGGCTGTTGCAGGGAGTTGTTAGCTCCTCACTGGCATGCAGCTGGTAGTAGCAACGTGGAAGGGAGGCAGAGTGGAAAGAGGTAATGGAGAGAAAAGAACTCTTACCTTGGCTTCACCAGTGGCAACATGAGCATATGCAATTATAAGATAGCTGGCAGATGACAGAGTTAGTTAATGTAACAAGCCCTGTAAAGCATTTAGCCACATTCTAGTGTTTAATCAGCTGTGTAAAGTGCAATATCTATCTTTCAATTTTATGCCATTAAGGGAGACAAGATTTTGATTAGGTACTTAATCTGGGCAAGAGGAAAACAGGCCCAGAGCAAGCCCACAATAGGCAGCAGAAGGGACATTCAACGAAGGATTCGATAAAGGAGAAAGACAGAAATTTAACATAAAAGAGAATTAGTGCAGCTCCTTTCAATTTAGTGCACAGATTTTTATGGACTAATCAATTAGAGGCTGTGGCTGTGCTGCTGGGAAGTGGTGCCGTGTTAGAGGCTTTGCCATATTAATTCTGTTCATTACACCGAGGTCAGACTGAGTGCTTTGGAGAAGCCCCTGCTGCTGAGCGGGTCACGT
The DNA here is from genome assembly GCA_013399715.1 of Alectura lathami. Taxonomy (NCBI): domain Eukaryota; kingdom Metazoa; phylum Chordata; class Aves; order Galliformes; family Megapodiidae; genus Alectura; species Alectura lathami. The sequence continues at coordinate 163,164 of VXAV01009898.1, read as the reverse complement.
CGTGGCTGTTGTCCCTTTGTTCAAAGGGGTGGTTGGGCACAGTGAGCATGGAATTTGTAGGGGCAGCTGTTTGTAAAGCACTTTGCTCCACATGGGCATGTGGGTTCTTTTGCTTGCTCACATCTTGTCTTTCCTTTGAAAGCTGAGTTCTTAATATTTTTCCTCTATTGAGGAAACAGTCTTCATAGACACAAAATGCTGATCTAGTTGTAAGATGTTAGATGGAGCACTGGAAGGCCTGGATGCAGTTTGCAGGTTTACTTAAGGCTTCCTTCTGACCTTGAACAGGTTGAGTGATTTGTCCCAGCTGCTAACTCCATCGCTTTCGTGGGAGGTGGTGTTGAAGTTAACTACGTTATCCTGAGGAGACTAGCAATGGGAGCACTTGTGAGCTGCAGGGAACCCAGAAGTATGTACCTGCTATCCCTGCAAATAAGATGCATGCAGGTGTGCCAGAGTTACTGCTGTATGTTGCAGGCTGTGTCCTGCAGTGTCTAGGGCTGGGCAACTGTGTAAGTCGCATTCTACCAGGGAATTTCAGGCGTCATCCACACTTGTGCTTGGATCAAGTATAGCATTGTGGGCTTTCTCGAAAAGGGCATGTGCTAACACACAGGGAATCTTGCAAGGAGAAAGGCTTTGTTCCTGAGAAGGATATTTTAGGGCAGGAAAAATGTCTTTTTTTCAGCTGTGTCTTGTTTATGGAGTACCAGCTAGGACTTACACCGTAGTATGGTTTATGCCTTGATTTGTGCCTAAATAAGCCTATAGAAATCAGGGGAGAAGAGAGTGCAGACATAAAGGTTAGAAGAGAGTCTTACCTGTCTTGTTCAATGCAGTCTTTATTTCTTCCTCAAGTGTTTTCCTTTTTCTTAGCACTGTTACTCCATTTCTCAGGCAGCAGTGCACACTGCGGTGCGCTCTTCTGCCTCGCCTCTGGGGCTGCCCACCAGACTGAGACTAGCAGTACAATGCACCCTGCTACGAGGGCAGATTTGTCAGTCTTTCTGGGTGTGTAAAACAGTGGAGTTCTTGTATGGTATGAACTGAGAAGTCCATGGTCTGTAGAAGAGCTTAAATTAGAAATCACCACTTAGCTCCCCACTGTTCGGTGTGGTGTGTGGGCTGGGATTTTTTTTGTCACCTTCCATCTAGTCTCCATCTGCACTTGTGCTTCTGATGATTCCCTCTAATTCTATTAAACCACAGAATTACTTCTGTTGTTCTAAATACAGTGGCTCCTTCAAATCCCTGTCTCCTGAGGATGATGTGACGGAGCATATTAGTTTATGGTAAGCTGCAGAAAACTTGAGCTCCCTGGCTGTTCAATTCATGCAGAGTTATGACAGGTTATGCCCACAGGCTACAAGTTAGGGAAATTATTTTCTGTTCAAACATTTCATTTCTCTGCAACTCTATAACTCTGTTTTTCTTCTTTTCTTTTTTGTCTCCCTGCAAAAGAAGTACTGTGATATAAAACACTTTGGCCCTTGCTGCTTTTTTTCCTGCATCTATATATGAGACTAGGAAAATGAGATGCTTTTTTTTTTCTTTAATCATATAGCCATCTTGTTTGCCAACCAAAATCATTTCATGGAAGTCACAGCTGAAAGCATAAAATGCAAAGGGAAAGAACATGCTTTTTTAATCTCACTAAGTCTGTAAAAATGACACATTGAAAATACTGCTAAAGGCCAACTGAAAATAGGATAAGTGGGGTGAATTCCAGATTATCAAACACCCCCAGTTAAGTTTTGGCCCTGTACAGCTGGGTACAGTGGAAGTGAGGTCACACTGTATGTAAAAGAGGAAAAAGAAGAGCCTTCCTAGACTGTCCCTTGAGAATAAAATTGGGCAGACCAGGCATATCTACCTGCTTGCGCTTTGTTCTTCTGCAGGCAGATCCTGGCTCTTTTAAAACGGCATTTAAGAGCCTTCTTTTGGACCAGCAGCCCAAGAATGGTGCTCACGCAGCATGAGAGTTTACCTGATAGGGTAACTATAAGCTGGAAGGTGGAGCTGTCCAATGACTAGAGGACAAATTGAAAAGAGAGCAAAAATACCAGGAGTAAGGCTGCAAGGATCCCATCACGGTCAGAGCTTTTTTTTTGTCCCGAGGAGCTGCAGCTTTGCTGGCTTATCCCCTTTGTGTCCATGAACTAAACCAGGATCTGATCTGAACTGGGATATAAATGTACTTCAGGCAGAAAAATCCCTGTTGGCAGTTCCCATAAAACAATAAAATCATGTCAAATTTGACTAATTCTTGGGATGCATTGCCAGCAGAATGCTGACAGTCTGAATTTGTCATCACTGGAGGGAAAAGTGTGTGTGTTTCTCTGTGTCTGTGCAGGGGTGGGGAATGGACTGGAGGAGAATAAGGCAACTATTAACAAAATGGAGACGGCAAGGTACTCCATTAATGTTATTAATAACCCTATCAGATTTTATTGAAAAGATGCTCCCTGTATCTGAATTTGCCACTATTTCAACCCATTTATTAAAGCTGAAATAGCTGGAGTCAGTTCAGACCATATTTATTATTATTATTTGCTGAATGAATGCTGTGATTATGGGGCCCACGGGAATTAGGAGAGATAAAGTGTCATCTTTCAGTCTCTTCTCTCCTTCCCGAGGGAGCAGTGGAGAGAATGGCTTCCTCTCTGTCTTTTTCTATTAGACTTCTCTCTAATTTCTATTAATAGGGTTCTGAGACCTGCTGTAACACTTGAAAATTTATCTCCTACATTTGGAATGGTGATATTTAACAATAATGGTATGCTCAGAGGAGTATTTTTCTTTTATGCTTCCTCCTGTGCCTTCCAGAGCTGGCCATTGATTCCTAGAATTTTAGTGATAGTTCAGGGCTTTTTTCTGGACATCTCCATAATATTGCATGGGCTCATTCTTGCTCAGATAAAAAGCAATTGCTGTATCTACAGGTAAGACTGTGTTAGATGTAGTGAAAATAAGAGCAGGGGAAAATGCCCCTTTAATTTTTTTAAGGGACCCGGGTGGTAATTTTGACTCTGAGAAGAAAGGTGCTGAATTCTCTGATTCCTCTCAGAGCACCCGTGTGTTTGAGGCACACACTGGAGCTAGGCTGGAGCAGAGGTCCCATGACACCAACAGAAGGACTCCTGAACAAAGCTGTTGAGATGGCGGTGTAATGGCACTGGGGTAATTGCAGCACCGTGTTCTGGGGAGGGCTGACTGCTCCGAACCACAGCTCTTCTGTCAGTCACTAACGTGAAGATGGTGTGAAAGCAGGAGGCATTTGGGCTTGTTCCAAAAGTGCATGCATCCCACTTGCAGCTTGTTTGGGCATCTGGGGGTCAAGGCTGGCTCTGCAAGAAAATGGTGCTGAAAATGAAGTCTGTGTTGTGCTTCATTTCTCTGTCTGCCTTTTGACTTTCCAGTCCCTGAAATCTCTCTGCTTCTATATTTAGTGTTTAAATTTCATCATCAAAAATGAAGAAAAACAACCACTGTGTAAACAGAGCTAACAACAATTAGGGAAAACAAACATATATTAGGAGCCTGGAAACATATTTTCCTGCCTTCCTGTACAGGAACAATACCAAGAGGAATAAGAACAGCAACTTTATGCCAAAGCAAGTCTGAAAAACAAGTGTGCAGTCAAATACATGTCCTGAGAACACAGCAACTACTGCACACTGACCAAGAGACAGCACGGGTAAAACCTTAAAGCAACGCCTTTTCTTCTGCTGAAAGGAATAAAGCTGTCTCCCTGTTGATCTAAAGTTTATTCTCAGCAGCTTCCCTCTTTGCAAAAATGTATTGAATGCCTACGAAGTAGAGAATGTCTTCTGAAGGCACTAGTGATGTTGGGCACTTAGTTGGTTCATTTTTTGGAGGCCTGCTTTTCTCAAAATCATCTGCTGAGATAGGGTGAGGACAAGATCTTTAAATGTACCGATTTTTTTCTCCTTAAAAACCTTGGTTTGATTAAGTTTTTGGCATTACATTTGTTGCATGAAAGACAGGAACTGCTCTGATTATTTGGATCGTGGAGTCAGGTAAATCAAAGGAACAGATCAAAAGAGGAGGAAATATTAATGAAAATCTATATTCTTTGGTCAGCATTTTTAATAGCTCTTGAAGAAAATCAAAAAGGAGAATCAGCTGTACCTTGGAAACTTGTCTGATAAGGATGATATAATGCAGTGCATTAATGCAAACTTCAGTGCTATATACAGCTGGAAACAAAACCGAAAAATGATGTTCTAAATAATAAAGCAATATTTGACTGCTTAAAAGCCTCACAGTATGAAATTTGTCAAAATTTGACTCTTGCGGTTGGCCTGGGGAGGCAGAGCGCAGCAATAAAGGCCAAATCTAGGAGGCTGGTGCTCTTGTATCAGAAATGCAACTGGAAGAATTCATCACCCCACTTGCTTCTCCAATGTGACAGCTGCTGAGTGGAATATGGGAAAGTGGTTTTTAATTTTTGGACTTCTTTGGCTTCTCTGCTTTAAACTGCGTCTGGTATTGCGCAGCTAACTGGAGAACTGGGACCATCACGCCGGGTAGATTTGACTGCACAATTTTATCTGGAAATGGCTGTTTAGCATAAACTAAGCTCCTGTATGTGTTTTACTGGAGCTTCTTGCACCAGGTGGTGTTCTTCATCTCAAGGAGAGTGCAGTGCATTGCATGAATAGAACCTGTAGGTGAAAGCTGAATTACTGGCAAGCTTCGTGTTTAGGGAAAAGTCAGCCTCTGCTCTGGGTCCTTCCAAAAACTGTACGTGGAACAGGCACTGTCTGTTCTTGCCAAGCCAAAGAATCAATCATGTGGGAATGCAAACTGAGTATCCATGACACTGACTTAGTTTTTCTAAGTGTAATACAATCTGAGCATCATTCATTTGCTTTCAGTTTTAAGTCTGGAGGGTGTGCTTCGTCTGTTTTCAACTCCTGTGCGCAGCTAGAAGTGCCCAGAACGTTTTAAAGTGAACACAAGATTTCTCATGTTGCCGGCTTTAGGAGAGGGTTTGTTTTAGCCATCAGTGCAAGAAGTTCTCACAAAAACTTGCTACAATGTAAATGGGCTGCTGCTAATTACTGTCCCTGTCTGTATTGCTGTGATGGATCTGGTAGGAAAGAGAGGCTATGAGCCATAGATCATGGCTATCTAAACTGAGAATATCCCTTCCTTGAATGCTTCATACAAACTAAAGATGGAGAGGCAGCAAAAACTCTGCAGAGAACTGAAACACTGCTAGGTGTGCTTAAGCACTGCTTTGAAAAGATTCATAGGAAATACTTGAGCCTAGCAAATCCAGATTCCTCTGAGCTTGAAGGAATCCCAGTTCCTTCCCATAGGCTACGACTTATGGCTGCCTTCATTTTTGAGCCCCCTTTCAACAGGGTGGTTTTCAGATGGTGTTTCAGTTAGAGAAGTATTCTCAGTGAAAATATGTGAAATTTGGGTAATCTGAGAACTTTTGTTCGCATAGGATTGTGAAAGGAGGTTTTCGAAAACAGCAGTTTGGGAGTGAATGGCTCAATCAAATGTTATTTAAAAATAAAAAGAGAGAGAAGAACAAGTGCTGTATTTTGGGAACATTGTCCCATTCTAGTCTTTAGCTAGTTGTCACAACTTACACAACTACAAGATGCGGAGAACTTGAGAGCTGGAGTGATGAGCTCACATGACTGTCAGTACCACGGTCCCAAGCACAGACCTATTTTGCTTTTATGGGGCCAAGCTAGACTGAAGCAGCAGCAACAAGAAGAGAAACCTTTAATATTTTCTGTAGAGCCCTGGACTGCTCAGGCTGGATTAGATAGCATTGTCACTAGTGAAGTTTTACAGCACCTCAGTCTTCATTGTTGAGAGCTGTTCCTATCCTCGTGGGATGTATCTGAGTTGGGATCCGTCTCATTTCCCCACCTAGCACTCTTGCAGCCTCATACCCTAGTGCACACGAGGCTGTGAAACTATGGGACAAGGGGCAGACGAAATCCTCCCGCAGGCAGTTTGCTGCAGAATTGCTAACTTCTGGCTGCGGGGCAGGGTGTTTGGTAGTAGCAAAGCTCCAGCTGCCCCTTCTGGTGCTCTGACTTGTGGGAGTGAGCAGGTTTCGTTGTGCACTTGTTTCAAAATTGGTAGTGTGGCTTTTAATGCAGTAGTATTTGTACTGAATCTTTGCAAAGTTCTTTCAGAAGTGTATTCAACAGCGAACGGCTGTTTCAAAGGCTGAGCTCTGTGGGGCTGTAGGCTCCACCCTGCTGCAGGAGCCAACTTAAACACTCTTAGGGGCAGAGTCTTTCTCTGATTTTGGTTTGAAACAGTGATCAGACGTGGAGGTGCCAGAAACCTCGGTGCATTTCCGTGCCAGCTCTGCAGCTGTTAAAGGACACAGACTTGGGATAAGGCTCAAATAAACATCCAGTTCTTTTTTTTTTTTTTTTTCCTTTTGAATGTTTAAATGAATGAAAGCTGAGCTCTTAACCTTCTGAGATTTCCAACTTACGCGCTCATTAAACTGAGGAAATGCAGTAGAGCACACTGCTTGATGGTTTCATCTTCTGCCTTTCTGACTTCCAAAGACCCTGAATTATCCTGTCTCCTTCCAAGCTCCGCGTTGTGATCCTGCCTTCCCACTACCATCAGAGGCAAACTGGAGAAACGAACTTAGTTCATAAGCGAGCCTGATATTAAACATATAAATAATGCATCCTTCAGCATTATTTATAATGCAGTAGCATCACTGTGCTATATCATATGCAATTTCACATTGCCTCTTTTTAACTGCTTTCCTGCCAGGCATAATCTTCAGTAAGTTCAAAAGCAACATCAGCTGCTTGTTTGATTTTTTTTTATTTTTTTTTATTTTTTTCCTCCTTTACTCATGAAACTACTCCTTCTGTTGTGCTGAGGAAACTTTTCATATACAAAGCACAGAAAAGGTTTAAATTCTAATACCAGTAGGTATAATACAATTTACAAAACATTATAAATTACAATACTATTTGGTTTGAAAGTGATAATTTTTCTGTATGGGAAAAATGAGCAGTATGGCTGGAGCAAGGGGGAGATAACTAGCTGCTTTTGGCTTGATTTTTGGTGTAAATGGTGTGCTCAGATAGTGGCTCCAAAGTTATTTCAGAATGTTAATCGAATATGCTGTTTCACTGGTCAGTTGCCCTGTGTAGACCAGTTCACATTTCGAGAGAATGCTTTTGTGTCCTGCACCTACATGTGCAAGATCTGGAATAACAATACTGAGGCTTATCTTTGTAAGATCAAATGAAAGCTGTAGTTGAATGTTCCATTTGTTCTTAATGAGCGTTGTCAGGCTGTGCTCTATGCTTAACAAAAGCATATGTGCAGATATTGTTCTGTTATGATTTCAGAATAATTATGTCTGTAATAGATTACTGCATCTGCCCTTTTCTTGATTTAGGAAACCTAGAAGGAGATTAGTTGATAGCTTTTGAAAATGCAACTAATCTTTTTTTAAGCAATCCTTTCTCTGTTAGCCAAATGCCCCTACATTTAGGCTTGGGAGAAGATTTTTTTTATTTTTATGGGTCCAGGATGGAAAGTTGTTTTCTTAGTAAAGAAAACACTTGTAATTATTTTGCTGTCCATCACTTTGTATTTAAACACAAAATAATAAAAACAAACAAACAACCTCATGCTTGAAATAGTAGGATTAAAAAAAAAAGTCAACTAGGAAATGAAATACTGTAATTCACTTGTGCCAATGTGCTATTTTATGTCATGTTTCACTTTTAGCTCTGTTCTACCCTTTTTTATTGAGAGAAATGCATGGTGTGTGATGGCATTTAATGAAGGAGCCTTCTCTGGTGGGGAAAATTGGAAATGTAAAGCACAATGGTGACTTTTCAGATCTATGTTTGCTTTTACTTGGATATATGGGCAGGAGGAATAGACTTTATTTGCTGAACAGCCCACTTCACAGCCTACATCTGTTTGTCTAATTGCTGCCCATCGCTGAAGGACACATCCAGTTTTCCACAAAGTGGACAAAAAGAGACAAAGTGATGTGTAAGAGTGAATGGCTGCTAGAGTCTGGGCGTGTGATGTGAGAACACAGTTGAATGCCTGGGCTTTGGAGCTCTGGCTGCTGTATGCTCTGAGAAGAACTCACCTACCTGGTGGATGAGTTTCTAGTGCCTGTCTAGACAGTGTCTGAACTTCAATTTTCTGCTTCAGATCCAACTTAATATCAGGAGCTGGTTTCTGTTTATTGCTGGTATTTGACTTTGGCAGGAGATAATGATCTCCAGTGCATGCTGAAGCTTTGATTTTTCTCTTGGGGTCTGCCATGTGTTAGTGTGCAGCTCACATGTCTGTGCCCTGGTTTCTCAGAGCAGGAGGGCAGTGCTGGTACTAACCTCACTGAAACTTTTAAAGCTTAAGCCCGTTTAACAAAGCTTTCCGACCTATTTTCTAAACAACTGCAAGTTGCTCCTGTTCTGCAGTTCCTCAGGTACTGCTTCCAACACACAGAGCCCTTCTTACCAACTGTCAAGTGGTGGCACCAATCCCCACCGAATTGCCCCTAAAATTTTTCTCACTTGGAATGTGTACATGTAATCTAATGGTAGGGGATGTGCTCTGTGTGCTGTCACCTTCTGCTTTCTATGCGATTTGCTTTCTTTTATTCCTGCAGGGTTCCTTTTTTTTTTTTTTTGGTTCTATATTNTTTTTTTTTTTTTTTTTTTTTTGGTTCTATATTTTGATTTTTGGACAGGCTCCTTGTTCTGTTTGCAGAATGATGCCTTTTGTGTGAGATAAATGCCTTTAGGTTCTGTGGTAATACAAAAAATTAATGAAGGGCTCTTTAATTCTTCATAATAAATGTTATAGCATGTCTGAAATACAGCTAAGATAGAGCCGTATGCACCAAAATAGGCATATCCACTTACAATAACTCTGGGGTACTGAAATGCAGAGTTTTATCATCAGTAACCTCTGCCCAGCAGGCATTTCAGATCCTACAATCCTGGGCAGAAAGGAGAAAATAAGAGTTGCTGAACTGGAGCTTCCTTTGCACCCATAGCCTGAGCTCCATATCACGATGGTTTCACCATAGCTCGCTGTTCTTCTGGCTGGTGGTCTTCAGTTCACGTGCTTGTCCTCCCGTTTCTTCAAAAGTTCAGCGTGTGCTTCCATGTGCTCATTTGCCCATGCTGCAACTGGCATGTAGGGGTTTTGGTAACTGCTCTGACTTCAAGTTGTATTTCAGCATCCTCGTTATTGGAGCAGCAAAGCACCTAAGGTCATAGCGAAACACGGAGCAAGGAAGTTACAACAATGTTTTCTGTGTTCTTCCAAGCTTCTGTGATGAAAGGTGCTGTAGGTGTGGTTCCAAGGGAGGGCTTAGAGGGATCCCTGTGGAGTGCCAGAGCTGTCAGTGCCTGGGAAGGAACCCAGGAAAGGTTTTCACAAATGCAGGTTCTTTGGGTCTCCCTTCTCCTGAGCATGGGAGCAGGTGAAGCCAAACTGTTGTGGCTTACACAACAAAAGAGATCTGATCTCCACCACCACCCAAATAAGAACATTTCAGTAAAAGCAATGCCAGCGTGGGGTGATGGTCTTTGTTTTTCGCCTGAGCCATGTTCAGCACAAATCTGTCTGTTTCAGGGTGCGTTAGAGCAGGATGGCTGCTGGGATGGAATCCATGGCAGTGGATCCAGGCTGTTGTAGGTCTTGGCTCTTGGTGTGACCGGCAGGAGCCCTGGACCCTACTGCAGTGGGGCTGGTGCCTGGTCACCTTGTTCCTGAGGGGTTCAAGGCAACACCCAGGGAAGGTGCCCAGCCGAGGAGCAGTAGGAGTCCCACCAGAGCCTCAGTGCCCTTGCGTTCCCTTGTCCTTCAGCTCAGGTATACAGCGTGTGTTTATTTTTCTTTAGCTGCTGGAGAAAACAAACAGCTGAGTCCAAAACAGGCAGGATTTTCTAATCTCCCATAAAAACGCTATGGAAATTTGAAAGGAAAGGAAGATGATAGTATCGCCCACACTGAGACGGCAATTATGGGCCCTGGGAGGAAGTGTATAAAGCCTTATTGAGTGAAGATAGCCGAGAAGGCTGCGGGGCCCTGCATGGTGTGAGGAAAAGGCTGGAGGAAACCCTTATCAGACCTGTTATCCTGTCTCTGTCATTCCCATACAGATTAATGAGCTCCAGGATGCCCTCAGCCGTGTTCAGACCGGGGTCTGTTTATCCCAAAATAGAAGGCGCTGCCTTGTGCCAAAGTGTCATATTCCCAGGCCAGCAGCCCCATTGTGTTTTATTACCCCATTGTATTCAGGGGTTACATCCGAACTTTTCCTCTTAGCTCCTTAATCACTCTTTTGATGGATGAGCTCCATGAGAAACGCTGCTGTGGCCGTCACTGACGCCCGCTCAGCGTCGATCAAAATGGCTTCTCAGCTTCCAACTGCTTTTGCTCCAGCCCTGGGCAAGACAGGGAGGGGAGGTGGCTGTCCTTTCTGTGCAGGGCCGCAGGTGTAGCCCTGCCCTCCTGAGCCATGCAGCCAGCAGACCCGCAGCCATTAACACTGGAGGGCCTGCGGTTCCCTGCGAGGGCTCCTGGCTGTGCTGCCATTTCCCTGGTGCAATCCTGGGGAATTATCTGTATCTCTGACAAGAGAATAGGTTACTAATGCACCAACACAGCTGTTTTGACACTTTTGATGAATAACATTCAATACTATTAATTGGAACAATTGCTTTTCATTTAACTAAATCACTAGAATTGCTAAACTAAATTGAAACGGAATGTAATTTTGCCTCGCTCTCCTTTAATATGGGCCTCTAAATGTCTTCTCCCTGAAGAATTAGTAACTTAATCACCTAACGGTGATAACTGTTTCATAGCCCTCAGCTGGAAGGCTTTCCTGCTAAGCAGTATTGCATGGGAGTGGAGTGTTATAACAGGGAACAAATTCCATCTCTTCCTTTTCTCCCCTTTCTGCTGCAATATTAATCATATTAAAAATGATTCTCTTCCTCTTTTTCTGTTCCAGCAAGATCTTTATAGATCATCGTAACTCTCCCCCCCCCTCTTTCTGCGTTGTATCAATCACTCGGCACAGCTAACAGGGTGCACAACAATTATAGCTGTCCATTATATTGCAGATGGATTTCTGCTGTCAGTGACCGCGAGATGGGCTCTTGTTCATTTTCCAATGAACTCGTCATCCCGTGCACACAACACAACAGCGTATCGTAACACTCTGACTGCGCTGACCAAAAAATACTTTAGAGGGGTGGGGGTAGGGCAAACATTTACCTGCCAATTGTTCAAAAATGATCATGGCATAAATTATTAAAAATGCTCTGAAACATGTTTACTGGTGAGGAATTCTCTTTTTTGGGAGTGTTAATTGTCCCTGTGACTCAACTGTGTGTCTAAAATTCTGTCCAGTTAGACTTCTATCTATAGCTTAACCATGCTGCTCGTCTGTCTCAGGCTATAAAGGTACTGATAACTACTTTATTTGTTTTATTTGTTTTATGCTACACAAAACTAATGCCATGATGATGTCTCTCAGCATTCTTTCATGATGAAATGTTTCCATGGTACCTTAAGTTTACATGGCTTTGTAACTTAGCCATGAGATTCTGTCACTGTGAGATGAAGGAAAGTGGGATTGGGAGCGGAAGCCTTTGGCTAGCAGGTGGCACTTGCATGGTTTTTATTTCATGGCTTTAATATGTTGAACTTATTGTTCACACTAGTCTGTGTTACAGTTGGGAAAATTTCCAAAAACTACATTTTTTTCCTGAGTTATACAGAAAATTATTGGCAAAAATCAGTTTGCTAATGAATTGTTTTGTGCTCTTTCCTCTAAATTTGCATTTTGTCTTTCACTCTGAGACTCTTTTGCAGACCAACTTCTTGAGTTCAGAGAGGGAGGCAAGAAAAGATACAAATCTTAATTAAGTTATTATTAAATTTACTGAAATCTATTAGTTATAATGTTGTTCCCTTGGAATGGTTTTTAATAGGATTGTAAGTGCTAAGAAAAAGCCCAGAGCCTGGAGGTTTCTGTTGGTGCACAAGGCAGGAAGACACCAAACTCCCTTATGCTGCCTCATGCTCAGAGCCCTGCTCCCCTTGCTCCCTTCTTTCCTCGCCTAAGCGAGCTGGTGCTGACTTCTGCTTGCTGCCACGGTACCAACTGTCTGGAGCCTTGGTGTCACAGAGCCTCATTCCTAGCCAGATCTGTTGGGCCTGCATCCGCTAGGACCAGTGTTTCTCAACCCTTTTGTTTGGCTGTAGGCAGGACTCATTCAATTTAAGCCTGCCTGATCTATCTGCACTGAGCCCCCAGTAAACATGAAGCAAATTAAATAAAAGTCAAATGGATACAATTTGGGGCATGCTAGATGCTCCTGTAGGTGTTACTTTTTTATATGTGGGGAGGGACAAAGTAGTCTTTGTTGCAGATTAAGGTGCCCACATGTTTTTTGGGGGTTACAGTTAATTCATTCGCATCTGCTGTTGGGATTTTGCCAGCATTTTCCTTCCTTGCTTTCTGACAATAGGCCTTTCCTACAAGACAAAGCTGTGTGGGTTCCTGCAGGGTTCAAGGTTCTGCTGTCGGAGGTGGCGATGTCTACGTGCATTGCCACTGCAACTGAAAATTCCTAGTTATGTCCCAATCACAGTCCACTGAATCCAGCGGGTGATTTTAATAAGTCTGGCAAACATAGATATCTTCAATGAATGGTAATTGGAACTGTGATGTTTCTCACTGCTAGATTCAGGGTTTTATAGCCAAATTGCTCAGTATGATTAGTTACTGTTATTTTTTCCATGTGCATATTTGAAAATCATCCTAGTATGTCCTGCTTTAGTTTTGTCAAATAAGTAGTTAACTTGCTTGTTGTTCTATTTCCTGACTGAATGACTTCCTAAGATTTTAAGACATGTGCTCTGTTCACAAATCGCTAGTGAATGCCTGTAACTGTGTTCCCTGCGAACAATGCGAAATGCTTCAAATACTCACTGCGGTGAAACAATGAACAAGTACCCAGTTCTAGATGAAGTAACCTATTTGAGAGAAATGTAGAGAAACAGCTACAATATCAGGTGCTCACATGAATCAAACTGCTGGAAGTTGTGTTGGTGACGCTGCTTTCCTCCTGGTGGACCTGGGCGGAGAGCTGCCATGGGCTGGGCTGTTACACGGCTGTACCTGCAGGACGGAAATGCACGTTGGCTCAGCAGCTGCACATCTCACTCATCTGAAATAGTTCTTCCTTCCTGTTCTTAACATTCTCTGCATCTCATACCTCACTCGCTGTCTGCATTTACATATGCTGAGTCTTCATAATGCTGTACAACAAGGGTTACTTTAAAGGGGCAGTCGTAGCTGGGGATGGTGTAAGGAGAAAGCCTTCTGAGGGCTGAAATTCTTCTGCATATGGCAGTGATTTACAGAGCTGCTTTGACTCTGTCTGGCCACTTGCAAGGTATTTCTAAACATAACTTCGTTTAGACCAGTATCTGGGAGGGGAAAGGGAAGTGTGATAAAGCAAATGATGGAAACTTGCAGCTAAAAGTGTTTTGGCAGCTGAGGCCTGCAGTGGTGCTCCTTGAAAGATGAGCACTCTGTGAATTGAGGGCATCTCAGGAGAAGTAAATCTGCCTCCTCCAACACAGACTGAGCACTGGCCCAAAGACCCCGGGTAAATAAGAATCAAACTTCACTACAGGACATTTATGTGGTCATGATTTATTGGTGCTCTCAAAGCCTTTGAACCTTTGCAGCCCTTTGGGGGAAATGGTGTGTTACAGGGGCTTAAATAAATAAATAAAAAATAAGAAGAAATACATGCCTATAGCTACAGGAAAAACCTATTGTGCCATTTGTTCCAAAAGCCTTGACATGTTCAGGGCTTTTTCCTGAATTTGATTTTTTTTTTTTTTTATAGGATTTTGGTCAGTCAGCCAGTGCTGTAGGAAATAAAACAACTCTTTGACAGATTCTTGTTTCTCAGTCCCTTTCCCAGCAACTTCCCCCTCTGGTAAAGTGAACTGAGCTGCAGGATTCTGATGGAAAAATCAAACAAACCTGCCGAGCGTGGCTGAGAAGTAATAGAAAACTACTTGGATCTCAAGGCCCTGCCAGTAAAAGTTTAACGTAGTGTTGTTTCTCCACCAGATGTCAAGTATCCTCTTCCATTTTCTGTGGTGTATCGTGTCCTTGGTTCATCCTTTTGTGAACAGCTTTTGGTGTGCTGACTGCTCAGGACACAGCAGTTACCTCTGTGTGGAGGCTTTCTAACCCTCTGTACAGCCCCCTTTGCTGGCCTGAGTAAATTGTAAAATATATCTTATAACCATAGCCCTTACTCAAATTCTGTGTTTTCTTAGCTCTGAGGAAGGAAAATGATAAGAGGCAAAAGCTCTCTGTCTCTTCCAGGGAAACCAAGGCTGTACAGTAGTTAACTGGGATTAGTTATTAGTTTCTGTTTTTGGAAGGCAATTTGCATCTCCTGTGTAACAAATTGCAGCCAGTGTGCTACCCAGAATGTGAGGTACCCCTGTAGCTGGGGCTGCCAGTGTGAGAAGCAATAACGCAGAGAAGGTGAAAGGTAAGTTGTATGTGCCACCAACATGTTACTTGTGTGGTGGCTTGTTGGTAACCGGAATGGGGAACACATGTTCTGATGTGTGTATGACAAACACCCAGTTTGTAAGTATGCTTATGGGTCAATATTAAGAAAAACAAACTTCTATTTTAGGAAGCATTGGAATTCTAGAGGAATTTTCTAGAGGAAATGAAGGATGAGCCAAGGCTTGTAACATTTTATGATAGTAACTATAATTTAATTCTTAGAGGTTGTTTCCAACGTCTGCAGTCCAGAAGCAGAGTGCGACAGGGACTTGCAGGTGTGACAAGTCATTCCGATTGTCCTGCAGCTCCAGATCATACCTTGTCTTTCACAGGTTCATCCTGGAGCACTGCATAGGAGACAGGGCTGGGCTCGAGATGCTCTGCTGTGTAGCGCTTTGTGGGTGGAACTGCTCCAGGCTTTCCTGCCCCAAACACTTAAGGTGGCAAGGTGGGAGCTGCAGCATGGAAATGTGCTCTCAGCCCCTTCTTCTGCTCGGCCTCCTTCTCATTACCAGCTTCCCGGTGGCTGCTCCCAGCCTTGATCCCTTTTAACGTCAGGAGACAGTACTTTGTTTTAGGTGCCCTCGGTGTTGCAGAGCCTTCGGCTTGCTTGCGCTTTGCAGGAAATGAAAAACTTTGATCGTGTTCTGGATATCACTTGATATTTTTAGACAGTTTTGAGAACAGTTCAAATTTACAAACTTCTAAGAAAAACATGAATACAGAGCGTCAATCCTTGGGTATAAGGGGCTTAGCACGGCCCTTGTATCCACTGCTCTGAATTCTGCAGCGGTTCCTCAGGCACCGCTGCCTCCCCATGTCTCCAATTCTCTTGAGCAGCTGGCAGCAGATGAGAGCGGGGATGTCTGTGTCCCTGAGGGGTGCAGAGGTGGCTGTGTGCTGTTGATGGGACTGAACTGACTCGGGGAGCATATATGATGGCAAGATCAGCTGTGCGTGGCTGTAAGCTCTACTATCTGCCTCTAATCTCTGTCATGGAGAGACCCATCCCTGTGTGCTGTTCTGGAGCACATCCCCCTGTCCTCAGAACAAGAGCATGTGCTGGTAGTTAATGAGAAACGCTGGAAGCTGGGTCCCAAGAGATGATTAAACCCCACGAGCCAATTAAAAGGAGTGTAATTACACAGCAGGGACAAGTTGTTAAACAAGCTAGAGGTTATTGTCCTCAAGTCAACGTACTGGAACAGCAAGAAAGAGCCTACCAGGAAATCTCTGCCTGGGCAGTTCTGCTTGCCCTGAGGCTGCTTTTGGGGAAGCTCAGGAGCTGGGTGGGGAGAAACGGGCTAGCATGGCATTCTGCCTTTTGTCTGTGTTTGTAGGTGATGAGAAGTGCTTAGAGCAGAGAAATTTGGAAAACAACTGCTGTGTCTCTGAGCTGGTGCATGGAAAGTGTAACCTGAAGTGCTTCAACAGTGTGGTCACTCACCAGGCTGGGAGAGAGAGGGCTGTGGGTGGGCATGGAGATCCCAGAAACCCAGCGCATGGCTGGCACACGGGGAGATGTGTCTGGGCATTGCTTTGTGCTCTGCTAACTTCGAAAGAAACTTTGTTCATCAAGTAGACATGGGGATAATTTGTGGTGACTGACAGATTCTGTGCTTTTATCTGCTTGTGGGTGTCTGCAGACTTGCAGCATGATGCTTTCACTGTTGTTGTTGAAAAGGCTTGATTTATTTTATTTTATTTTTTTTTTTGACTTGGGCCGAGCACAGGGAATAAGTTCAGCACTAGCAGTGTGAGCATTATTGGTTACTGGTGTTGGAGGAAATGAGTCACATCCCCCTGTTTCTCTTCTGTGTGTATCCAGTCCCAGGTGTGTGAACCTAGAGCTAATTTGTCCGACCTCTAGCAGCCCTTATTTGATAGGAATCCTGGGAGGCCTCAGCATGCATCTTCATTGAGAGGCAGAATTAGCTGAAAGCATTAATTGTCAGTCCCCTGTGTGTCCTGGCCACTAGGTGACATCACACACTTAGCATATTTTGTGAGCGCTTCCAGTGGGAATGTTTCACATGTGACCCATGGGCTTGTTTTGCTCATGCAGTGCACACGCCTGTTTTTCAGACATGTCAGTGCTCGAGCTCCATGCAATAGTAGAAGGCAGACTAAAGAATATGGATTTTAGCATGGAGCAGATGAGTTGTCTCAAAACAAGGTGGCTTTCTCCAGGAGAATCTGAGCTAGTTCTGTTCTGTTATCAGTCACTTTTTTATTTAGGTGAAGAACTCAGAAATGCCAGAGAGGTTTCACTGGCTGTATGCTGTTCTCAGACGCTGGCCTGTGTATCCTGTGGCCGCTGATCCCTCTTTTTGTTGAGATGGCTCTAAGTATGGCATTAAAAAGGCCTTGCACTTTCCTTCCATTAGGCAAAGTCTTATAGCTCCTCTTGCGAGATCAGAGCAGCAGTAGGACTTCTAAAATGTTTGATTACAGTAGCATAGGGCACATTGGTTTGCCTGTGCATTCAGGCTTCAGCCTGTAGTTAGGAAAATAAATGCAGGTTTACCTTTAATGCAAGTATCTCTGGTTGGCAGAAGGGTCATTCAGCTATGAAAGGTGACAACTTGAGGTGAATTCAGCCTGGGGAAAACACATGTAACCCTACTGACTTCTAGGGATAGACGGGGTCAGCTGTGTCTTGTTTCTTTCTTTCTTTCTTTTTTTTTTTTTTCTTTACCCATTTGAAAAAATCATTCCCTTGTTGGAAAATTCTCATGGATCAGCTTCTCAGTCAAGGTCACATCCCCATCTCTTGTACTTTTCTTGGCCATTATTTCAGGTGATAGATGCACTATTGACTGGCAGCAATGACAGAGCTTGGAATGATGGGGGAACTGAGGCATATTCAACACACTGGCACACAGCTAACTCATGCTAATGTTCAATAATCCTATCCTGCTGCTACACTCTAATGGCTGTGGGCTTGATAGAGCCCCCTCATTGAACTGGTGTATTTCTTATGGGCCTGCCCACCCATCCTTCATGAATTTTTATTAAACAAAACTGTAAGCGGATTGATTTTGTACTCCTTTATTGCATTTTTATTTAATTCCTTTCAATGGTGGAGGCTCCATCATGTTATCTCCACATAAATCATACTGGGGCAGCATGCCAAAAAACTGAAAAGACTACAGGATCATACTTGCATCCAGCGTAAATTTCACTGCTATAACTTTTATTAGCGTAGATTCATTGATTTTTATTTTTTATTTTTATTAATTTTTTTTTCCTCCCAACCCCTCTCCTTCCTCCCCATGCCTCCTTTTGGTTAGGGTTAGGTCAGAACCTGTCATCTCTCCTTTTAAATAAAGAAATACAGAAAAAAAAAAAAAGTTTGAGTTGATTAATCAAGACTTACTTTCTGTAATGCACAACTGAGAAAATGCTCCTAATGCCAGGAGTTCTGTGGGCAATCACAGCCGTGCTGCAGTGGGATTGCTGTCAGCAGTGAGCAGGGGTTTGCTCCCATGCCACCTCCCGGTGGTGGCTGCTTGCCTGGCTGCTTCCTCTTCTCACAGAAATCTGCATTGGTGCTGAACATTCCTGTCCTGACCCCTTGGTGCTGCTTCTCACCTTCTTTGTGGGGTCTTGGCCCTTGTCTGAAGTTTTCGGCAATAATAATTAATCACCTGTATCTGGACAGGGAGCTCCTGTGGTCTGAACTGACCCTTGTCTTCCTGCCTGTGTCCATTCAAAAATGAGTTCGAGCAGTGTTCATTAACACACGACATATACGTGGCTCTCCCTAAAGCACGGTGGATAAACAAGGCACCAGTAGGTGGCATGCGAGAATCTAGAGCACAGTCCAGTGGTACTCCAGGTGGACTATAAATCGCTAACTTTGGAACAGCAATGGCTCCTGCAATGCCTCGGATGCACCGGGGCCCCAGACCAATGTGGGATGTGCTCTGCCATCCGCTGGCTTCGTGGTGTGGTTAGGCTGTGGGGAACAAGTGCAGGGTTAAAAGCTTGTCCCAAAGTAACCTTTGCTGTCACCTGCCATCTTCTTTCTGGTTGGCTGTTGTCATGTTCCTATTCTAGAAGCAAAATGAGGTGGGGTTCATGTTGCTTCTGTGCTTGACGCCGTTGCACAGAAGAAAACATGGTAAAAGAGTAAACAGGCACTTAAAATATTTTTCTCCTTACTGATGCATGTCCTGATCCTGCCCAGAATATGCTTTTAATAGGCTAAAAGCAGACATTGCCCTCTTTTAAACTTGCATTGCTGCTGGTAAAAGCACGTTGGAGTTGGCTTTGTCTTTGGAACCGGAGATCTTGATTTCCACAGTGGCTGCTTTCTGTGGCAGAAGGCCAGTTTTTCCACTGAACTGTGGAACTCTGATGTGACTCCTCAGTTTCTGACTTTGTTCAGAGTGCAAGATGATGCTCTGTTCCAGCAAACACCACTCCACAAGGCTGTTGGAGTGGAGCTGCAGAAATCCCTGGTGAGAAATCCCAGGCTGAGCAAGTGGGTGGCAGGCAGTGTGCTGCGGTGAAAGTGAAGGGTGGTGATGGGACAGCTCGGGCTGTCCTCCCCTGGGCACCTCACAGCAGAACAGACCTGGCCCAGCCCTCGTTTCCCTGGCTGTGGCTGCAGCCCCACGACCCTGCACTCAGCAGCAAGGGCAGGGGCTGCTCCCCAGTGCTCATGACTCTCAGTTAAACTTAATGTGACAGACTGCCAAGGCCTGAATATCAGACCTGGGGGAGTGAGCCAAGGAGGGATTTTTAAGTGAAGATGGAGCATGGTAGACTTAGGACAAAATGAAGTGACTGTGGTTTTAGCTGTTTGCAGGTAATATCAGTACATTGAAGAGCATCTCTGTGCTTTTTATGGAACAGTTTTTTCTCCCTTCTGCTGAGAAACTATTTTTTGTTTAGAAATTCTTGCTGAGTTTTGTTTTTAAATTAATGCAGTAAGGCAATGATGGAGGTAAGATAGTGAAGAAGTGCTCTTGTTGGCTTACACCAAGAAGCATTTTGACCTTTGTTTTTGGTGGATTAGTTTTGATGATCTCCCAGAGGACCCAATGAAATGGAAGCAGAAGAACCTCGGTTTACCTGAGCTGTCGCAACTTTGCTGTTCTGAGTTAAGGTTCACTAGTCTAGAGATGGGCCTCTGGCCCAAACTGTATTGTAGCAAACATAGCTTGTGAAAACAGGACACAAGCAGAAATTGCTTAATTTCTTCCCCGTTAGCTTGCAATGAAACAAAATTTTGAAAACTCATAATTTACACGTCTTAGTTCGTCGCTGGTATCTATTAGATTATTTTATCATTGAGCTGGTAATTGCTAGTCGTGGTTTCCATGGTGGGCTTGCTCAGAAACAAAACAAAAAGGCTGTTCCTGCTCCCGAAGTGCAAATAGTTTAAATGTAAGGTAGGAACAAGGAGGTGATTCACTGACACAATAGCTAGTACTCATTAGCGAGTCTAACCATTGTTGTGGCTTTGTATGCCTCCCAGGGGGAAAGAAGGGAGGGAATAAAAGAAAAAGAGAGAGAATCAGAACAATTCAGTGCTGTTATGGCTAGACACCTGACTTTCAGAAATATCAGAACATTCACTGAACAGGCAGCTCTCTAGCATTGTTTAAAAGTGCACTTCATCAATTCAGTTATGTTAGCCCTCAGCTTTCTTTAGCCCTCACTGCTTCAGTTTTATTTCCCCATATGAGCTTGATACAAGTATTGAAGTTAAAGGGGAACTGAAATGGCCAAGTAGGGTATCTTGTCCTGTCTAGTGCTTGGAACAGATGCATTCCAGATCTGTGTGCAAATAGATCGATTTGTGGCTGAATTCTGCAAGGGGCAGTTCATTTTAAAATATAAAAAGACCAATAGTTTGCACATAGTTTTGCATCAATTTATTGAGGTAAAGCACTTTTGGGGTGGAAGGGGAAACAACACGTCTTTTGGCTAATAATTAGTCCAGGGTAAAACCAGTGTGAGTGGGGTTAATGCTTTAGTTGTTTATGGTGCCTAAGGACAGAGTGTTTCTTACAGGAGTCACAGTGTTAATCAGAAAACAGAAGTGGTGATCTAGAAAGCTAATGACATTCCAGTCGATTTGATTATAACATAATGATTGTTTAAAACTGTCACTTCTAATTTTGTTAAAATAAATAATACGAGTTAGATCCATACCTTGGTGATCTGGGAAGAGCATTTGTGATGTCAAGGAGAAAAGTCTCAGGCCATTAGAGATGCCCTGCATTTAGGGGACGTTGGGGAAGGGGAAATGGATTGCCTCCTTCATGCTAAATTAACATAGAGGGACTCGGAGGGTCTTGACCTTTTCTTAACCTTGTATGCTTGAGTTTTAGAATGAAGTTGCTGTTTTTACCCTGTGAAGGGAGGAAAAAATAAATCGCTGGCTTGGGGGGAGAAAGGGAATATTTATCTAAGTCAAAGTGGTGGCTGGAGAGAGAGGTGTGATGGGGCTGTCTTCTGCTGCTGGCTTGGTTCACATTTGGTAAGTCACATCATGTGTTCAAGCACTATTAAAATAATAATAAAAACACAAATGGAACTGTTTATGTCCCTTAGTCTTGTGAGATTTGCTCACGTTTTACAGTACTCTTGTGGTGCTGAGGACACTACACCGTACACAAACCAAGTGAGAACGATCTAAAATGTTAAGACTTAAATGAGCTTTTTTGGTTTGAGTGGTTTTTTAAGAATTGTTATATTTTTCCTTTCTTCTGTATGCCACCCCAGCACAAATACCTACAGGGACTTCTGTTTGCATAATGGAAATACCTAACTGGTGCTGAAGTCTGTGACTATTCTGGGATGCAGACCCATACTCCGTGTGGGTGTACTGATGGAATTCTGCAGTTCTGGAAATGTTTGTAGACATACAGCCTCCTTCCTTGGGAGGAAGTGCGACCTTGGCAGCAGGCTCAGAAGAGGCAGAAAGGTGAAAGAAGAGCTGCTGTTTCTGTGGTGGAAGAGCTGCATTTTGCTGTATGTGAGGTTACGTGCATCTCCCGGCGCCTACAGGCTTTTCTGCTACAGGTGAGGTACAGACCTCCCAAAGCCCAGCCCCTCGTTAACGTGGAAATCTCAGCAGATTGACGTGAATTCTGAAGCTCTGCCTGCAGTTTGCTTCTCTCCCTGTGTTAGTCTTTCTTGCCATGTAATCCCACAGTCTGGCAAGCTCCATAACAAGTGCAGATAGATGAGTGTGTGTACATCTCCATTAACATGACTGTGCAGGCTAATGATGGGGACCTCCTGCTGCTCTCCGCTTGTTTTCTGTTGATTGTTATGTAATGTTCGGCAGCGGGAGGTAAATTCCTCTCCAATTTTGAGACCCGTTGCAGCATGCAAACCCCACTGTGAGAAGTCACGGTGATTGAGCTTTCGAATCAAGTCCCATGCTGATAACTATAAATCAGCCCTATTATACACTCCGACCGACAGCCGGAAACCTTCCGTACTGCATGTGGCACAGCGGAGGCTTGGAGCTGCACCGGAGTTTGTTTTGTAACTGCAAACACTTGTGTCTTTGAAAGGCTGTGATTTAGGTTTGGTGGGATGTTTGTGTCGCTCTGCTGAAGCGCCGCGGGCGCGCCGGGTGCGGGAGGTCAGGCTGGTGCTCGGGGTGTGCCTTTGAAGGCTCGCTCCTGCCCCGCACGCTGTGCTGCGGGATCGCAGGGCTGGAAGTGAAAGAGCTCTTCTGGTGTTGGGGTGTGTTCCAGCTGCTCCTCAGTCAGCTTTGCCAGGCAGGACTCCAATCTGTGGCTTGAGAAGATGCTCTGATTAATCTGTTTTTTTTTTTTTTCCTTTTTTTTTTTCTTTTTTTTTTTTTTTTTTTTTTTTTTCTTGAGGGTCTGATGTGATGCATGTCAATTTGGGCCAAGGTTGTACGTGTGCAAAAAGCAGGAGAGAATGCCAGGAGCCTTCCCAAGGCTGTAGAAATCCTTTGATCCTTCTTCTAGTGAGACAAGCTAGGCAGAGCTGAGCAGCTGTGGGACGACAGTAAGACACCCTTTGGAACAGAGAGGCTGGGTCACTGCAGGAGTGTCTAGGTGAGATCCTGGGGTCTTTGGTTATGCAGGGAGACAACTTAGTTGTTTCTAAGGCTGTCTTCATAGGTTTTTGAATCTTCTGTCTTCCTGGGCTTATTTTCACTTTGTCTCAGTCTTTTCATCAGCGATTACTGGATAACAACATACAAGCTGTTTCAATGCACTGGGTGGAACAGGCCTGTCAGTGAGATCTCAGCTTCTCTCTGCATCAAACTGCTCCTGGAATCCTGGGAAACGAGGATTTCTACTGACCGTGCACTGCAGTTTTAGAGTTCAGAAACAAATCTTACCAGAGTCCAGGCACTTATTTATACTGGTGCAGTTATCAGCCTTTGTGGTAGGCAGGATAACTCTTCTTTGGCTGTTTCTGTACAACACACCATCTCTTTGTTACCTCCCCTTGGTGGCCAGGCTGAGCAGGTGCTTGAACTCAGCACAGTTTGAGCTGCCCAACTTGAAGGTCTCGGTTCCTGCAGTACTCATGCACACAGGTACAGAGCTTTCAAATTCAGTTCTTAGTGCTACAGCCTACTGTTGCAACTGTTTCTGGCTATGTGGAGTTTAGAGGAGCGCATCGTGTGAGAAAGACATGAAATAGAAAAGCTGTCAGTATATCTGCCCTTTGGAACCTAGGGTTTCCTAGTGTGCCACTGGCCTGGAGCTTGAGCGCTTTCCCTACTTCGATGTTGTACTGCTTAACCTTGCAAGGCTGTTACAAAGCTTAATTAATTGACAGAGTACCTTGAAAATATGTGACCAGATCCTCAGCTGGAGTAATCTGGCATGCTTCCACTGAGGAGAGCTGACCTGCGCTGATCTGTGTGACGAGAGAATTTGGCTTGTGAATGCTCTTGCTGAGTACCTCTATGTACACAGAACAGACCCTACATGAAGGTTGTGTTCAGCTCTCTTGTAAAAGGAGCTGGCCACGAGGTAGATCCAAACAGCTGAGTGACAGGGTCCCAGTATAAAATTTCTGTTTTATCCCTGTTTAACAGTCAAAGATTAGCAAGCATCCAGGTAGAGATATATAGCCTAGACAGCATCTGATGGGCCGATGATGAATGTGAGCTTGAGAGAGGCTTCAGATTAGCCTCACATGCATAAATATCACAGGTGGGTGACAAGGACACTGGAGGTCACTGAATTGCATTTGTGCTCACTGATGGCCTTTATAAACTCTGTACTACTGGAGCATGTTCCCTCTAGGCTAAAAGGAAGCCTGGTCAGATGTCATTATACTCAGAAACCTTTTCCTCATGACATGAGTTTTGCAAACCTGTTTTAATTTTGTGGAGTATATGGTATGCAAGTTGGTATTTGCAATATTTTTGTCTTTTCCTTTCTCTTTTCATGCTCCTTCCAACTCTTTCTCTATTCCACCCTATATTTTCAGTAAAATCTTACTTCTTGAAGTTGCAGGGAGAAAAGCTTTCAGATCATTCTGACTTCCTCTTTACAAATGCTAATAACTCATTTTATAGTGCATTTTCTAGTCTAATTGCAGGTTCTACACCCAAGCTTTACTTCTGAAGGTTTGTAAAATAAATGTTGTAACCTTGAGTGTATTTTGACTTCCAATAATATCAGCTAAAAGAAACAACAGGCAAGCAATGACAAAAACTTCAGCTCTTAACTAAAAAAGCTGCAAAATTAAGGCTGCCTCCTTCAAAGAAGGTAGGCAGTCTATCTGAAGTGAATTTATTTACTTTCTAACTTTACAGTGTCAATTGTAAAGCTTGTGGGGGCATTAATTATTGATGATAATTAACTTGATGTCTTTGGAGTGCTGGGAGAGGAGCTATGGGATTAGCAGATAGGCCCAGGGTATGCTTAGTTACTTTCAGCCTTGTTGTTAAACTTCTAAGTATGGATAATTAAAACCTTTCTACTCTGATCTCGAGCTTGGTTTACTTGGCTGTCATATTGTAAGCTGTTGTCAATTAGCATTGTTTTATTTCCATGCTGTTTATTTCAGAAGCATAAGAATAACAATAAAAGCAAGTGCTGGCCTGTGAAGCATTTGAAGTGTTGGAAGGAGCCCCGACTGTTTCCTCCTGCTCTTTGATGTTACAAGGCTCAGAGGGCACGCACGTGTGCTGCTATTGCACACAGAGAGCACGTGTGTTTGCATTGCTCCATCCCTAGTCCCCAGCAATTAGACATCCCATGTTTTATCTGAGAGGACTGGAGAACTGGCCACTGTTGGTCTGCCTGATGGAGCACACAAGCCTCCACGTGAGTAAGGGTCCAAAAGCAGCCTGCCGTGGGGCTGGGGGGCTCCCGCTGCTCCCCGCTTCAGGCCTGGACTGTGCAGAGCTTCCCTGGTGTGGCCACATGGCTCCAACCCCTGGGCTCGATCTGTCTGAATCTCACGGATTACCCGAGCACCAACTGAGCTGGCATTAGTCCTAGTTTGTGTTGGACTAACTGTTGCTCTTCCAGTGCCTGCAGGAAGAGCTTGCACAGTTCATGCTGAATTGCATTAATAAACCCATGGTGTATTTCCATGCAAATAGGAATACACTACAGGACAATATATTAATATTTTACTGCAATGATATCTTGTAAATATTACAAATATTTCTATTTTTTGAGCACATTTTGCAGCAGTAGGAATAGCAATATTTGAATGAAAATGCAGCTTTGGAAATGGTTGAAAATATCACTGTGCGGTAATATCCAGGCTTTTTTGATCTCTTGTGGAGAGGAGGTGTCCTTTCATCAGTTCCTGCCTAATCTTGTTGTCACCAGTGCAAACAGTGGTCCTCAAAGAAGTAGTGTTTATTAACTGAGTGGGATTACAGTATCAACGGGAAGGTACCATGCAACAACCTCTTACTGGTCTGTTTATCAATGGTAATGAAGAAAGCATACTACTTTTTAAATACTGGTTAGTGCAAGGGGGAGAAAAGACCCAACTTTTTAAAGAGTGGCATTTTCAAGAGTATCTGGAATATTTTTTTTTTTTTTTTTCCGCCTATGTCAGGCAGCCGAAGGACAAATCTTTCATCAAATATGCTAATCAAACCTCATCTGATGTTCAGTTATCACTGAAGGCTGGGGGAACCTTAATCATAATATTCCTTAGTTTGAGAAGGTACCTCGAAGTTACGCGGATGAGCATCTTATGAAGATCTTGATAGAAGATCAATGTTAGATAGATAGAGTGATAGTTTGATCATTGATAGATGATCAATGTAAATGTTAATATAAGTCTAGCATTTGTTGTGTATTGTTTTGACAGAGTTATATGTCTGCTTATCCCTGTTAACAAGACCTGGCTGTGTATGAACAGTGTCTGTGTTCCAAATGTGTACGTGAGTAAGCAGCACTGGAAATGCCAACGGACTGTTTTGGAGGTTGGAATACTTTTTCATAGTGTCACACCATGAGCACTTAAAAGGTGGAAAAAGTAAGACTGGTAGCAGACACCTAGTACGTGCCTGTAGATTTTCCAGTATTTAGAAGAAAAAATATATCTGCTGTCTGTAAGATCAAAGTGATGGGCCTTTATTGTGACTGTGCAGATAAGGTAAAGGAATTACAGAGGTGCTAGTATAGGAAAGCCACCAGCTGTTTAAATTGGTAGTTTTGGTTGAACAAAATATGGAGATGCATGGTTTGGGTCCTGTCTTAACTGTAACTGTTGAGAACAACTTCCGTGGTTTTCAGTGGCTTAAGGAGGCAGAGGGTGCTATAAAGCTGAAGATAAATACAAGCTTGTTACTAACTGGTGGAACTCCACCTAATTAAGTTCTGTCAAATCAGAATAAGTTGCTAAATTATCTTTATTCTGCTAATATCTCAGCTTTTGGAAGAAAAGCATAAAGATGAATATATTTTTAGTGAAACATTTTTTTTCCTCTTCTTTTGAAATGATATTTCAATTTTAGCTGCAGTTTTTCATTAATTGTTAAAGTTGGACACGCTGGAATCATAGTCAGGATCTCTCAGTCTTTTTTTCTGTCTCTCTCAAAATATACAGAGAACTTAGAGTAATTTTATGTATTTTAGCTGTGCTCTGAATGGAACAATGCCACTATTGGACATTTCAAAATCGAGCTTCCTTTGTTTGGCACAATTCTCATTTTGTTGGCCAGTTCCATGATAGTTTAAATATTGGTGTAGTGCATTTTATGCACCATCTTACATACAGAATAATGCTATTATGTTATGGGCTCAAGGCTATTAAGGCTGCTGAGCTTGAGGTATAGCAGTTTCCTTCAGCAGCTGAAATGAACTTGGCATCACACCAGTTCCTGCGGAAATTATAATGTGCAGGACCATTCTGCTTCAGACCTGTGGATCAGAACAGAAGGTCATCATTCATTTACATTGTGGGTGAAAAGGCATTTCAGGAAACACAAAAACTCTCGAAAGTAGCCATCTCCACCCTTCCAGCTGAAAAACACCCTATTTTGAAAGGTCTTCACACTGCATGTTCCCTGGCCATATTTCAAATGCAGGAAAACAGTCCTGTTTCTAGAGGAAAACCCTAAATAATAAATATCTTGTCAGCAAAGTGATGTAGGCCAGAGAAAAGATAAAGGTGAATCAAAACTGAAAAATACACTGATTCATACAGGAAAAAAGCATGTTTTTGTGACTGTAAAACAGATTATTTTTGGTTCCTTATACTATAATTAACACAGAATATAGCTTACACTGCGAATTGCTGCATTCAGCTCCAATATCTGTGTAGACTGATGCTCCCAAAAACTTCAAATTCAGAAGTTTTTCACAGCATTTTCACTCTTCAGACTCAAATACTGCTTGCATACCTTGCTGGACCTGTTCCTAGATACCTGCAACAGGTATCTGGCAGCCTCAATAAACTGCAAAATTCCGCTTATGGTGGTGAAAAAAACATTAGGAAGATGCAAGCTCCGTTGTCCCAAAGGGGCTGAGGTATGGTTAAGCACTGGGTGGGTCTTCCCTGTTGGTCACTGTCTGAGGTGGCTGACCAGAAGCTGCCAAAACCTATTCGGGTACTTTAGCAGGAGTGCTCCCAAGTAGATCCCCCCCAACCCCAGCTTCAGAGCAGGACTGGTTTGCGTCCAGTCAGCTTGGAGCAGCCAGCATATAGCCTGCAGCTGTGGCTGATCATTATACATATTCAAGACTAAGGCTAAGTTTGGCACCCGCTTATAACTGGACCTGTGTCTAAATCTCTGGCACACACACATGCACTGAATAGCTGTAGAACTGTGCCTGCTCAATTCAAAGCTGGATTTATCTCTGTTATTTTGGCAAGATCAGTTTTCTCTTGCTCTAAAAAGTGATTTTTTTTTCCCCAAGTGGAACAGGCATATATTATGCTGTATCTCATTTGTCTGCATTCAAACTATGCATTACGTAAGTGAAAACGTGTTGTGTTTCCCACAGATTTCCCAAAGTTGTTCCAAATAGGAGTAAAAATCTTAGAACTCTTCCCATACTGCTAATACGTAACACTGTGCTGGAATGAGTTGTCTTGCTGTCTGAGTAAGAGTTGACAATAGCAGTAAATACTAGAACAGTAAAATATAGCAGGTTGTGTTCCTCAGAAGCACTGAAGTGACACAGTTTTAAGTCTGCAGCACCAAGCTGGACTCGTGACTGTTGTCTGCACTTCAGTGCTTCCTGGAGGAATTGTTAAACTGCTGGAAGCCCAGATACCTGAGAAACCCCAAAGTTACTGGGCAGGTTAGAGTGCCAGCTGAGATGAATGAGGATTTTTCTGTTTGTTCCTATGACACCAGCCCCAAGTCTGCAGGGATGGTATTCATCTGAACATGCAGACTGTGCCTCTGAGCTACTGTGTGACCCCCATGACCAGTCAGTGTGAAACACTGTGAAGCAGGCACTCCTAGAACAGGATTTATTGTTACCTGTCCCCATTACAAGGAAATAACTGAGTTCTGGAAACACCATTTTTCCATACTGAACATAAAAAGAATTGGGATGATGCATCTACATGTAGATGTCCACATTTTATTGCTGAAGTTAGAAATCCTTCCCTAAGCTACCAGCTAAAGATTTCAGTTTCAAATGGGAATGGGGTATAGCAAAGCAATGAGCGATCTTTGTGGTTAGGGTACCATGTTGTATATACGGCTCCTGGCTTCTTGCATGCATTCTGTGCATCTGTGGTTTAGAATAAGTAAAATGGAATAAAACCGTGAGGGATGGGCTACCTTGGGCTACTTTAGGGGCTGCACAAATGCATCTGACCTGTGCCCTGTCCCTCCCTCTGGTCCTGTTGACTCATCTGAGCTGTACACTTGTAAATTGTAGTTTCATTTGCCCCTAATGCAGGGGAAGTGATCAGTTTCATTCGAAATCCCTACAAGAAGGATGCATGCAATTGTAGGCAAGAGCAACGAAGCAGAGACAGGTCACAAACCTGTGCATTATCTTTGAATTGCCTTTGTTTTATTCAACCCCCCTAGGCAGTGTAACCCAAGTGTTTTAAAATATCATCAGACACTTCTTTAAATAGTCTGATTTGCCACCCCTCAACAAAAGGGAAAAAAAGATATATTTGAAATGCAGAATATCTAAGGTGCTTCTCTCTCTTCTTTCAAAGGAAGGAGAAAGGGGAAGCAGACACACTTTCTGAGAATTGTCCAGTGCTGTCCAATCATTGCCACTTTTATAGGACCCATAAAAGTACAGTCTGACAAATTTTACAGGTAAAGACACTGCACTGAAAGGATTTACAGTTCAAATACTGGGGTTAATCTCTTCTTCCCTCTAGACAGTAGGGAAGGTTCTCTATTGATTGCTAACAGGGAAAATTACCTGAAAGGAAATAGTTACCTGGCTCAAATTTTCAAGCAAATACCTTTCTATTAAGTCTGAGCTTCTCTGGTTTCTTGTTTTGCTGAAGCCTGTAGGAGTGCTCTAGTGTGCAGGCATTGCAGGATCAAGTCCTTCTGAGCTGTAGTAAGGCTGAAAGGAAGATGGACACCTTCTCCTCTTGTGGATATTGCTGACTGTGGATGTAGGCATGGTTCTGGAAGCAATGCCCAAGCTAGAGGAAGCTTTATTTATTGCCATGGCTGGACCTAGAACCAAGCCTTTCCAAGGTGACTGATTTTTTTCTGTAATACGTGATATTTCAGTTGAGCAGTTGTAATGTGAAGTGTGCTCTGCTGAACTGGGACCTTCATGCTGGAGAGGGAACTATTTTTAAGCCTTGGTACATGAAGAGCATTTCCCATTAGATCATAAATTATTTACGTTCAGGTCTAGTGAAATCCCTCCTGATTTAGAGTGATGTATGGGAAAGTCAGACCTATAAAGTTGGTTTGAATAATTCTTTTGGTAGATCTGGAAATATTTAAACCCATTCATTTTTTATAGTACTGTAAATTTGAAGAATTTAATTTTTGAAAAATTTATTTCTGCTGTGTCACGTAACTTGACTGTCATGGAACAGACCCATAAGCTCCCATTGTAACATTTGTGATGTATGCAGCAATTGCATGGCATTTGCGATCATCTGTGGTCTATTGGTGTGGTATGGATCCTACATCTGCATCAAGCCACAGATAAACTGTAGGAGGATAAAGCCAAAAGAGGACTTTGAACATGTTGCACATGCAACCTGGATGCATGCCTGTATGCGCAGGCTTGTTTCTCATCCATTCCAGTTTACCTCTGGCTCCATCTTATTAAATGTTGTGGCAATTTTCTCCTTGTCTTGCCTTTGCTACTATATGCTGCATGACCAGGAGCAAGAAGCTTCATAAGCTTTGTCTCTGAGCCTCAATGCATCTCTCACAAAAATGGGTAAGCGCATCCCTGCCTTGACTTACAGAGAAGAAACTTTGCTGTGATCTCAGTTTGTTCTCTAGCAGCTGTCTCATGCATTTGCTGTCTCTCCCATGCTGACTTGATGTGTTAGAGACAGGGATTCAGTGTGTGGCTCCGTGCTCACAGCTCTGCATGGAGGAGCAGTGCCTGCTCCCTGTATGAACCATGCAGCAGACGTACGTGGCACCTCTAACGGGACAGGAGGCGTCTGATGTGTTGGCAGAACCTGAAAAGAGGTGGAAATGAAAGGTGATGTAAGGGCTATGCCAACAGTTGAACTATGCTCTTCTACTTGTAAAGCACCCCAAAAATGGCGATGCCAGCATAAAGAAGATTATAATGCAGTAACCTTCTGCCTAGAAGGTTCAAAAAGAATAGCTAAATTAAAAAACAATAGTTAGAATTCATATAAAGGTACCGAATCCAACACACTGTAGTGTCAGTACCTCAGTTATAGAATAATGTGATGTAACAGAGACATTTTTCACTTAAAATGTTTTTTTATCAATGAATATTCTAGCTGAAGTTAACAACTAGAAGCTAAAGAAGCTTATTTTAAATGTGTTGTGCATCTATTCAATTCAGAAGCATGTAAATGAGTTAACATTTACTGGATGTTAGATACTGGTAATTGATCTTCTGTGTGAATTATGTGCTTTGGGAAAGTGATTTAGGCCTCTAGATCATTCAAAGAGCTTTGAAATCTGTTCCCTCTTTGTAGAGCTAAATGAGACGTGTCCTGCACATTCATTTTTTTCTGAGCTACTTTACTTTTTAAATTTTACAATTTTACTGCAATATCATGAAGAAATAGAGAAGGCTATAGAAGCTTTGAAGCAGTCAGATAATCTGCAGATCCTCCTTTCTGAGCAGTGCTTTGCTGTGATCAGGTTTTGCATGGTTGATCTGTAATGGTGTTCCCCTTAAAAAGGGGAATGAAGGCTCCTTACCCCCAGCAAGCTGCTCTGTGCTTTGGCCTTTCTTCCTCTTAGGGCACTGGGATGGCACTGAACTTCTCTGATAAAGAAGCAGAAGATGCTGCAGCACAATTTCCCCTTGACCCACCTTTCAAAGGCCCACCTTCGGACCTCTGCTACTCCACATCCTCCAAATGACACAGATGGCAGGATAGAGCCAATCGGAAGCACTTGATAATAAAATGGCAATTCATTTTGCAATTCCTTCAGCATTCATGCTAACAATACTGGTCCTGATGGGCTCCTTGGGTATGAATGTAGCTTTCAATATGCAATTCCACAGGAATTACACCACTGCTCAGCTCTCATTAAGTCTGCTTTATTGTAAAGTGTTGCTGAGAAATCCTCCTATTACTGATACAGGACAACTGCTTTGCTTCAAAGAACTGCTTGATTTCCAAAAGCTCCTGTGTGTGTATCTGTAGGGCTTTTTAATGCTCTCTTTACAGTGCATTATCTCACTTTGTTTATATTTTGGACGCTAATGTGATGTGTTTAAGTATGTAAATTGCCATAATGTGAGGAAATGAGATGTTAAAAATAGCTATGGAGTGCTGAAGAGAGTGGGATGGGGTAAGGTGGCCAGTGTGGGAGGAAGCGCTTTTGGATCCAGAATTTCCCTCTCCATCCTTCTGAGGAAAGTAAATCACTCTCTGATGTCAAACCCCAGAAAGAAAGCTGTTTGTGAGCACTGCCTTCTACGTGTAAAACAGGTTTTTACCTGCTTACTGCAAGTAAAAACCTCACCTTTTTTGCAGACCAGCAGACACTGGGTGCTGCAACGTGGGACTTCAAGACTGAGACCCCACAGTGGTGCTGTGATCCACTTCCTAAAGAGCAACTGGCATCTTTTAGAGCAAGCCATGTAATTTAAGCATGGAATTAACAATCCTAACCTCAGTCACAAAGGGAGGTGCTGATTTCCCTGCCAGATACCAACTGCTTATCCACTGTTGAGAGTATCAGGTCTTTTAAAACAACAACAACAAAACCACATGATTAATTCCTGAGCTGTGACTGAATTGCATGAAGCATAGCTTGGAGGGGTTGGAATTACAAGGTCAGGTTCAAACTGAAGCAATTCCTAACTGTAGAGCCTATTTGCACACTTTCCAGCCACTTCATAAAAATGCTCTGGGCAAAAGGGCTTGCATCAGAGTAACGAAGTGGTTTAAGTAGTAGAATGCTTGTAGAAGATTTGCTGAGAACTGGAAGGTTTTCAACTATGAATCACAACTGTCACCTTCTCAAAGGCTTAAAGTTAATTTATCTGCGCTAGTGTAGGTGGGATCAATCCTTCTCTGCTTTGTCTCTAGAGAAGATGGTGGTGGGGAAAAACAAAATAAAACAAAAAAATAAACAACTCAACCAGAAAAGATCAGTTCCCTATCTCACATTTTTAGTCAACCTGTCCTCACCTTGTGGTAGGCCCTCCTAGCCCTCATTTCCATTACCTAAATTCCCAAGTCCATTAACTTGAATCTGTCTCATTAATCACTTTCGCTGTTGTTGCCTGTGGAGATCTGAAGAGATTTATTGTCTTCGTCACATGCTGGAGCTCCTCTTCCCTCAGCTGTTGATGTTCCCAACAGGGGAACTTCACTTCCCTCCCTCCTTTCTAGCTCTGCTGGGCTGGGTTACCACATGGCAGCGGACTGGGACCTGCCAGTGACAGGAGTTCTGTCACTGCTGTCACCGCAGGCCCTGTCCAACATTGCCTTCGCCATGGATGCAGACCCAGGATGTCAGTGGTGACAGGAGAGCTTGGTGTCCCTTGGTGCTCCTCAGCTGTGGGGCCATCACTGGCTCTGTGGTAACCTCCTGGGATCTCACTGGTGAGGAATGGAGCTGTTCCCATAAGAAAGAGCAGCCACAGCACTCATGGGGTGATGTTGAAGTGACTGATAGGTATTCACGCCAGTAGGCTGCGTTTGGGCTGTGCGCTTGTTTGTGTAGCACAGCGAAGCATCTGTATCTGGCCTCCAGCCGCGGAGGATCAGTGTGAAAGCCCTGATAATCAAAACATGTTGCCTACTGGCAGCGTGGCGTTAAAATCAGGCCTAATGACGGGTTCTCTGTCGCCTCTTGGGATTTGCCTGTCACACCGTACCCTCCTCCGTCCAGCTGGGAGGAAGCCTGGGGATGAATGTGGCAGAGACAATGAGGCCCCCATGGCCCTCTGCTGGGTTGCTGATTACCATATTAATGTGCGGCGTCCCAACTGAATGCTGGGCAAAGGACAGTACATCTTTAATTGGAAATATAAAGGACTGCTCATGGCCCGGCTTGAACTGGGAGGATTTATGTCTCTCCCTCTAGATAGGATTGAAGGGAATGGTATGATTCACTGAGCGGCATGCACGTTGCCTGATTTACTGCCCATCATTTACATTCCACTAAAGTCAATCAGTGCAGAAGGTCATTTCCAACCTGAATTTTTTCACGTTAAATCTTTTCTATCCCAGACTTAGTCAGGCCAAGCAAGACACTTGGCAGCTCAAGCTGTTTTTGAGGTTGTTAATTTTAGTTCTTCGATTAGGAGAAAGGAGACTGTAAAAACAAACAAAAAAAAAAAATAGAAAATGCTTGTGCGTCTGTTGACAGAGTCTGTACATGTGATAAACTCACCAGACGCAACAAATGGCTGCTTCTCTTCTATAAAATCTGTACTTGCGTATTTGTCATGAGGCTGATGAATTCCTTATGCTCTGGGTCAGAAAGGCTCGTTCTGCCGACGCTGCCTGAAGCATGGGCTTGTTTAGGCCTTTGCCTGACATTTTGTCCTGTCCCTATTCAGAGAAGCTGGCTGAAGGATGACTTGGTTTGGATGTTTTTTTTTCTTTATGATGGTGCTTAGAACACAGGTAACCCTAACATACTAGTTAATACATTGAAGCTATTATAACATTTTCATAATAAATCAGCTTCCAGTAAGTTATGAATCTACTAGCGGTATACTGTCAACTTGTAATAGAAAATTAGGACCAGAATTCTGTATTATGTGTGCAGTCTGGATCCCAAACTGCATGTGCAGTTTAACCTGCAAGCTTGGTAACAGCTTTCAGATAACAGTATGAAGTTATGAACTAACGCAACTAAATATGAAACTTATTGATTTGTTTGCACAATCTTGTCGTATTACTTATGACTCTGGGTTTTGACAAGCTTACATTTAGCCTCTAATTCTTACTCAAGCAATTTATTATAAGTGGTTGTAACAGAGGGTGTTTGTTTTTGCAAGATTTTGAGTAAATAGGAGCTGAATTGTGATCTATTAGCTTGTTTTTTCTTGTAATCCAGCTTTGAGCAAATAACACAAAATAAATATGAACATCAGTCTGAATTAAAGTGAAACTTCAATTACATTTGAACGATATATACTTAATAGAACTCTTGTGGTATCAGTAATAACTCTAGAGACCATTGTTTGTTATAGCAGAAGAGTCAGTAATTTGGCATTTATTCTTTATAAGGTATTTTCTGGTATGTGAAGAGAAGCTTTAGAGAAATCTGTTATGTTCTAACTCATCTGCTTTAGCTATTCTTTTCTATATTCTTTTCTCCACATTTTGAAGTTTTGAGAAATTGTTGACTTTTTTTTTTTTTTTCTGGTGATTGCTCATTAAAGAAAACAATGGGGCTGGGTTTTCCTTTAGTCAAACTGGCCAGTGTGGTTGCAGAACATGTGCTGTGTGCTGCAAAGTGAAGTCTTGTAACTATTACATGGAATATAAGATCAAGACTTGCGTGTAAAATGTAGAACCAAATAACAGCTACATACAAGTTAGCACCAGATTTGTGTAGATTTGTGTGTGCTTTTGTTGGTGAATGCTTTAACAAATGGTTTGACATCTTTGGGATTACAGAAGCATGCAACTTTGAAGGGTGTAATTGGCTTTCTTCACTGGGACAAACTGGTGAATAGCCTGTTGTCCTAATTAAGTAGCCTTCCTGATTAACCCACAAGAGCAGCTTATCTGTGACCTAAGCCACTTAAACACTTCAGGAGATTATTGAGCTTAACTGTTTTAGGATCTTTTTAAAGCTCTTAAAGTATTTACTAGCATCTCTAAGCCTTTTAGAGGTACAGGGCTCACCTAGCTGTCACTGGAGCAATTTGTTCAGCTGACAGCTCAACGTGACCAAATCATAGCATGCAGTTGCTCATGCTAGTAGGTTGCTTTTAGCAGTGGAGCAGCTGCATTGCACCACTTCAAATAGTCTTAGACTATCCTTCATCTCTAGTGTTCAAAAATTATTTTGAGTCGGTGGTATGGGCCAGGCTTCCACCTGAAATTCATTGCATGATGTTGCTGCTTCTGCACTGCACAAGTGGCTCTGGTTCTTGTTTCTCCAGACTTTCTTGCCTGACAGTGATATGCATGTGAGCCTCTGAAAGCAGCTCCAAAACCCCATGGGTACAGATAACCCTGATCGGGCGCAGTTCCAGGCATCCAGCTGCCTCACACAGGGAGCCCACCTGGCTGCAAAGTGCAAGAGGCTTCCAGTGAAGCAAAAGCATAACTGCAGCATCAACTGTTCCATTATAGACAGTTCCATGAATTATCCAAAATCAAGCAACTGTTCATACTGGTTTAAACCAGCACCTGCTCTCACAGAGCTGTTGGAGTCCATCGCTGCTCTCTGTGCCCCACTTTGACTCAGAAGTAAAGCAAGCAATGCAAGTGTGGGCTATGGGGAGCTGCTGGCTTGCTGACAGCCATTCTCTTCCAGTTTCTCCTAGGCTGGTGATAATATCCTAACTTCACATACTTCTCTGGAAATACTTGGTGGGCTTGCAACAGTAACTTAAATTAGGTGGAGCTAGTGTAAAATGGATTGTGTGGTTCCTTCAAGTCTCCATCATTTTCTTAAATTCTAAGCATCTCACAACAGCAGCAAAAAAGTTGCGAAGCGATGTTTCTTCATAACTCCTGGCAATATTTTTTGATAGGCAGTTTTGCAGGGATTTCTGTTTGTTTGTTTGTTTGTTTGCTTTCCTTAAAGGGTTTCCTGGTGATAGGAGAAGGAACTCCTGGACTCACAGTGCTAAGGTTGTGTTGGCTGTAGGGGCTGCAGACCACAACTGTCCACCAGCAGGGTCATGAGGGTCCGTCTCCAGGCCTTGCTCTCCGCTGACTCCTGCTTTTGCACTGGGTTTAGTGTGTTCTCATGGTCTTAAGTAGATCACTAGTAATTATACTTCTGTGGCCTAACTTTATGCATATTTCATATGTAAAACAGAACTATTTTTACAGTTTTAATATGAGTATAATTATGTGTCCTGGCGGTGGGAAAGGTTGCCCTTTTTCTTTCATCTGTGCAGGGATTACTTGCATTTACATAGAAAGAATCTCTTAGTGAAGAAACAGCTAATTCAGCAGGCTGGTGTTACACACTGGACTAATGCAATTTGTCTTTTTGAGGAGATGATTCTCATTGCTGGGAGTACTAGAGATCTTGTACAATTAGCATAAAAATCCACTTAGAACTAAACTCAAATCTAGATTTTTTTTTTTTTCTCTAGATTATCTGTGAATATTTACTCTTGATTCATAAAATAAAAAATCTTATGGCTTGATGTTTACATGATGTATGCAGTTCTTGGATCCTGCTAGTTTATGTGTTATTGCAACACAGCCATACTAGTGTGTTGTCTGAGAACAATGTGGTTTTGCGAAGGACAGTGTTCTCTCATTTACCTGCACATATCAGAATGCCATTGCACAGTATTCCCAACAATTTGGATAGCCATGCTCTGTTTCTTTTCCATATATATTTTTCTAAGGACCATCCAGATATACCATTTGTAAGTTTCTTTACAGAAGAAATAAATTATTTTGTAATTACATATAGCTGCCATGTCGAAGTCCTTAGTCTATCTGGATAATGACTATATAACCTATGCCAAACTACACTCTGGATGTTTTTCAGCATCTTTGCCTGTGAATGATGAGAGTAATATATCATGAATAAATAGTATAGAAAATCTGATCTGGAAGGCAAAGCAGTAGAGGGAAGAGAAAACTTATCTCAGTGAAAATCTAATGCTAATTTATTTTTCAACCTGTTGCAATAAGCTTATCCAAAGAACGAGAAAGTAACAGTGCATTGGCAAGGTAGCTGTGTGTAGTTTACCTAAACTCAGGTATGTAGAGCCTACAAATTCTTCAAAATTTATTCTTGGGTTTGATAGGAAAGGACCTGCTGCATGTATTTAGGTTGAATGTTTGGAAGAAATTCTTCACTGAGAGAGTGGTGAGGCGCTGGCACAGGCTGCCCAGAGAAGTTGTGGCTGCCCCATCCCTGGCTGTGTTCAAGGCCAGGCTGGATGGGTTCCTGGGCAGTTTGATCTAGTGAGCTAGTGGCTGGCAGCCCTGTCCACGGCAGGGGGGTTGGAACTAGATGATCTCTGAGGTCCCTTCCAACCCAAGCCATTCTATGATTCTATGTATCCCGCACTGCACATGTGACTCCAAATCCCCACTGCCCAAATCCTAAAATCAGCACGTATGTGTGAATGGCTGAATCACAGGTCCCAGAAAACTCTTTTGTCAGTGATTTGAATATATTGTCCAAGCTAAAAAGGAAAATTTTCAAACAAAAGAACTAAACAACTAATATTTGTTTTTTAATCCTCAATTCCTGCAAAAATTTCACTACAATTTTAAGAAAAGTGGGGTATTTATAAATCATATGTTCACACATTGATTTTTCTCCTTTAAAGTTTTTGTGGGATTAAGCACCTCCTTTTCTACTTACCAAAAGTGCTAAGAGTGCATGAAGTGATCTATTCTGGGGATTCAGAAGGATTTTTATCAGCTTTTGAAATTTTCTTGGAAGTTGTTGCTGTTCTTGCCTTGTTCCTCTTCACTGAAGGTTGTGGAAAATTCTGTGCTCAGCAGAGTAATGAGGTGGAATAATGAAAATAAACACCTGACCTGAGATTGGTTCTGTGACTGCTAGCAAAAAAAAAAGCAAACAAACTAGGGGAAAAAATCCTATCAAAATGCTCTCTAATGTGTCAGATATGCATGTGTAAAATATCAAACAAAACAACAACAACAACAACAACAAAAAAAGAATTGTGGTCTGTATACTTCTCTTATATAAGATTTCTATTATGAAACTCAAGTTCTCTTTGGGAAGCACTGGAAGACCACGAGTTCCTGAAGGATTTAGCAGCTCTTAACATGGACGGGATCTTATGAGTGTTCAGTGAGGGTGTCATACGTGTGGGAAAACAGATCTGCAGCGCCCTGGACCTATAGATGTTTTCGTCAGTTCTGTGAAGTGGTAACAATGATGTTTCCTTTCCCGCATGTTGGTGGTCGATTTTGAGATCCTTCTAAGTATTTAAGGACACAAGTCTCACTAAATGGAAGAAAAATAGAGGCAAAATAATTTTAAAACAAAATAAGTTCAAACATTAATGAGCATGGAGGCCAAATGTGTTACTTTAGAAGTGTTGTTCAACTAAAAGCACAAATATTTTGCTATTGACTGGCTCGAGCCTGGAATTATTGTGCATGAGTATTAGCCATGCCTTCCATTTATGGCTCAAGACCACCCAGTGTGTTACTGTTAAGTGAGGAATGAGTTGCAGAAGTCTCCTTTCCAAAGGATGTATTATATCTTGCTTTGTCCATGTGTGGCCACCTATGCTTGCATAAATAATGAATTGCATCCCCCTTTGAGGGCAGTAATAACACAGGATACAAGCAGTAAAGAATTGGTCCCTGTACATCCAGCTCCAGGCAGGTCACAACGTCTTTCTGTCCGTGTTCACTGAACAACGACATTTTCCTTCATTTGCTTTTCAGTGTCTCATGTTTCTCCATTTTCTTTGCATTTTCAGTGGACTTGCATGAACAGCTGTAACCACAAGGAAAGTACTGTACTTTAAAAGCCAATTCTCACTGCTCAGCCAAAATCTCAGATCTTACCGCATTGCTTTACCAGCTACATAAGGAAACCAAGCTTAAGCTTAAAAAGATATCTAGGGGTCAGCATTCTGGCGCATTCAGCTAGGATATGTCTCTGGGCATGGATGGCAATGAAAGAACATGTGCTGCATTGAGTACTGTAGAGATTGCAAAAAACAAACAAAAATGCAATTAGACCAACTTACTGGCACAGGAAGTAATTGCTGTTTGAATAATGGTTTTTCTTATTGGCTTTGAAAAGGCACTGTTATGGATGCATCTAAACAGGGATAAAACCAAACCAAATTATCTGAAATCTATGTATTTTTTCTTTAGAATTGGCTTCACTTCTGTTTAGATGGAAGATTTCTTGAAATTAGTTTGATTTTTCAGTTACGTATCACATGCCTCCCAAGTTATATAGAGAATAAGAGAATTATTAATAATCTTCTCTCCAATTTTCTGTCTCCTTTCTTAAGGAGGCTTATATTTTTACAGATGTCTGAGCAATTTTTCTTAAGGCAGCCTCTACTCAGTGAATGCGTTTGCAGGGTCTGTTCTTTCTCTATCAAACAACTTTGCTTCTCTCTTGGTGTCATACCCATCATCTCAACTGTTCTGCATCCTTAGGTCCTCTTTAAACATGACTTCTTATATTTGGCCATGCAGAATAGTCAGTTCAGTATGTTACAATCCTGCACATGCCAATTGCCAGCCAATTTGCCCTAATCATATATTCCAACTAGGTGTGCAAAGAAAGTCACATGCTCTTGAATAAAGAACACTGAGACTACAGTATAGGCTTTTTTTTCTCCTTAGTGAAGTCACTGTATCATTTTCTATGATGCAGAGAGTTGTGGTGCAAATGCACAAAAATAGTTGACTAATCCTTTTTGAGGGCTGTTTTCCTGCGCTCTGTTCTGATCCTTTGTAGTCTCAGTGCAAGCATGTCAAGTGGAATAGTCCTTAACACTGAAAAATGGCTGCTTTGATTGGACCTGAATCATATAGATCAGCCGTCAGTATTCAATGAGGACGAGGTGCTGAAGTTCAATAAGCACTGGAGGTATGAATGACCCTGGTATGGGATGTCCATCCATCATAGGGCGAGTGATACTACACCCAGAAGTACCCTGTAGAGTTAAAGACTCCCAAGTATGGAGGTTTGAATTTTTTCTGGATAGCTCAAAATGTAAGAGGCTTCTTTGCTGTTTGCAAAAAGTATTTCAAATTATGGTATCGACATAACATAGAGCAACAGGCCAGGAAGAAGCAATTTCTGTGCAAGCCTGCTTAGGCAGCAGCTTTAAGTCATGTATTTCATGAGCTCTACTTTGAAATTGCAGATAATGTTTGTAGACAGTGTTCAAAGTTACAGTCTTTGGCTTCTTTCATCTTTAATTAGTGAACCTGAGAATCCCTTTTTGGTAAAATGCACAAAATATGTGAAAGTACGAAAGCTGTGTGATGTATGATTGTATGAAGAAAGCAGAAACTAGTAGAACCGCCTGTCATGAACGAAGTTACTGAAGTCCAGTAAGAATGTAAGAGGTGGATAACTTCTTAGAGTTTGTATGTCTCAGTCTACAAATTTCTATTTTGGCTAGAGAAGGCAGGCTTTTCCCCTAGGAAGCGTACAAAAGATGAATGTGTTTCTTCAGGCTCTATCCCCTCCTTATTTGCAGACTCAATGTTTCTTGCAAGCAAGTAAATTCAAAATTTGTGCATCTCTGCTGTCTTTCCGATGTGATTTGAGTCAAAATGCGTTCTTCAGCTTCCCTTCACAAATAATGATCCTTTTGTCCTGGCTATATCTAGTAATATCTCTAAATACGGTGGGTTAAATTCATCCTTGGTGGGCACATGCCTCTTCATGGTCTTGGAATTTAATTCTTGGAATTGAACTGGCCAATGTAATGCTTTTGCCAGATCTTCCATTTTCAGTGTTACCGAAACTGCGGGCAGCTCAAGTGGTTACTGTGAAACATCAAACAGAGAGGTGAGCTGCCAGAAGAGATGCTGTGGGAGGTTGATCTGTGTGCTAGTTTGGGCGCATTTCAGCAGTGGGGTCAGACGGCTGATTCCAAGGTCTTGTATTGTTTTGTTGGCCATAATATCATGGCTTTGGGCACTCTTCTTGGAGATAATAACTAGCAATTATAAACCTTTAAACATTGTGTGCATAAGATTCCTATGCGTATTCTTTTACTTTTTTTTTTTTTTTCTTCTTCTTTTCCTTTATAATTTACTTACCCAGAAAAGCTCAGCTCAAATCTCATTTACCATCTGGAAATCTGTGTGGTCCAGCTTTTCCTTGCATTATTGCATCCAAGAGCCCAAGAATGCAGAAGGCAAGGGTGAATT
The DNA here is from genome assembly GCA_013399715.1 of Alectura lathami. Classification (NCBI taxonomy): domain Eukaryota; kingdom Metazoa; phylum Chordata; class Aves; order Galliformes; family Megapodiidae; genus Alectura; species Alectura lathami. The sequence continues at coordinate 121,403 of VXAV01009898.1, read as the reverse complement.
CCTTGAAAATGGTGTATGCATGGCTCGTGCAGGATTGCAGTCTTCTTGTACCCAGAAAATATCCATTGCAAAAAGAGTTTGCCTGTGGGCCACCAGCCATGTGGGCCTTCTTCTAGGAAATTTTTTCTCTCCTGCAAGTTCAGAGAACTTCTAAACCATAAAACAACTGCAGAGTTGTGTAAGAAGTACAGAGACAGCATCAGGGTTTCTAGGACTCTAGACTGAACTTGAGGACTTCCATGTGACCTGTCCTTTTCTGTCTCTTATGGGTAACAAAACCTGCTGGAAACCATCTGGTGTGTGCAGCTTGAGGAAAAACTTGAGCTGACATTTCTGTTCTTGTCCTGAAATCTCCTTTGATCAATCCCCTCACCTCTGGGCACAGATGAGCGAGGGGAGGAAGGCAGTTGCAGTGTACACGTGCACACACTGAGTGGCCTGACCAGCATGGTATGCAGTTTGTCTGCTTAACTGGTGTAGCTTTAAGGTTTTTCTTAAAAAAGAGCTTTAAGGTTTTCTTGACCATTTTCCTCAGTGAAATCATGGGTAAGTTTATCTGATTCTTTTCTCCTCTATCCATCACAGCTTTGGACATCTCTGGAAGCTGAAAGGGTTAAAAAGCAGGAAAGAGGTCACTGAAGTTCATGGAAGTTAAGTAAATAGCAGTGTTTCCTCACATTGAGTGTGAATGGGAAATCCACCTGTCAGTGACATGTGAGGCATGCTTCAGGAGCAAGTATGCTTACAGCAATGTAGAGAAGTAAACTCAGCTTTTTTTTTTCTTGATTCTGGGATGAAGAATGAACTGTGGCAGTCCCTCCACTACCTCATCCCCTTGGTTTCTCACCTTTCACAAACAGAATTGATTGCTTAAAAAACAAAAAAAAATCTCACCACAAGTACACTAACTCTTCGTGAGTATGCTGTGCACTGGGTGATGCTGTGAGCTGTAGAGCTGCTTCTGCAAGGCTATTGGATAAAGATCCATCACCAGCTGACTGATATGTGACCCACAGGTACCACATATGTTACCTAATGACCAGTCACTTAATTATAGACTGGGTGACATGTTTATAAGGGTGAACTTTAGAGTGCTATTAGAGAATGGACAGATGAACTATACCGGTGCCCTCCGGGTAGACTTCACCCAGACTCTTCTGCCTCTGTGGACCCATTACACAGTAATTAGGGTGATTTTTAAGTAGGATGCAAGGAGTTAAATGACTAACCTTATTATTGCTTCATTTGTCACTGTGGTAAGTGCTGCTTTGGGGGAGGTGGCTTGGAAGAAAGTGAAAGAGAAAAAGAAAGAAAAGAGAATTTGAAGTGTGAAGTGCATTCTTCTCTAAGTCCAGGCAAGGAGAGCAAGAAGATGAAGAGAAGTTAAGACCAGAGAAAGCTTTGAACAACCTGATTTTTGCCTTAACAGTTGAAATATCAAGGAAGTGATGCCAGCTGCATGAAAGTGTTCATGCCAATGGCATTTTCATGCTGGTAATTTCCTTTATAGTGCTAAGAACAAAGTATGCATCTTGTGGATGTATCAGTTTACTAATTTGGTTCACTGACATCTTTTCAGCGTCAGGGGGCATTAGGAAAAGGTTCTGCACCAGAGGGTGGTGGGCATGGCACAGGCTCCCCAGGGCAGTGGGCACGGCCCTGAGCTACTGGAGCTCAAGGAGCGTTTGGACACTGCTGTCAGACACAGGGATTGGGCCTGGGTGGTGCTGAGTGGAGCCAGGGGTTGGACTCTGTGATCACTGTGGGTCCCTCCTGATGTTCTGTGGCTCTATGCTGGTGCCAGCCCCAGCCCTGGGGCTTAGCCACGGGTAAGCACCTACCTTGTCCCGCATGCTCAAGGAGTCAGGTACCCACACTGACTGCCAGTGACTGACTTCTGGGTGACCATGGAAGCGTTTACCTTTCCTGCAGCCTTTGTGTTGGGTGTTTAAGTTACTGGAAGAATGGTTTTGTCATTCTAATTAGCTGCATAGAGATTTTGTTGCAGAGGGGAAAGGAGCAGTCTTCATTAATCTGAGTTTAACGTCTAATTGCTCTTAAAATCTTAAACACAGCCTCAAAACATGGAGGCCGGCGAGTCAGTTGTTCCATTATAATGTCACCACCTTATTTGCAGGGTTTATTCAGGGTGACCGCTTGAGAACAGATGCCCTCAGCTTTGTTATTCTCCCTCAGCTTAGTTCTGTTTTCAGGTAGTAATAGTTGAAGGAAAAAGCTGCAGGGTAAGTTTACCTTGTTCTTTAGGAGACAATAATTGTTGCAGGGTATCTCTAATTGAACAAATGGAGATAGATTTGAACTCCAACCTGTGCTTTGCACTGGCTGGCTGGGAGCCGGTTCTGACCCAGAAGCCATGTACGTGTTCTAACCAATGGTGTGAAGGAGCTAATACGGCCTGCTAAGATATCTGATCAGGCTTGTAAATGAGCTGGATGAGAAGCAGCATTTTTTTGTTGTTGTTTTCTATTGATTGCACACATGTATCAACAGCACGTGCACATTTCTGTAGTGACACACATTCTGAGTGCTCATTTCTGCTATGGGTTTTGTACAGTCCAGCTGCACGCACCAGGAGGCACATGGTTATGACCCTACTTGTACGTGTGCAATAATGTACCTAATTTTCTTGAAAAACCTGAGGCATTTGAGGTGTTAAGTGTTTCATTAAATGGCCTGCATATTCTTCATTTAATGAGGTGGGACTCTTGCCTTTTTAGGATTTGTTCAGGACCTTTCAGGGTCAGCCTTATGGCGGGGAAAGAAGCAATTATTGATACCAAAACCCCTGGAAGCTGGCAGTATTTTTCTCCCCAGTTTGCCAGGTATTGCTGTAAGAATGTAAAGGCTTTAGAAACTTTTGAAAATTCTTTGCCTGTCTGTGCTTCCAGCTTCTTTCCATGAAAATGATAATGGGAGGAAATTAAATGCTAAAATATGTTTTAGGAATTCTCCTTGCAAAACAAAACAAAAAGAACATACAAACAAAAACACATATAAAAATACCTGGAAGATATAAAACACATGGAGATCTAAATCAGGATTTTGGTCACCTGAAGATCAAGGTGGATATATGTATTTTTTCCACTTCTAAGTTGCAATTATTAAGTACAGTTTATTTTTCTTAAAACTGTGGCTTTTCATCCCTTCTAAAGGGGCAGGGATGTATTTAGGAGCTCTGGCTGGTCAGAGTACCCAGAGGTAGCTACCAAAATATTGTTTCATTTCTATTTACTTTCCTCCTATTTTCCTGAGGATATTTTAGGGCAGAATTTAGACACCTATCCATACATGCCTGCTGCTGTTCTTGCCAGTCGATGCTGGCTCAAGCTGTGAGCACTGTGTGTGTCTGTATATACCAAACCCCACCCTTCAGCTGTGAAGCCTTGGTCAAGTGTCAGTGGTGGATCCTTCAGATGGCAGGCAGTGCTTACTACAGAAAAGGTCATTGTGAAGAATCTGTCAAATTCTTGTATCATGTAATACATATAATTGTGTCAAATTAGTCTTTGTTTAAGATAATTGTCATGAAAGTGAGACAGGTACAACACATGGGCTGAATTCTGAGCTGGAATATATTTGTATGAAATCGGTTGCAAACTTTTCACAGGACCTTTCAACAGCTTTTGCTGGTATGGCCTCATAACTCAACTCAATACTGTGTTTTTTTTTTTTTTTGGTTTTTTTTTTTTTTTTTTTTTTTTTTTTTTTTTTTTTTTTGAAATACCAGTAATAGATCTTTTCTTCTACTCCATCCCTTTTGGAGCTTATAATTGAGGCTGGTCTCCTTTCTATCACTGTTCTCATCTGTAATGACCATCTTGCCACTCATTCCCCAGAGCAGTCTGAGATTAGGAGTTTCCATTAGCTGTTATTCACCTTAGGTACCAGCATTTCCAGCTACAGTACCAGGGTCCACCAATATGGTTTGATTTCTGGGCAGCAAGGTGTGTGTGGGGCTGGGTACCAGAAGGTGAATGGCACTGGCTGCAAGTCTGGTGACAAAGCCCTGGTGTGTTTGTCTGTAACCCTGAGCGATGCTCAGCAGCACACTGAAAATATTAAAAAGAAAAAAAAATAGATTTTCCTGGTTGATTTCCAGTAGATTTTTCTGGATTTCTGTCCAACGAAGGAGGATCTGGCACTGCCAGGCGTTCTGTGGAGGGTGGTTAGCAGTACTGAATGGGTCAGGAAATTGTTCCATTGGCAGCTGTGGATCACACAGCTTGCGTAAGATTCCTGATAAATATCCCATAACACGGTGTGATTGGTTCCCACTGTCATCTGTGATCAGGTTACTCCTGTGAGCTCTTGAGCAAGAAGTATTTCAGTGTCAGATGTATAAAAGCCCCTTGTTCAGGGGCTATAGTGTAAATTCATGTTTTTTTTTTTTTAAGTACTGAAGTAACTTCAGGAGCAAATTAGTTATTTTCTCACAGGAAATAGTGATGATGCAGTAATTAGGTTCATAGGAAAACTTCTGTATCTGGCTACAAATATGAAAACTGTTTTCAGTCACAGAAAAATACCAGAAAAAAAGAAATTTAAATATTGGCCTGATGTTGTAAAATAATTGTATTGCCTGTCCTCACTTCCAAAATAATATTTAATTCTTCATCAAATTATAAAAAATTCTTCCAAAGGTCTTACAAGCTTTTGATGGAGATTGTCTTATTAGACATTCAAAATACCAATTGTGAATTTTTGGGAAAATGTCCATCCCAAAATGAGAAACATGTTACACTTAATGTCACAATTGATTTCATACGAACAAGTAATTTTAATGAAAAAACAATTTTGCCAGAAAGAAAAAATGACTATTGAAACAAGCCATAATCTCTTTTACACTTGAAACATTTTTTTATATTTAACAAAACAACAGAGACTTTCCGATTTCACCCATCAGACTGGGCTCTTTACAGACATGCATTGCAAAATTCAAGATCTTCCATGGCAGAAGGTTTTGATTTTGTTTGGATTGTTTGCAACTCCTTAAATTTTGCCCATTGCCACAAGTCTAGAGATGCTGTAGGTGCCCAGACTCCAGCTGCAATCACCTGGGGTAATCGATACTTCTAAAAACTGTGTTGGTGTGCATACATGGCAGCCAACATCTGTTAATACACTTGGCACAACAAATTACAGCATCTTTCCATGCTGATTTTTATGCTGTTATATGTGCTATGTAGCGTGAGACAGCCTGAAGCTCTTCTATGTGCCAAGAGGTGGGTTCCATTTTAAGAATTATATAGCCTACTTTACTACTAATATCTACAAATTAATGAAGGTGGATATTTGCTTTGCTCAGCAAGGGCCAGCACGGAAGAGAAGCAGTAGTGTACTGGAGGTGCGGAGAAACCTGAGCCATGCAGCAGCCCCAGGAAATTCCATGGTGGGGTTGGAAGCTGGTACCCAGGAACTCTGGGGTTGGGAAATGAACTTCAGATGGCTCTGAAATTTGCCTCCTAGATAAATAGGCTGCGTATTCCAAAATGTGCGTGTAATTTAAAACAGTGTGGGGCATTCGGGGAATTAGAAGCCAAAAAATGGTGGGGAATGAAGGAAAAAAAAAAAAAAAAGTAATTTGAAACTGTGATTTAATGAAGAAAACCAAAGACCAAAGCGTTGACAGGAAAATTCAGGCAGTTATCAAGTCCAGTGGTGTCAATGAAATAATTAAAAGCACGCAGTATGAGATTGCTCTGGCTGTTGTGATGGACATAGGGTTGCCCTGCATACTCTGTGGTGCTTTTATATAATAACATCAATATTAGGGTTTGGGCTGAGCCAGGACTCACAGGAACTCTGTGCTGGCCCTTCTTTTATTATTTTAGGTAGAGCACTTTGTTAGCTAGGCCAGCCTTTCCTGATGACCTAGGGAGGAAGGCAGTGTTTAGCTTTCTGCTGATGCCTGATCGGAGCAGAGATGCCCCAAAGAAAGAGATGAGTGAGTAGGAATTCATAACATGCTGCGCTAAAACACAGGTTTCAGTAAGATTGATTTCTGATCTAACTATGAATTCTAAGAAAATAAAATTGTATTCAAATTTAAATGCATTAAAACAATGGTTAGAAGCTTCTGGATAACCCTTGCTTTTTCTCGAAAAAAGTGGAACACGTTGCTTTAGCTTCTGCTGTAAATCATCTAACCCCTCTGGGTTTTGAACTTTTATCAATTTCTAAAAATGAGCTTCCAGTCTGTTCTGTATTGATCATCAAACCTGAGTCAATAGCAGCCGGTATGAAGGTGAGCCCTGCTCGAAATGCACCTTAATGGTGTTCTTGGAGAAAGGAGTGAGGGAGTGTATGCAGTTAGAGATTTATTTAAAATTATCAAGTTCTTCAAAGAATCATAGGCTGATCTTTATTTACGGAGTTACTGCCTCACTGGCCTTCAGTTGTTTATATATGCTATTTAAAACCAAATTTTGTTTTTACTGTAATAAAAATATGAATTGGAAGTATTTCTTCTGTTGCATTCATTAATTCTCATCTGCTTTCTAAAGGGAAGAAAATGACAAAGTCACTGCAAGACCCCTTTAAATTCCTTAAAGTAACTTTTAAGTCTATGTAATTTATTTCCTTAAATTTCCTCACAACTTTTACTGAGGGAAGGTAATCTTTAGCGAACTTCTATGGCAGCCACCACTGAGAATGTAACATTTGTTCTTCTGAGCTGCTTTCTTTGACGCCTCAGCATAAAGGAGTTGGGAAGCCGGCCTGCTGCCCTAGTTTGATCCCTTGGTCAGCGTAAACTTTACAGAAGAGTTTCCACAACTTGGGGGAAAAGTATCTTTGTGGCAGAATTCAGCTGAGGTGACCCCATGCCCCCTTGACAGAGGGGCTGCAGTACTGACACGAGGCTCTTGTGGATGCAAGGCGAGTAATGTAACCCCTGCAATAGGGGAGCTGTGGTGTTTCACAGTGCCATGTAGGGTGCATCTGTAGCAAGGCAGTTTGTGGTTTGTGTGTGTGGATCGTCCTCTGGGACCGAAAGGCAATTTTTCACTTACTTGTTTATTCAGGAGAGGAAGCATTAATTTTAAATTTATTTTGTATCTCCATTCCCCTTGAAGAGGAACTACTTTTTAAAAAATTATTTTAATGGGGATAAAAGTGCCAGTCTCCTTTCTGTACCTGAGAAACCCCATTATTTGGTGGTTAAGACATAGGGGAGCAGTTCTTGTTAACCTGTTTTAGAGTACTGGTTTGTATGAGCTCGTGGTGAGGAGAAGCTGGGTGAGTCAGGGTTTGTCCCGATGTTCTCCCACATGAGCAGCAAGCTGAGGGCAGGAATCTGTGTGTGCTGCTTGAAGGACTGGAATTGCATGGCAACAAATATAGATATGTTTTAAAATTATATCTGTAATATAATTATAGATTACACAATATATTCTATTATGTATAAAAGCATATATATAATGCATCATAAATTTATATGCGTATAAATGTCTATAAAAATTTGAAATACATCATCACGTATCTGTGAGCCTGCATGCATGCATATTCATCGATCTGCATATTACTATCAAAACGAGCGTTACCGTGAAGTGGGGTTGAGCTGAGGTGAGATTTCAGATAATCTGTGAGAGGAGTTAATTAATTGTGAATCGTTTCTCCTGGAAGTCCAAGGTGGAGAGCCCTGTGGTAACAAACGGCACCCAAGCAAATCAATGTTTCATTAGCATGTCTATGGGAGATGTCTGTTCTGCTTTGCACATAAAATGAAATGAGAGCTTTCATCTCCCTCGCCCTCTGCGTTTGAGAGGGAGTAAGTGGCTTTGTTCATTAAACTCCAAATTCCAGAGGTGTGCATCCCCCTGTGCTTTTTTCCTTTTACTGTAAAACACTTGATCAGTTTAAAAGGAGACAACCTTCATTAAGGAGGTTCTGCCAGGTAGATATTTATTTTCATAATGCATTTATTGTACCTTATTTATGGTGTAAAGTAGAGGGAAAGATTGCTGCAAGGACTGGAGTGTGCTTTCCATATTTGTATATGTAATTTTTGCCCATGAACTTCAGCATACAGATTTTTTCAGAAAAATCAGACTACTTGCAGTTGAGTTTTGTAGCATCAAGAGACCACTGAACAATTATTTAGTTATATGTGAAGTCTGAATGCTGGTCGTGCAATTTCCCACACTTTCCAAGTTCCGTTGGTAAATTTGAGGAGGTGGCAGGGAGGTGGCAGCGGTGTTTGCACGGGTCAGGTACAGCTCTAAGGAAAATGTACATGAAATATGTCAATTACTTTCCTAACATGAACAACGTATTGCAAGAAGGGGCAGGGGAATGCAGTGTTTCTGTTCAGCACCAGCTTGTTCTGAAGCTTTTCCAAATGTAATTGATAACACACTTGTTATAAATACTTGTTATACAACTCTTCTGGTTGATAGTTTTTTAACAGCCTAGCTCTGCCTCCTGGATATTGGAGATGATGAAGCCATAGATATCAATAGCATTGTTCATAGTTATATTACCAAACAGGTACAGCAGCTAAGTTTACAGAATTACACGTCGTGTTTGCCTTACCTGCAGAAGTAGTCAGTCTGGGCCCCATTCTGTTTGCTTACGCAGGAACAAATCAAGGTATATCAGCAGGCACAGGCTTCATTTAAAAAGTACTACTTGTGATATTAGAACTAGGCCAAATCCACCATTTCTTAAGTAAACAGGATATGACTCCGAGTAGCTTTGTATAATTCCTAGCAGCCATGTTATAAAATAAATATATATATTTTTTTCCCCATTATTGTTGCATGCTTCAGCTCATTAACCAGTAATCATCCTGGGTCCATTACCCAGATATTGATATTGTATGCACTGTTGCCACTTGTCATGACTCCAAATTTTGCATTACCTGTATGTTTTCTTTAAACCCCATTTTCTGTATTCATGTTATTAATGGGATTCTTAGCTGTATCTTAAATTCTTAGCCCACAAGCTCTCAAATATAGAAATGTAACTCTAAAGCACCCTGGAAGATTTAAAAACATCAGGCAAAAGAGGGAGTCCCAAATCTCATGATTTCTATGGTAAAACTCTTATTTTTGAATGCACTGGTATGGTAATATTTTTCTTTGAACTTGGACAAACCTTAAGTATCTGGTTTGGTGTCTTGCATGTACTTCCTTATGCTCACTTTGCTTATAAAGAAGATGAGTGTAGAGAAAAGCTAAGAAAGCTTTTTTTCTTCCCCACCTTTTTGCCATATTCTGCTTTTGGGAAGAAAACAAAAATCCCAGCCGGTGATTTGGCCAACACACAGACATTTCATAGTGAGTTTTCGGAATCAGGCCCTTCATGTTTCCCAAAGCAATTTTTGCAGCAGCAAAGATGGAAATTGCCCTGTTCTGATGCCTTCGTCTGTAGTGTTCTCTTGTTCTGCTTTTAAAGCACATGCAGTAGGAAATACTGGGCAAGATTCTGAATAAATTTGTCTAAAAAGGTTTAAATTCACTTGATGATATTTGTCTTCTGTTTACACAGAGCAGTTTCACAGGCTGGTCTCTTGCTTGCCAGTTTTCATTGGTTTTCCATCAGTGTAACCACAGTTTTGAGCAGTGACCCCAGATTTTGTGTGAACAAGTGGGCTGCTTGGACTTCTTGACAAGCGGCTGCTCTTGAGCCCATTTAGGACCCAGGAGCAATTCTTCCTGTGGAGTTTCCAGGCTGGGGAATAATAATAATTTTCTTCCCATCCCCACAGGCGCTGGAGAGCTGATGACTGGATGGAGAATTGAAGATCTTTGACAGGGCTGCTCATCAGAATCTCAGTGCTCTGCCTAACCCAAAAAAGGACATGTGCTTATTGACTGCAGCGGTGCCTCAGCGTGGTTGTAGCCATGTAAGTTCAGAAGCGAGTACTATAATTAACCATGACTGTATTATTGGGTATGTGCATGTGTGATTAACAAAGCAGACATTTCTGTGTATGTGGCTCTACTTATTTGCTCATGAAAACTCCCCACCATTTTCATCAGCATATTAAGGTTAATTAAAATTAATTCTGTTTGTATTGACTGCCTTTTCACTTATGCGAAGTTTGTGCAAATCAAGTGTGTGGCTAGGGCCTTCTTCCCTATAAAATCCATAATGTTTGCTTCAGAGCTGGGGGAAAAAGGAATCAAAATTGCAGGCTGTTTGAAATTTAAATCAGGGCAGTGCTGGTCAATAGGATCAAGGTTACAACGCCCTGGAAGACTTTGATTGGGCACCGCCAGGTGCATGCTGAGTGACAAGGACATTAAAGGTCAATAGGATGGAATTTTAGGATTTATGTTCTTTTATTTTGGGTTGAATGCTGAGATTCCTGGCTCAAAAGTCATGGAAAGCTTCGATATCATTTTATGCAGTAGAGTTATATGTTTTGGGGATGATATTCAGCCTGTGTAGAGGCAGAGCTTGGGGCCACTCTTTGTACTCTGGTAATGCTACAACTGGGATGAGGTGAGATGAGACCTTTGTCAAATATTAGCCACCGACCAAATACATAGCAAGACACAAATGTTGTTCTGAAGAGTCTGCAATCTTAGTATTTGGGACTGATACACTATATGAGAAAGGAAGCACATGCACAGGAACATGAGGTGATGTGGGGTCGTGTTGCAAGCTGTGAACACCGCGGTGGGCTCTCCCAAGAGCTGGCAGTGAAGCCAGTATTCCTGACATGCTGTGTGCACTCCTTCCAGTGTCTTCCCAGCTCACATGGCTTACAGACTGAGTAGACTGAGCTTTCTTTCAGTCAGTGAGAGCCTTCATTAATCTGAAGTAAACAGCAATATAGCAGTTCCTGTGTTTTGATAATTAATTACATTACTTTTTGATTTTTCTATTTCTTTTTATGTTTCATTTTAGAAGCCTGTGACAGCTACAGAGGTTGAAGGAGATTGTAGGAACTGATGGTGTAGTCTGGGGAGCTTTGCCAGGTGCAGCTCCTCAAGTACTCAGCTGTTTCATCCCTTGGGCACATTGCTGGAATAGCACCCCAGCTTGCCAGAGCTTTCAGGTGTGTCTGGCAGTGCTTCTTCCTTGGTGAGCTCTTCAATAAAGAGATTTGGAACTGCAGAAGCTGTGTTTTGTTAGGCTGCAAACTAAGGCAACATGTTCTTTAAAACACATCCAAAAAAAAATCAGATTAAAAAATACAAACTGGGGTAAGACAAGTAAAGCAAGGATAACATCGAAAACCCCCCTCTTTCCCCTCACATGTGGGTAGATCTTCTGTTTCAGGTTTGCTCTGGTTTCAGCAATTCAGTGACTTTCTGTGTGACGGGTGACAACAAACTTGCCACGCTCCTGCCTAAGCACCTAGGAAATTATTTCCATCCGTTTCCCTCTGAGGATCCCCTGTACCTCTCCCAGCTCCTTTCTGCTCTGTCGCTGTCTTTCCCTGCACCCAGGCTCCTGGTGGGTCTCGTTCTCTCTCTGACCCTCTCTGGACATCCTCAGCAGCATCCCACGCTGCCCAGGGGTTCCACAGCACACAGCACACAGTCTGCACAGGGCAAACAACCTGCTGGCTGCCCAGCCCACATCCTTCCAGGGGAATGTCACATACGGCCAGCTGCAAATGCCCAAAGCCGATGCTGGCCATCACGTTTGCCGTTTAATCTGCCAATCTTTGAACGTCATGATTAGCGCTTTGAGGGGATATGGGCTGATCGCAGTTCTTGCAGTTATTGTTACAGACTGTCTGCAGGCTCAGGAGTACACTTCCATGTGGCCTTACTCTTGATTTATGATCCTTTGGTTTATTCCCCAGGGAAGGAAATCTCTACAGGGTGTAAATCAGATTTTTTTTTTCCTTCATTATTATTTTTTTTTTTTGGCAAGGCTCTGTCTCATAATTCTTTCAAATGTAAATCTGAACATAATTCTGCAACAAGGTTGGATTCTATGGCTAATCATGTAGCTACAGGCTTTATATCTCTTTAAAGCTTTAGGCTGTTTCTGTAGAAATATACAGATCATCTTCCAAAGAATAAAATAGTAATGCCCTATATCATCCAGTTCATTTTTCCACAAGCCCTTGTAAAGGTGAACATATTTTGGTTTGTTTATATAACAATTCTATCATTTAGAAAGTAGGAAAGTGAAATGTGAGGAGATTTTTCTTCCCATTAGAGCTGAATTTTAATCTGCTTCCTTGACAAATGATGCTGATGGTATTTTTCCATTCCCATCTACTCCCAGTAAGACAGAACTATACGCTTCTGTCTGTCTTGGCTCTGATAATGTTTTTGTACTAACATAACATAATGCCATACAATTAGGAATTATATGTTAGCTGTTAGTCATAGCCCAGTAAGTTTACATTAGACAAAAGAAATTAAATGGGAACCAGAGGAGACCTAGTAAGTGCAGTTTGTTTTTTTATATATATACAGAAATATCACATTTCTATTGATGAGCATCATTTATGGCTGTATGGGGGAAACTAACTGTGCTACAGGCAAAAGAATTCCTGGTCATTTCTTCACATTCAAATCATGTGTAGTTTGTAAATGCAAAGTTAAGATAGTTTCTCTTCTGCCTGGGAGTTGATGAGTTGCTTTCAGAATTTTATTCACTCCCTGAAAGGAAATGGAATTATTTTCAGCCGTGGTTCTCTGTAATGCTAAATGATGCCCTGTAAATTGTTTTGTTCTGGGGAGTGAGAATTCAGGCTCTACTGAGACTCCTTGCATGGTTATCCTAGGGGGAGCCTCTTGTCTGGCTTTGATGGGTCAGAGCAGGAGCATTGCTGGCCTGGCACCTGTGTGCCTGCTGGCGATCGTCTGATGGCAATACCTTACTTCAGAACAACCTGAGAGAACCTGCCATATGGAAGGTTTTATCTGTTTCATTAGAGGCTGGCTTAGGCCGTCAAAACACCAGCTAGGTATGTTTGCAATTCCTTGGGTGTCTTTGCTCCTTTTCGGAACTTTTAATTCTTTCTTCTAAATTCTTGCTTCATCCATCTGTTCTGGAGTGATAAGACGCCTGTCTACAGAGCTTGTGTGTGCTGCTGTTTTGCTGAACTGCTCACTAACAGTTCTTGGTTACAGTTCCTGATACTTTGCAGCATCCCTGCTATACCAGGCTTGATTTTTTCTACAGCAAACGCTGTCTCTGGAGTATCTCAAACAGGGGCCACCAAACAGATCCCATGTGAGTCTTAAGCCACAGTAAGTGACACCAGCAGTACTCGCTATCCCACCGCTGAGCTGAAGGAGACTAACTGTGCTGGTTCTGTTGAGATGCGTAAATCCCTGCAGGAGTGAAACTGCAGCCATCAAATTTGTTTCAAACCACGCTGCTCAACACAGAGCAAATCCAGGTCCCTAAAGCTCAAGGGTGAGCACTAACACTTCAGCGATCCCCTTTACTTTTGCTGTTTCATTCTGCAGGGCTGTTCAAACCACCTCCCTGTTCTGATCTGCTTCTTTTGTACATCTCTGCAGAACGGAGAAATGTGATATTTTTGTCAAAAGGGAGTGCTATGGCTTACCGTGGGACCACACTATGCAGAACTCAAACCAAGTGCCAGTTTACTGGAAATTTTGCTGTGTTAACATGTAGGCTGTGTTAAGTCAGGCCTCCTGGTTTACATTTGCGTAACATTTCAGGACAGTGAAAATTCTCCAGGTGAATACACAAGACCGTGAAAGGTTTCTAGTAAGGTTTTTTCCTATCTGGTGCTAAGTGCCCATCACGAACTGGAGCACATCCTCATTTTTGGAGATGTCATGAGGATCTGCCTGCTATGAGGATTTTCTGGCTCAGCCTCCCTTCATATTCTTTCTCTCTGGCCTACAGTTGATTAATTACTCTATTTTAGATTTCTTTTTTTCTCCCTTATTCCTAGATTTCTTCATAATATACTTGCCTATGTAAGAAGGCTTGGAAGATTAAATTTCATTGAACATTAAACATATTCAGATGATTTAAAGTAAAATACATTGTCCTATCTTTTTGGCTGAGGTTTCCAAAGTTATCACAAAATCTTAGTTTAGATCCACCTATTACAACAGAGCACCGAAACTGCTTGAGTGGTTTGGAGAATCTCTGCCCTTATGTTTATCTTGTGTCTTTCGCATTTACACTGGCGTGTGCTGGCAGGCTTGTGTGTCACTCCAGAATTTATTGTTGCATTTTCCTTTTGCAGAGTGAAGAATAACTTTTTCCTGCAATATTACTGTTCTTACACATGTATTGGTTTGTTACCTTCTGCTGTACGTGTGTATAGGCATATTTCAGTCTGGCTTGAAAGTGTTCATAGATGTCTGTAACAGGTATGTAGGGAAGGAGGCACGTCCTTTGAAAGAGCAGACCAGAAGGTGTATGTTTAAGTTATGCAGATGCATATATACACTCATACACATATACTCACACAAACATTTTTTCAACCTGTCTTCTGATGGGATTAGTGCAGAAAATAAATGGACTGAAAAGCCTCAGTTGTTCTCCTTAAGAGATGCCTTGAGAACTGCCTGTCGTGCTGTTCAGTGGGATTTGACATCAGCACATCAGTGGGACTTCAGGGCTCATGGACTGCAGCTCTGCTGCACAGGGTTCACATGACTATAATCATGCATTTAAGGATGAAGTTTAGGACACCTGGTGAAAAGGTTTGAACTAGTGGAGGGCTTTGGAAAATGCTATTTGAATCCAGCAATGCTTCCAACTTCACTGATGTCATGGAAAGCATGTAGACTAGAGAGAAGAGATCCCCTTGGCCATGCTTGTTCTTATTAGGCTCTGATGTTTATAGTCCTACATTTATAAACGCTTGCTCTCTGTGTCTCAGTCTTCTGAGTTTATAACCACAAGTAAGCAAACAGCATCAATAGGACAGCTAAGATCAATTAGCCACCAAGCAGAATCACAGAGCAGCCATTCAGAAACATCAGACACTGCAGTGGCATTGCTGAGATGTAGTTTGGAAAACCACTGTCAGAGTATCAAATGTTACTTGTTCTTGTAATAATTTTAATGGGGTGTTAGGTTGCTATTTTAAGGTCTGTAGAACTCCTCCTTTTAAATGCCAGCTTTACTTTTTTGTAATCTGAAAAAACAAATACAAGATGACACAGAATAAAAAGGATGAAGCCTAAACTTAAGGTCACTAATAACATTCATTTGATTGTTACAGAACTACTTCTGGAAACTCTTTTAAAAGTTGCCATGAAAACTTCCATTTTTTTTCTATGACTTTAATTAAGATTGGTTTAATTCTGTCCTATAATTAAGGCTGTTCACAAAATAAGCTTCACAAGATCTATCCATACATAATTTATCTGTCTCTGATGTATTACAAAGGATCTTGTAAGTGATTTGTTGAAAAATGTATCGTTTGATCTTGCCTTGCTGTGTGCTCTGATGAGAAGGCTTGTTCTTTGTGCCAGTCCTTATTTCAGTGGCCAGGTGACAGCAGCAATCATTGCTCAGTGCTGGGTTGCAAGAGGTGATAGAAACACTCAGGTTTCTACTATTGACCTGCCGTTAAATAGCCATTGAAGATTTGTCCTGTATCTTCTCTATAGGTTGGTAGTGTATTTGGAAGAAAATTCTTCGGTGTTCAGTATCTCAAAACATCTCTAATTCTTCAGAAGTACCTACAACGCTAACACTTGTTAAAATATAACTAACAAATGATATCCAAGCATATGCCCAAGCACTAGGGTTTTCTTTTTAGATTGGTGCTGTTTTAGGAGACGCAGGGAAAAACTTAGTCAAGGGTTGATAAGGCCTATGAATAAGGGCAGGAATTCTAAACACTGCAGAGTGTTTCCCAGTGCTGCCCTTCTGATAGTGCCAGATTTTTCTAAATCTTTTTCTTTAACAGTCATCATTTTTGTTCTCATATTCCCTACAAACAGATGGAAAACCTGAAATATCTGTTCACCGTTGGATTGTTTGTTTGTAGTAGGTGCATTTGAAGGGCTCACTGGGCTGTTGGACAGATATTTGTATCATTATTCTGCTTCACCTACATGTAGCCACTAGGATGTTGCTGTTTTTTCTTCCCTCTGTTCCCACACAGGTGTGAAAGATGAGCTGTAAGGTTGTTTCTTTAGTAGGGCTGGGGAACAGAATTCTGCATTTGCTGCTAACAATTTGGAAATAGGCACTGAAGTCACTAGATGGTGGTGCTATTGACTTGATTGCATTTAACTGAATGCAAAACAGTTTCATCTTAGAAAAAAGTTTCAGTCACAAGGGCATGTAGGGGGAAGAAAAACTTTTTTCCAGAGGCTAATAGTGTTAGCAGTACAGCCTGATTTAGTCTATTACTCTTTAAGGCTGCCACCTGTAACCACTGACTGCAAGCAAAAGAGGCTTTGTCCACGCTGTAAAATGTCTCCTGATTGCCGCTTCAAGGCTGGTAGCTTAGGAAGAGAAGATACTTGTGATGCTGATGTTTTTTGGCCTGTAGAGATGGATTTTATCTGGACCTCCTACAAAACATATTTGAGAGCTAAACGTTTACTTATTCATTTCACCAGCCCTGTAAAGGGAGAGGGCAGCTGAAAAGAAGATGACAGAAGAGCATAGATGCAGCCTGGAGCTGCCACAGGGCAGGCAGATAATGAACAAAGACTCTTTCCACTGGTAGCTTCAGTGGTGCTCGGTTTGGTTTTCCATCTTTCCTCACTGCACAGTGCATGGAATGATGCCCCTTCTGAACTTCAAACTTAATCAGAGTTTGAGTCCAGGTTTGGTTTCAGCTGTGGGTGAAGGTTCAGGTTTGTTGTTTTCATCCAAAAACATGCTAATGGCCTGTGTTTCACACTAAAAATTTCCTGTTAAATCTGAACTCCATTTTGACTCCTGACCTGAAGGAAATCCTTTGGGTTCCACCACATCTTCCTCATTTTTGTTTTCCACTTGTAAAAATCTTCCTCACTTTTTGCATAGATTTCAGTTTGGTAAGGTAGGAACAGGCTGTGCTTTGTCTGAACAGCACATACTTGAATTGAGGAGAAAGCAAACAAAAAAGGT
>VXAV01009898.1:4183-104002 GCA_013399715.1 Alectura lathami | reverse complement strand
GAAGCACCAGCACATTAGCTTCTGCTTTATGAGTTCTGTGTCTTTCACCAGAACACTGCACTGAATTCTTAGCCCCCTTGCAGGCAAATAAAAGCACAAACAAAAGAACCCCTTCCCACACTTTTGCGATGAATGAAAGTCTGCTCTGGGTGTGCTTTTAAGAAAAGGTATGAAAACAGGCTCCTGAGCTGAGTGTTAGAAGGGTTTTATGCCTTCAGTGGCAAATGCCATTCTGACAAAGGATTAGTGAAACTTTGAAAGTTGAAGTCGGGTTCGGAAGCTCTGTCTGAAACTGCTTTTTCCATCTGAAAAAGGGACCTTCAAAGGCAAATTTCAATACTTGACATGCAGCTTTTTCCCCTCTGTTTAAGCCTTGCAAACAAGGAAATAACCAATGACAACAGAGTAAAGGAAGACAACAAAAGCATGTAAAACAGCTTGCAATCTCTTTCATTCACTGCTGAGCTGCTCCTCAGGGTGGAGACCTTCTTCTGTTTTATTATAATTTTATTTCTTTTGCATATTTTTTGTTTTCTGGCAGCAAAACACACTTGTTTTCTGCAGAGAGCAGCTTGCAAATAGGATATCTGATATGGGGGCCTCTGCAAACCTGTATGTATTAACTGAGAGCCATATTTTCAGAAGTGCTTTGTGTTCAGCAGGTTGAATTTTCTCCCCTGCCCATGCAGCTGCCACACAAAAATAACCTAGCCAGTGGGGTGTAGTTTCTCTTTGCGTAGTAAGAACATGAGAAGGAACCAGCAATGGGTGAAGTGGAATTGCCAAATTATTTAGAAATCTTTTCTGGCTCTGATGTCTTTGCAGGTTGAATATTTCTAGACACACAGCCAACGCTGCTCTGCTGCTGGCCAAGAACATGTCAGATTTCACTAGCTAAGCAGTGCGGGGTATGGTCAGTGCTTGGCTGGTAGACCTCCAAGGAAAACTCAGGTGCTGTAGGATGTGGTAGTTACTAATTCAGTAAATAGACTTCTCAGTCAGTGCAGCATGTGTGTCCTATCCAGAAGGATGTTGAAGCACTGCTAGCTAAAAGCACTAGGCAGACGTTGGCAGTACACACTGTGACCCCATTAAATATTTTGGAATTATATATTCTGTATCATAGTAACAACTTTTTATATTTGCGACCCACCATTACCCCTCCCCACCCCAAAAGCAGAGGTTGCACAGGCTAAGGTGCTTTCCTTGCCTTTAAGGGACCCAGCTCAGATTGCCTGGCTGGCGTTCTTCCTCCTCCTAATAAATCTTCTTGCTGACAGGGTGCAGGCCACTGTGGCACAGGCCTCTGTTTCTTTCCTGTTTTGACCACTGTTTTTTATCTCGATTCAAGAATTAGGATATGGGACTGGAAAAACGTCCTTAACATGTTCAACTGGAGCTGGAGTGTCACAGTGGATGTAGTTTTCTGATACAGAGAAAATGAGGTTGGTATTCAGAACTCCATAAGAAGGTGGCTTGAGTTTAGGACCTTGTCTGGGCTTCTGTTTTCTGACTTCATGGATTTTCAGTATTCAAAAGCTTAACGTCTAATAAGGTAATACTTCCTGTCCTACCTCTTGGTGTGCAGGCTTTCAGTGTCTCGCTCTGAGAGCTGCTGGATTAGACTTGAGGATGAAGGTTCTATCTAGTGAATAGTAAATAACAAGAAATACTTTTTAAAATTATTTATCTCCTTACCTGGAATTTGCTATTGATGCCTGAACACCTGTTTATACAGGTCTGTAGCACAGAGCACATATTAAAAGATGTTTCAAATATCTTTTAAAGATTGTCAACTTTGCATAGGTATTATGATGTAAAACCGAATGGTTTCAATAATGATTTCAAGATGAGAGGATTTTACTTGAACTACCTGTGTGGAGCTGGAGATTTGGAGTTCACCTCATCTAGCTAAATGAGGATGAATCCTAGTCTTCAAACATCTTTCTTCCACCTGAAGGTACATTAGAAAATGTATCTTCTTTTGCAATGTGGACATAGCCAAAGTGATGTTGGATGTTTTAAAAAAGTAATGATGTCTCCTGAAATATGCAAAGAGAGAGTAACATTTCTTCTTTATTGTAACCTATTTTTGGCATTTTCTTACGCTGTCAGTGGTGCAGCTTGGCAAGAAAAACAACAAAAGAGTTCCCTACTAACTAGTCTTTGCGGGATGAACTCTTTGAAATCAGTCCCTGAATTGAAATGACAGGCTGAAGTATCTCCACTGCTTACCATCCTTTACCGTTTTCAGCTATTAAATGTCTGAAATCAGTACAGCTTTCTTCATCATGAATGGGCCAAATGGATTGTACGGTCTAAGTCCAGCCCAGAACATGGGTGTGTATAGCGAGAGGGAGAAATGGTCAACAAAAACATAATTTTCCCAATTTTCTTATTGATTTTCNAGGAAGTTTTGTGAATCGGAAACGGACTGCTGGGATATGTGGAAGTGAATTTTTGCCCATGACCATTTACCAGTTTTAACCTCGACTTATGTACATCCAAGGTTGTTTGTTTTTAATCTAAAAATAAGTAGAGAGTACAATTTCTTTGGGTACAAAGGTTCATACTCAGAATAACCAAAAGCAAGCTCTGCCTTTGAAACGTGTTTGCTGCCAAATAGACTGAGAGAACATCTAGGCTCCCTCTGTGTACGATGACCTTAAGTAGAGCCCTGTCCTTTCCACAGTGGTCATTGTCTCTGGTAATGGCATCATGGAACTGGAAAATGAATGTTGTTTGCATAAGAATGAGATTTTGTCTGTCTGTCTGTCTAATACACTCTTAAACCACAGAATTTCTTCAGTGTCTCCCTAGATAGTTATCCTTTGGATCTGCATAACTTTTTAACTTCCATAACTTCTTGACTGCTGCTTTTCTTGCCTCTTTTCTGTAGTCAAAGACCCTTCCCCTCCCACATACCTGTACAGCTTGCACTGGCTTTGAGGCATACATCATGGTGCTTATTCTGTGCTGCCTTGCTTTTTGGTTCTCGTGTTCTTACCACAAGTGCTGGTTCTCAGATAAGAAAATGAATAAGAAAAGTCATGCTTGCAAAGCTGAAAATTCGTATTTATGATTTCAGTGATCCCTCTGCAGTACTTCTTGCATGTGCCTAGAGAACAGAAGCATGCCTTGTGTCTAGTTTCCAAAATGGGCCTTTCTAAAGAACTTTCAGTCTGCTACAAAACATTTAAACACAAGATGGAAAGAGGTGCAGGCATTTGGGAGGAAGCTTTCCAGGCTGGATTGCTGGAGCAGCCCATTCTATCCAGACTTTGTCGGAGGGAGTGGAAAAGCTCACTCTCTATCCCTTGTAACTCATCACTGCTCTTTCAGTTAGATTTGGGGAGTGAACCACTGAAAAATCTCTGCCAGCTCCCTCCCCATCTGTGTATTTAGGCAGAGTCTTCACCTCCACCCTTTGTGCAATATTTATCCAAGGAAGGCTGATGGGGGAGCTGAGTGGGAGAGAAGTGATGAACGGAGATGAGGTTTGAGGAGTCAGGAAGAACACAGATGATGGAGAGTTTTGGAGGGTAGGAAGGTTTGAGGAGGGGTTGTATGTCCACGTGAATTGCTTGGTAGGGGAATGAGTATATGTGAAGTTGATAGTTTACTCAGAGTCCTTCAAGTAACACCTGTATCCAACCCAAGGGCAGGCTGAGCAGCCATATCAGTGACTGTTCTGATGACACTCAGACCTCTGTTCTCACATTCATAAACCACTGCTGATTTTAATGAAAAATCTTTGTTCAGGGCTTTTAGACTTTCTACTTTTCCAGCCAGTATTTTTCTTTTTTGGAAAAATATTCCCTTCTGTAGTTCGGCTTTTCATTGTATATGGTACAGGAATGGCTACACAAGATGCATGCTACTCTTTCTGCTCCACAATAAGATGTTTGAAATGTATATTTTCCTTCCTGTCTTGAAATTCCTCTTCTCTTTTATATAAATATATGTAAGTTTGGTTTCTGGGGACATTCTGTAGTTGTTGGTGGCTTTGTTCTTTGCATGGCTGACACACACAAAAAAAGCTACAGTATTATGAATGCTAGTGGAATATTCGGCTAAGCAGCTGAAACAAAATTATGTTTGTAGATAAAAGCCACTTTTGTTTCTTCCAAGGCCTGTTCACAGACATCCCTAGCACTAAGGATTTTAGCAGTGGAACTGATCTGCACAACGAAATACCGAGGGAAGTTTAGAGCTCATATATGTTTTATGTATTCTGCTGGTGGAATGGGCACAGAGCCTCAGTCTCTGAAGCCCTTAGTGGTATTCCAGTATGTTGGCTCCAAGATGTTTCTTCAGTCTTCCCCCTTAGCCCTGTGCATCTTTTGTACATGAATAAAATAAATCTACAATGGCATAGGTTGCCTTCTTGGCTCAATTCTTTAGGTGCTTTGACCAGGCTTTCAATCCTCATACTCAGTTATTGAATCACAGCAGGATCCTTCTGGGATGGCCTCCAAGATGATCCTTTGAAAGATGAAAGGTAGCCACTAATAGACATTTCCACTTCTTTTTCTCCTGTCTCTGCCTCCCACCATGGGCAGAAGGCTGTTTGGCTATAAAAAGTTAGAGATGTACTGTTTCTTTCATCAGAAATAAATTAGTAAATAAAAAGGTGTAATGGAAGAGACATGACCTGCGAAAACCCTGCTTTCCCTTTTCTCTCTTGGGGTATGCTAATGTAACTTCAGACCCTAAAAATGGTTTTATGTATATATAATATAAAAAGGGGTGCAGGAATTTTTTCCTGCCCAACACCTGGACCTCCCCAGAGGGATTTCCTGCCAGCTGCAGCCTTTGAGGTTGACTTTGGTTGGTTGGTTTGGTTTTGCTTTGAATCAGAGCTGTGCCATTTGGCCACGTATATCCCAAGTCCCAAGAGCAATCCCTCCCTGTCTCCCCAGTGCCCTGGTATCTGTTAAAACATCCCGACTGATTCCTGTGCTGCCCTGGAGGGTAGATGTGTTTGAGGTGGGGAGCCGTAGGCACCAGGAATGCCAGGCATTTCCATCTGGGCTCCCACTGGACTCCAAGCAAAGCTTGGAGCCTCCTTGCAGCCATCCCTGTCCCTGGCTCAGCCCTGTCCTCGCATCGCTCCCATCACCACGCGTGCTGCTGCCTCTGCTGGGAGCACAACTACAAAGCTCTTAAGAATACCCAGGCAGCCAAAAATAATAGCAATAAAAATAAAGACGTTATTAAAGCCAGATACAAGTGATCTGAAGTCACAGCGAGTGTAACATGACTCAGTCAAATCCCCAGGACAGTTGGAGACAGAAAGGAAAGGAGAGAGGAAAATCTCTATCTGTTTAAAGTTCTGGGCCCCAAGCTCCTTACAAGTCGCCTTTGATAATTCATCAGACGACCACAAAAAAGAATGCCTCCCCCGCTCCAGATGCAACCGTGTCTTGTCCCAGCCTCTTTTTCCACAGGCTGTGAATCTCACCACATCAAGGGGGAGAGAAAATACATTTAAAAGTTCTCCTTATTTAGGTTGGGTAGGTTTGAAATATCCTCCGAAGGCAAACGTGCTTGTGTTACTGAAATCATGCGTGTATGTACACATGGAGAGCTATACTTGGGAAAAGGAAAAATTAGTGGAAAAAACAGCATTTGCAGTTCACACCCAATGCAATTAGAGGAAGAGGCAGCTGTAAGCCTCTTTGTTGTGGTGCAGGTAAGCTGAGAAGAGGAAAAATGCACAAGCCTACACTGAAGAATAAAGAGTGGCCCAGTGCCAGTAGTCTGGGATGGGTAAGGGCACCTCACTGTCAGTTGCTTCAGGTGCAGTAGGAGAATAACTCACTGTAGATGCATCCATTTGTTGTTGGGACTCTTGCTGGAAAAGCAGATGGGTGTACCAGTTTGCAGGAGGAGTGGATGGCAGACCTAGGATAATGCGCTGCTTGCAGTTCCCTGCTATCATATGGGAGATGAATTTTTCAGGCTTATTATGGCATGAAACGATCCAAAGGGGTGCCACAAAGAAGTGCTTCACAAGTAGTGTGGGAGAGTGCGATTAGGGCTGTGCCTAATGGACTCGAAGCAAATGGTAGGGAAGGGGCCAGTCAAGAAAACTTGGAACTGCTTTCAGTATCACAGTGTGTGTGTTTTGTTCCTGGATTTTAGCTGAGGCCAACCCCGATGTAAACAGATGGACTTCAAAGTAGTTGCTCTGAATAAAAGCTTACATGATATTTTAATGGTTCAAATCCCTTGGGACTGTAAAACTAGATTGGAAATCTTGGAAGGATATTTTTTATTATCTTTTTTTTTTTTTTTTTTTTTTTTTTTTTTTTTTGGGAGGGTGGGCAGGCAGAGAGGCAAGAAATAGATCTAGTTCAATTTTTTTTTGGTAGACTGTTTGTTTTTCAGCACCCTACGACTCTGAGATGTTTTTCCACTTCTTACAAGGGAGTACATGATTTTTTTTTTTAAGTGAAATTGTTACTTCATTTTTTTCAAGATTTTGATAGTTTTCTCAAAATTTGAAAATTTTTGTTTTCCAGGAGTGTCAGATACTCTTTTCTATTCTTTTCTTTCTGTTTGTCTTCAAAAACAAAGGAATAATATCTTTCTGATTATTTTTTTTCTTGACAGGATTTTGTTACCATCTTTCTTCACTTCATTTTATCAGTTTTGAAAAATAAGGAAGTTTAGAAAAGGTTATGTGGCAAAAATGAAGTGTAAAGGAAAGAATATAAATTCAGGAGAGATTTTTGGTTTCTGTGGTGTTTTAAGTGGGGAAAGTTTTCTTTCACCCTACCAGTTCCTTTCTTCATGAAATGTCTGCTTCTGAATTATTATTATAATTATTATTTTTTTGGTAAGGTTAATGAGAATTTCCATAGTCCAGCTATGACTGTAAGAAGTTAGCTTGTGGTAGTCCCGCAGCTCTGCTCCTGGCTGGAGTCAGGCAGTGCCAGATGTGCATGGGACAGAGATTTCACTGCTCTTCTCCAAGCCTGAAAAGACTTTCAGATAATCTTTCGAGGGATAAGCAGATCTAGTACTGGATATTTAGACCTCAATTTTGGGTACTTTGTGTATTCTGAGTCCCTCAGCTTTGCAGAAACCTGTTCATAATGTGCAAAACCCAAGCTACTTCAGTGCCAGCACAGATGGACCAGTTTAAACATTATCCTGGGTTTCAGGAGTAAATCTCAAAGCTGATATTTGCAATCCTCATTCTGATAAATAAAAAAATTGTGTGATTTGCCAAAGCTCTTGCTCTAAGAGGCAGGTTGGGGCATAATCTGAAGGGTTTCCTCTGTATGTGAATCTAACCTAGCAAGGCTTGAATGTAAGATTCAATCAAATTTGGGCACTATATTAGTGCCTGTTACACAAGTTCCAGACAGGCAGTATGTTACTTGACTAATACCACAGACAGTACAACCACAGTCTTTCAAAATGTATTTGATGTCCCTAACAGAGCTTTGCAAGCTCTGTACTGTACACCTAGGCTATATACAGAAGTTTTAATTTAGAAAGACTGCTACTTGCAGTTGTGTCAATATTACTTTAAAAAGTGTTCAGTTCATCTCGGGGGAGATGAGAGAGCAATTTTGGACCAAATTCCTGGGAACCAGTGTGTCAATATACAAAGTCAAGTCTTACATCGAGGATTATATACAAAATGGAAAAAGAGTGGACTGAAGAATTTTTTCTGAAACATCAGCTAGCACAGACAAATACCTGTCCCCATCTAGCTTTTTCTTGCCCTCATTGCTGTCAAATCCGAGCACCTTCTGCTAACTGACATGACTTACATCTGCCACATGCATTTAATTTGCTGCTTTCCCAGTGGATCAATGTTTTATTTATTTTTAATAGTACGTGCTGCTGGTGCCTATATTAGAGAAAGCTAGGCTGTATTAGCGTGCCCTTGGTGTGGAAGGCAGTGGGGCTGTGATGGGCTATGGGTGTTGCATTTGTTCCCTGGATGCTGGGAAAGCTGAATCCCNTTTTATTATTATTTTTAATGCCCTTAGGCTCCAATTCCAACTAAGACTTTTTTTTACATTAGATCTAGGATTTTCATAGGTCATAATGCATGGTCAAAATATGCTACCTTGCCCACTGCAGCTGTGTCCAGAGGGCTCTCAAGATATCACAAACTGAATTTGAAGCTGGTCAGTTACGTGCATTTATGTGCTCTGATCCCACTTGTGTTGTCTTTTGTGATCAACTAATACGCAGCCTCAGATGGGCTTGGGACTTGAGTTTCCTATCAGTGAGGTGTCTCACTTTTATACATTGAACTGAACTTCTCAATTTCTAAAATATGGTAATGAATCTGGTAATAATGAATTTTGAGCCCATGTGCTCTGAAATTTAAACACCTATTTAGAACTGTATCTAAACACAGAGCCATACTTCTGACCTTGGAGTCACGTTTGTGCTGAGATCACTCCTTTCCCAAATGTCTTTATCAACTGTGATCTGTCAGGTACAACTGGCAGCTGTGCCTAGATAGGAATGTTCCCAGGATGGGTGAATCTCAGGAGATGTTTGTGGCATTTTTAGTCACCTGAATTGCTCTGAGAGATGTTTGTCCCATGTTTTTTTTATAAAGAAAATTCTTTCTGTCTCCTCCCTACCCCTCAAGTGGCAACACAGACTAGAGGTCAGGCCTCACCTTTTGTTTAGTTCTGGTGCATTCAGGGCATTTTCAGAGCGATGAATTTGAGTATAAGCCCATAACCAGACTCCGTTGTTGAGGAAACAGGACAGATCTGAGGGCAGCAAGGTGGTGTTCGTCTGAACCTACAGAAGTTTAAGATTTAATTGGAAGGATATTGTTGGATTGTTGCAACATACTGCTTTCCCATATTTCCATATGTGATCCTAGCTTGGGGTCATTTGAGAGCAGTCCAAGCGATGACTTCAGCAAGTATCTTTAATAAATTATGATCAGGCAGTGACGGATGAATTCTGGTTGTGGTTGGTCTGTCTTTTGGAAACTAGAACATATTAGCGGAAACCAACAACTAATTCAGTATCATGAATCTATTGGGAAAGGAGAAAAACTTCCACATTGCGGCATCTCCTGCCTCAAAGTCAAGGATGTGAAATATCTCAGTTGGCCACCACATCATGAAGGACGATTTATTGCATCTGTTTAAAAACAATTCTGCATGCTCTGGGGGCTCTGTCCTTCACTAGCAGAGCTTCGGACTCAATGATCTAATAGATCTTTTTCCATCTCTAACTTTTGTGGCTTGCCGTATGTAGAGATAAACATCTTTCTTTCCGATCAGCTTTGACGGACAGACTTTCAGGCATGGAAACGTTATTGTCTGTGGGACAGGGGGAGGGGAGTAAGGCTATTTGCTGAGTGTTATTGTCTGCAGGGCATAGGATTATTGGAAAATGATAAATAGCTGGGCAGGCAAAGGAAATATGAAAACCCTGTCACAGAACAGAGCTGACCAAGATTTCTGTTCATATTGCAGTGACCAAAAGAAATTTACATTGGAAAAACCCTCTTGCCTTCAGGGCTGAATGTTATGAACCTTCAAAGTGATTCTTTAGAAGAAAAGGGGATGGGAATGAAAGGAGTGGGAGGGTTTGCCATGCTGTTTCTACGGAGCAGGGGTCACTGCAGAATAACATTCATCATCTTGTTGGTGCTGTCCTGAGAATGGAAACAAGGTGGGAGAGATAAAAGCAAGGTTGAGCTGCAATCTGGCATTTGCTGCTTGCTCCGCAGTCCCATGGGAGCTGTGAATGGACTCAGTCCAAACTTTTCTTCTGGATTTCATTCAAGGATTGTTCAGCTGGCCTGTGGACTGGGTGCCTTTACTGTAATAACTTGTTTTTTTCTTGACTTACTTGGATTTCAGCCTTCCATTCAAATCTATTAGTCACAGAGGTATGTGTAATGAACAAATCTTTTGCTAGTGTAAGTCAGCATGGTTCTATAACACTTGAAGAGCGGGCCTAAGAACTGAAATACTGACCATAATTAGTGCCTGAAGAAAATAAGGGCAGTAATCAGTCCACCATTGACAGGTAATTATTTACATTTGGGGTTGTATCCTAACCTAAAATCATCACCCTGTTTGTTCTTGTTATTTTAATTCACCTTCCCCCCAGGTCCTGTCCCATACCAGCCTTGTGACTGGCCAGAACAAGACATTAACAGTACTTGGGGAGACCTCAAGCAGTGCCTGTCTCTTGATTTTTGAAACTGGAGAAGTGAACGAACTGCCTGCGGTAGATGATTTTTCATCTTCCTTCAGACAGCAAGAGAGAACAGGAATAAAGGGCAGGTACTTTGTATGCAAAACAAACTCCAGGTGAACTTGAAAATTAGTGGTGATTTTCAGTAGCATTATATTTGAAATAATTTCTCATCATCAGACTTACAAGAAAACATGAAGCTTCATCTTTGATTCATTTATTGGGCAAAGTAGTTGTCTTCTGGCTGGGGATCTATTTTCCAGAGTAACCAAACACTCTTCATGGCTCAGTGGGGGTCATCGTTTCTGAATGGGGAAAAACATTTCATTTCTTCTCCCCTGTCTTTACTGTATTCAAAGCTGCCATAAACTGTGCTGTATTTTGCGTAGAGGGTGATGGAAACAGATCCTCAGGCCTAACGGCACAGATTTGGCTGTGTGTTTGTGTGCTGCATTTCCTTCTTAATGTATATTTAGACACAGCAGCCATCTGAGGCATGGGTTCAACATTCCTGTGGCTCTCTGGCTGGACTGGCAGGCCACCACTGCTGCTCAGCGCTCACCAGCTTCTTCCTGGCACGACTCTCTGTAATGAGCTCGTCTGGCAGATCTGTCCAGCAGAGACAAGCACTCTCTTGCTGTATCTTCTAATCAGATAGATTAGCTACTTGATGTCACTTTCCACCCAAGTGCTGTGATACTTTGGTACTCCAGGCTGAACGGCAGCTGTAATGAGGTTGAGATCTTCATGTGAGAAGTGTTCAGCACCTCACAGCAAGGCTTGCTTGCAAATTCCCCTCTGAATGGTGGAGAGGTGACTTCAGGGGCTGAGGCTGTACTGGGTTGTGGTGGGTGACTGTGGGAACTTCAGTGTAGTCCTCAAGCCCTACATGTCACATCCCCATTTTCTTTCTAGAAATTCAGCTTGGCATCAGACTGCCTTAAAATCACACAGTGCCAGTGCTGAGTTATGAAGATCTCCAGCTATGCTGTCCACTCAAGGGTTGGATTTGTAGCACCATCTCAAGGGCTGATGAGAGACAAATTTTGCTGCATCAGGTACCTACTTCCACAGCTGGCCTCAGGAGGGGTAAATGTGCACTCCAGTGTGCTGAAAGCACAAGCGAAGTTTTCCTCTTGGGAGGGTTACATATGTTGTCCCAGAACAGGGTAATCTGCCCAGTAACAGGGAGCAGCTAGGCAATAAACTGGATTTGGAGCCTGGCTTTGAGGCAGGTTTGACAGTGCTGACATCCTCTACAGCAACAAAACCTTGTTCCAAAAGATAATGATGTTTATTACAAGCTGTAGACAAGGCATTGATGTGTCTAAAGTAATTATTAGATACAATCCAAAATGGGAAAAAGAAGCAAGTCTGATAGATGTTGCTATGTGTACTTGAACACCACACTTGTCTTCTGAAAAGCGAAGTGATTTTTGAAGTTAAGTTTCCATTCTTGAATCATGGCTTGCACTTGAATGGGGAGATGCCTTGTTCCAAATGTATCTTCTCTGGGTGCTCGCTAGAACTGCTGGAATCAGTGTAATGGGGTCAGCCCCGTGGTTTGTTCAGCCCTGTGGTGCAGCAGGAGGTTCGGGTGCCTGGGGAGGACAGTGACCTGATAACATGGTGTTAGGGGAGACTTTGTTCTGCTGCAAACCAGCTTCTGCCTTGCAGATCTGGAGCCTAATGGGGGTCTTGGATATGATATAAAGCAGTTTCTCTAGGATCTGTAGGGAATCTCATCTGAACCTGCTCAGAGGCTTTAAGGAGGCTGAGGACCTCTGGATTTTATACTGGGGCAGGGAGGACTCTTTTCTCTGGACTTCTTTCTTACTTCAGTACTTCTCAGCTAACATTTTCCATTTGACAACTGATCTTTGCACTGGCTGCACATTTAAACCAAACAAACAAACCCCACAGTTTCTTCTTTCCCTATAATTTCTGACCTGAGATGACACAAGCTGTGACTAGATCGAGTTACTGCTGCACATCAGCCTGTAGCTCTCCCGAAGGCGCTCTTTGACCGCAGGCAGCCCAGGCTGCTGCCATCGCGTTCACCGCAGGCTCGTGCAGGCTGCAGGGTGCGGCACTCCCAGCCACCACACCAGGACATCTTCCCGCTGGTGACATCCCAAAAGTCCAGCGGGAATGCTGGGGTTTGCACAAATGGCAGTGTCTGCACCGCTAGGGTCACAGTCTAACTGTTGCCAACTCATCTGCTTCTGATGTTCCACAAACATGTGCCTCGCTTCATATACGACTGGAATAATTTATAGTGTTTTGCTCACCTTTATTTTCCCCTTTGTCCATAATCCCTTAAGACGCCTACCCCAACTGAACTGTCTCCCGTTCCCTGTAGCCTAGTTGTCCCAGGTCACGGAAGCATGCAAGCGTTCTCATATCAGATTTGAAAACTCAGACCACAAAACCTTGGAAACTTTGCCTCATGGCTCTCTCTTCTTTTTTAGACTAGGCAGAAATGTTATCAGTGTTTCAGTTATTAATAAATTGTTTTGGTTCTCTCAATATTTAAGGCCTTGTGTGACCCTACTAATAATTTACAAGAATTTTTGTATGTCTGCTTTTTAATTCCACTGGCTTCTATGTCAGTTGATGAGCTTAGATTGCTTAGGTTTACCTAATATATAACCAAACAGAGACAGTAACTGCATGTGGTTTGTTCAGTTATGTAGTTTCTTTCTAGGCATGTGACTCATCGACTGCGAAGAGAAACTGCAGCTGGAGAGCAGTGACTTTACAGACATTCGGATGAAGCTTGCTCTCTTTTCTTCTTGTCTCCTCGACACCTTTGCATACCTTCCAGCCCTTTCAAAAGTCTTCAGAAAATTAAAAACAGCAAGTTTGACAAGATCACAAAAGAAAAACTGTAGCGAGGCTAGGATATTTAGAAAACAGAATGTTGACCATAACTTGGCTGAAGTGTTTTTTTTCTGAAGTAATGACACAGCCCATATGTAAGCTTGCATAAAAGCATACATTTAATAACTGTATAAGCAGTGGTCAGTCTTCTAACAGTTAATATGTAAAATATGTAACAACAATTGATAAAAGTACACATAAGCCTTTAATTCTGCGGAAAAAAAAAAAAAAAATCCATTTTGAATTTCCTAATTTTCTAAGGGAAAGTCAGGTGTTGGCTGTCAGTTTACTTTTGCTTAGATGCCCCTGGCTGTAAGGATCCTGACTCTGGGTGCTGGAAGCATTTGGACACCACTCTCAGACATAGGATTGGAATTTTGGGTGGTCCTGTGTGGAGCCAGGAGTTGGACTCAATGACCTTGTGCATCCCTTCCAACCTGGGATATTCTATGGTTTTGCGATAGTGAACTGAAATCTTTTGCCATAAATCTAGGTGTCGGCCCAGGAGCGGTTCTGAATTAAAACCCAACTTCTTGGCCCTGCCTCTGGGATCCAGGGATGGCACAATGCTGCATGTGAGAAGGAGCCTTGCTTCAGGAATCAGTGGGGTTATTTTGAAGATATATTTGTGTGCATGTGTATGCGTGCACACAAAAGCACATGCATATAGGCACGCATTGTAGAAAAAATATTATGAGGCCTTTAGCAAATTTTTTAAACTGGAAATGAGACGTGACTTAAATAGTAAGGCTAATTAACTGTAGGAGCAGTTTACCAAGGGAAGTGATAAATCCATCATCACTTGGAGTCTAACTTGAGATTGAGTCTTTTTAGAAAAAGGCTCTAGGTCAGCTGCAAGGTACTGAGCAACATCCTATTTACTTACATGGGGCGCACAGCCTTCCTCTGCTGGCGGTGGGTTCTGTGATGCACTTTGAGGAGGTGCTTGCAATCAATGTAATTGCAACTAATTTTCTCCCCCTCCTCCAATTTTAGATCTTTCTTTGTTTTTCAAAATGAAAAAAAAAAAAAAAAAAAGGAATATTCTATCTGTGAATCTGTGACAACCGATTTAGGCATGCATCCTGAGCACTGGCACTTAGGTGGTTTTGCCTCTGGTTCCACTGCTCCAATTGGTTTTGGGTGCTGATGTTAGTGCTGACCCGTGCTTGATGCTTCAGAGGGAAGTGGAAGCCTGCAGTAGAGGCGATTGCTGCGGGATGATTACACAGAGCTGTGGATGTGAGAGGAGGGGATCCCTCCTCTGAGTACTTTGTGTATCGTGAAGTCCACTCAGCTTTAGCTTGCCTAGGTGTACATCTTACAATGGGTCGCAAGTTAGCTAGCTTCTCTGTCTGTCCAGCTCTGATACTCTAACTGGTTATGCAGGGTGTTAGGACAGTTTCTCTTTGTGCTTTGTTTCCTTACAGTGACCTTTGGGCTTGGACATTTGCGTTCTCCTTCTGACCGTCTTCAAGCTTCAGTCAATATTCTGTACGCTTCTCTGTGTGAGCTGAAGTAAACACAGACCTTGATATTTCTTGTCAATTTTCAGCCATTTTTGTACAAAGCCACTGCTAAAAACCTGCTAAGTCCGTTTGTTACCATTGGGGTGATGCTGAGGGACCATTTCAGAGGTGTTTGGGGATTCCTGGGGCAAGGTTGGGGGCTGAAATCAATTCCATGTTTGTGCTTGTAGCAAAAGCACCTGTACCTGGTGACATCTGAGTACCTCCCTCCGTGAGCCTGAACTCAGTGATCTGCTGACGTGGACCTTGGACTTTTTAGCGCTGAGGACAACCTGAGATGTAGCCAGTTCTTGGCCCAGAGGGGATGAAAGTTGGCCCCTTCCCTCCTCAAGCTTCCTTCTCCTTGGCCCGTGTGTTGAGCCTTTCGCGTGTGCCTGTCGTTCCAAGCTGCTCAGGGTCTTATTTGGTTGTTGTTGGGAACATGAGATAGTTACATATAAGACAAAATTATACTGTTTGCTTTCTGAGTTTCTCAGAAAGTTCTGTTACACCCTTGTGAAAAACCTAAGGATGGCCTCTGTCATCAGCCTGCTGAAGATTCCCCCCTCCCTGCCTCATTGTTTTGGTAAGAATAGAGATTAACTTTGTTTCTGAGACCCCTTTTAAGGTAAAATAATGTTAATAAGTAACTGTGGCAAGTAAAGCTTGCTGGAATGTTTTCGCAGACAAATGCTATTGTATCACAACTGAATCATTTCTGAAAAATCTGCTTCTGTACATCTGTAATTTAATGAAACAATGACTTTACAGCAAAGCATCCATTTTGTGTCTAGAAATACAGGGCTAAGATTCACTAAAGTCAAACCTAGTGTAAAAGCTGAGCAACGTTTACTTTTTTTTTTTTTTTTTTTTTTTTTTTTTTTTTGTGTTATTTTTTTTTTTTTTTTTTTTTCAGTGAGTAATGCATATGTATAAGGAAGAAGAGAGTGGTGGTCTCTCCTTGGAATTGGTAGCCATCATTTACTGTCTGTCTGCTCTTTATAACACCTAATTATAATCACACGTTTGGTCTTTGGAGGAAGTGTTTGTTTCTTTCAAGGCAAAGCTGGATATTTGCAAAGACAGTAATCACAGAACTGGATTTTTCAGCCCCTGAAGATGCACAGAAATTACTCTTTGCATATGTTATCACCTGTATGTACACTTTCATATTCAGTGACTGTGAGTAATTGAAGTTTTACATGAGAATTGTAGTATTCACAAGTGCTGAGCTCTGAGAAGAGACTAATGATGCTTTAGAATAATTACAATTAGCACATTTTAGAATCTTAGCAAGGATAATAGTATATGTATTGTGACTGTTTTCTTCCAGTAGCCTGGATGGTGTCTGGGAAAGTACAAGAGATAACAAAAAATAGTTACTTTTCCTTCTGTAGGAAGTTTCTAACAGAAGTGCTTTGGGAAAGTCGATTCTTTTCTGTTTAAGAATATTATTTATTCCAAACACAGACAACTACTTTCTGTGAGCCTTGGCTGCCCTACCAGCAATACCAGGACTTCTGAGGGATTTAATTTGAGCCACAGTTCATAGGGTTTCTGTATTCCCTGTCCAGTTTCTGTTGAGAGGACATTAAGCCACCATATTCCATTAAAACACTCAAGTTTTAACAAATCAGTTTAAAAAAAAAAAATACCATCCCTCTAAAAATACACTCCCACATTTTCTCAAGGAACTTGTTTCCACCTCTGCCTGAGATTGTGTACCATATTGCTAATGCGCTTTGCCTTCAAATAGAGGAAAATTACCAATTGTATTATGCACTCCAATTGTTGTTATGCACTCTGATGTACCCTAGGAGTAAAGACCTCTGCAGCTTCTACCAGCATGGAAGGGAAGGAGATTAATGCTTAAGCACCTAGGTCTTTGTTCAAATTAATGCTTTAAATAATGTGATTTCTGAATAGAAGGAACTTGTGATTTCTGGGGCTTGTGTTCTTTCAAGACGTCTCAAGTCAGGCTCCTCAAATGACTGAAGCCATGAAAAGCCCAGACAGTTTGTGTCACTGGCTTTTCTCTGTGTGTACTACATTTTTCTTTAGGGAAAAGCATTTGCTTTGTAAGGAAGATGGATGATATTTTCATCTCAGGCAGGGGCAAATGTGGAATAATTCTGCTGGCACCTGTATTTCATTTTTTCGTGCTGTTTTCTTCTTCACCATTTTCAGGTTTACAAGTTTATGATGGGGGAGGGATAGCTTTTTGGCTTCCAAGTAGGATAGATTAATAAAAACTTGGCATGTAGAAACGTGCTGCCTCTCCTAAAAGCCAAGAGGGCAAATGTGGATGCCTTCGAATCAAGCTGTCCCCTGGGTGCAGCGTTCCCTCCAGTGCTTGATGCTTCTGCTGAATACAGCTCGGTCCCTGTGCTCGGATCACTCCTGTCTGGGCAGAAAGCGTGCCTTAAGCCCGATCATCTACTGCAAGTCTATAATTAAGGTCTTGTATATGTTCAGACAAATCACAGGCAACAGGGGCAAGAAATGTCATCAGTCATAATTTCCATAACATATTTCCATACATATTTTTTTTTGGTTACACCATATATTCTTTTCCTTATTACTTTGGGATTTGGCAGAAACCCCCTTTCAGAAGTAGGCCACCGTGTCCTTTCCTGCGTTTATTACAAGCGGGCTGCAAGGAAAGCTCCGACGGACAAGGCCTCTATTTTTGGTTTCCTTTTGCAGTATGAGGGCAAAATTTCCTTAAGATACAGCTCTAGCCAGGGATTTTGCCTGATGGACTACAACATATAATTTTACTGAAAAAAGGAGAAAAAGTATTAACTGCAGTCTATAGGACCTCGTTGCCATACTAAAGTCTGTGTAATAGAGCAGGCGCCAGGAGACCAGCTCTGCAGTTAAGGTTGCAAAACACCTTCTGTTGGGGTACTGGCTTCAGTTTTTAGGTTCTTTGGTATTAGGCTGAAAGTTTTCTATCTTTCTGAATGTCAAAAACTATGGTGTCTCCAAAATACTGATCAAAGTCTGCCTAGCATTTTTATTTTTAATTATATGAGTAAAAAAATCCACAAAAACGCAAGCCCTAGAATGAAAACAAAACAAACCCACATACACAAACCAGTGTTTTCCAACAGGCAAGAAAAAAAAAACAGTTCTAGTAGCCAACAAGGTATTTCAGTCCTGGGCTCTAATTCTGCACAACTCCAGCTCACATTGAGCACTGCAACTTTTGTATGTGAAAAACAATGCTGGGTACTTTTTCTTTGTTTCTTTCAAGAAATGAATATACTGATGATATTTGAGATGGGATTGTATTGAAGTTATGCCCCATTTACGCCCTTAATGATATCTCATTGTTTAGCTTGTGCTACTTAGGGTTTAATTCTTCCAAGTTATGCTGGAAGGCGCTTCAAAAGCAAGTCGCTGTTCAGAGCACTGTGTTTCCCATGTTGACTTTGCTACGTTTTTGCATTAGGTTCGAAGTATAAAGCTTTTCTTCTGAAGAGGAAAAAGCATTTCTGTTGTGAAGATGGTTATCAAAATAGAAGCAGATGTGCTTTTGCACTGTCAATCCAGTTTTTCAAGATGCTGTCTCCAAGCTCGTGCTTTGCAGCAGCAAAGAGTGGATTATACAGCCTGGGACATGGGCTGTAAGAGGGAGCTCAGAAGGCTTCCTGCTCCATAAGGACTCGAACACCAGCAGTTCTGTAGTGAAGCTAAAGAAGCTTCTAGTAGCAAAGACAGATAGACAGGCCCTCCAGAATGAATGGCTAAATCTGTGTGTTTGCTAAATGAAAATGCCCAAGCCCTGGTTTGCTATGTAAATGTAGCTTAGGCAAGCCATTGCAGAACCTGAGGAGTGGAGCTTGTCTGCCCGCGTGTGTCTGGAGCAAGTGCCAATGGTGTATGCTGGGCAAGATGTAGCAACATTTGCATTTGTTTTTTTAACATAGTCTTAAATATAGGTTTATTTCTGCTCCTTAAATATCATCTAAAGTATTTTTACATACATAATATATTATTTTAATGTATATTTTGGTATAGTTTTGAAAGACCTGGTGTAGTGCAACATTCACGTGGGATGGCAGACATGATATATTCTGTATCCCCTATAGAGAGCCAGTTGGGGCAAGGGACCTGTGGCATATAAACTCCACCCTGCAAACTTAGAACCAAACCTGAGTGCCACAGATCCCAAGGTTTCTTCAGTTGCAGGGATCCCAGAAATTGCCCATCCCCAACTTATTTGTGTTTGCTTCTCTCTGCTGTGGCTGAGTATGGTTTAGTCATTCTGTAATCTTATAAATAAATAAAGAATAAATGAATAAAGAGCCTCTTGTTCCAGCCAAGGGCTCAGTTCATCAGCGCAGCTCAGGAGCTATGCCCTGGACAAGAGTTCAGCGGGAGCATACCCAAGCGTGTCCCATTGCACTCCTGGCTCCAGTGGGTGCAGATCAGTCAGCAAAACAGCGTGGTGACTCCTTTTTTTATTTGTTGTTTGTTTGTTCTTCTTTTCCCCTCCTCTTCTGCAAAATTTTTCTGTGGAACTTTGGACTGAGCAGAACTGCTAGTGGATAGCGCATGCACGTACAGCCCCGGTCTGTTGTGTTTGGAGCTGTAAGGCATGCTGACTTCATCCCTGCATTGCTCGTGTTAGGCTTGCTCTGCTTTCTGGAAGATAGCTGTTGCTGGCTTTGCATGCTTTCCAGGCAGCATGGCTTATGCTGAGGCTTTTTCATGGCTTCCTTACAACTCAAATGTTTTTATACCAGCAGAAGATATTATTATATAGTATCTTCAATGATGTCCAGAATTGAGGTAATGGCTGGGTTTCCGTAAAAAGACCACACGTGATGCAGGAATCTAGAAGACAGATTTGGCTCTTTGTTACATTCATTTCTTCACCCTGTCCATTTAGTAACTGGAGCCCCAAATGCAGCAGCCTCAGCCACATACGTTAGAGTGAGTAGTTCCCCCCGATCATCAGAAAAGAGTCTCTTCCTTGTTCCTAATATATTACCACTTTGATTC
Source organism: Alectura lathami (assembly GCA_013399715.1). Taxonomy (NCBI): domain Eukaryota; kingdom Metazoa; phylum Chordata; class Aves; order Galliformes; family Megapodiidae; genus Alectura; species Alectura lathami. Next base: position 84,392 of record VXAV01009898.1, on the reverse strand, counting down.
CTGTTAGCATCCTGATTGGTACGTGATGAGGCAGAAAAGCTCACTGTGCTATTGATTTGTTCATTTTTAGTGCATTTCTTCAGTGAGCAGTCCTGCAGCTCTAGGCGGTTGTTCATCTTGTCGTGCTGCCTGTAACAGCATTGGTTTTGTTTGCACAACATAATGTATTTGTCTAGTTAGCAACAGGACACTTAAAATTGTATGTTAGACTTGCATTTGCTGGTTCTGTGATGAAATATGAATGCTCCCTGTGCTCCTCCAAATCCACCAGGAAAACGACCGCAGTGCATGAATTTTTAACATGCTCCACTGTTGCTTAAAAAGTTGTCCCAAACCAAAAAAGGCAAGAACATGCATCTGGAAAAGTGAAAAGAGTAGATGAAATTGCATGTCTACATTTTGGGCCCATCACCCTAACACCAATCAGTAGGGACAGAACTAAGTATCTAATTGTCTGCTAATAGATCCTTGCTATGGCTTCTGTCACTGCCTAGTGTTTAATGATTCTCCTGCGCTTGCACGGAACTATTTGTTTTTAGGTAGCATTTTGCATTTGCTGTTATATATTCATGTTAACTGAAGGAAGGCAGAGCAATACAAGATGAAACAGAAAGAATCAGAGATTTGGACAGCAAACAGGAAAACTGAATTGACTTTGGGGAAGCCTCAGCTGAATGCTTTTGGAGAGAAAAAAATCTGAACCTCACAGGTGCTCATTTAGAACAGTAGCCTGGAAGAAATGAATGCCAAAAATTAGTAATAAAAACAAAAAATTAAACCTCTCTGTGTTGCTTTGTAACATGCATCTTCAGAGACGCTGGTGGGTGTGGAGGTTTAACTGCTGTGAGCAGGTAGTGGAAGTAGCTGGCAGCATTTGGTTATTTTGCAGTGAAGTTCTTATGGTTTTGCATGGGGTGGGGAGAGCTCAATGACTTTCAGCATGTCTGGGTGGTTGGTGCTGCCCACCACCCTAGCACGGTGTGTGCACACCATAAGCTAGAGCAGCACATGTGCCATATGCACTGGCAAGCATGCAGCAGTGATCTGGTAAGGTGCATAAATCTGCTTCTAGCAGCTAAATGTGCTAACAGTCAGTTCTGCTTGCACTGGAGAGAGGAAAGGAGCTCAGCCCCTGACGGCAGCCCCCAGGCAGCCGTTGCACACTGTCGCATAGCTCAGACAGCAGTGACCTCAGCGTGACATGCAATAAAGATGATCTTTTCCTAACATAATGAATAAATGGTGTTGAGGGCTAATTGCAGTCGGGCTGTGTTTGTTCTGAATGAAGCTGTATGTTTGCAGATGGCTTTCAGCTGGCTTGTGTGGGCAGAGGGTGTGTGGGGAGCAAGGTGATGCTGGCCTTGCCCTGCGGGCCCACTCCCTGCTTTTGTCTCGCTGTTGTTGGGTGCTCCCAAGAGCTGACCTGGAGCTGGGCTCCAATGCACGCTGGCCCTGGGAACGTGGCACCAGGAACAGGAGGGAGCGAGGTTCTCTGGGGCTGAAAGAGGATCACCGACCAGCAGCAGTTTACAGGGGCGAGCTGCGCCTGAAGTGTCTGGCAGACAGCAGGGCAGGGACTGGTCCAGGTTCTGGCAGTGCTGGTGGCTATGTAAGTTAATACAGGTCATGAGCAGAGCCAGCTTGTTTGTACAGAAGCAGGAGCCAACCCACAGAAGAGCTGCTTTTGAGTTTTGGACATGGAACAAAGTTTTCATCTCCTGTAGGGCCTGTATTTTTGCTTTTCCCAGCCTTCCTCTAAACATCTCCCCTTATTTATTTATTTCTGCCCTTCGTTTGCTTCTGCCTCCCTTTACGGCCTCAGGTCCCTGGTAGCTCCGACACGCCCAGGCTGGGGGCCAGGCTCTGGGCAGTGGGGCAGGCAGCACTGGGGCTGAGCAGCAGAGGGCTGGGGGGGAACTAAGGCCTGTCCATGGTGTGTCCTGGTACAGGAGCTGCAGGGCCAGCTTGGGTTGAAAACTGCAAAACAAAAACAAAACCAAAAAACCCACAAAAAATACCCTCCAAAGAACACCAATAAAAACAGTACCTTTTTCACTACAAAGTAATCTGAAAACATTATTTTGTAGGAACATATTAATAAAACAGGTTTTAATAACAAATAATAAATAGAGAATGAAGTTGTGAGTGACATTGATTTCTAAGCCTGTTTGTTGAAAAAAAACATAATGAAAAATCTTTGCATTTCAACAGCATCTTGACTGAATGCACCCTGTGACGGTGTGCACAGTGCGATGGTCCTGGGGAGCCTGCAACAAAACAGTGGAAAAAAAAAAGAAAAAAAGAAATTTTGGAGGGGGAGAGGCAGGGATGGGTAAAGAACAGCTGTTGCCATTATGTTGCTTAAAAACTGCTAGGGAAACTGATTTACTTGTCTATTGTCATATGGGGGGTCTGTGGTAAATTGAAAATAGAAAACAAACGTGATACCCAGTGAAGTTCTTTGCCCCTTAAACTCTTATTTTCTCTCCCATTCCTTATATATCCCTCATCAGTGCAGCTCCAAGAACTTACAGTAGTGCCCTGAGAGATATGATCAATGTGTCATGGGTTTATTAACCTTATCCTTCGTTTGGAGGAGCCTTGTCTCTGGTTGCATCCTTTCCGGTTCAGAAAGCCTGTTGGGAGACTTTGGTTCTCTGGTTGATTTTAAACGTTTGTGCCACTTTGTGCTTGTGTTTGAGAAGAAAGGTGGCCACGTACCCCGAAGGCAGCACTGCAGGCAGCAGGTATTGTGGTGGGCCTTAACTCCTGGTGGTACTTGTAACCCACTGCAGCCTTCATTTCAAACAGGTTTTCCAGAGTCCAGGCACTGCGCTCCTTTAAGGAAGGACAGACACCTGCACTGGTTTGGTCTTGTGCTGGCAGCCACACAAGACACAGGGATGTGCTTTACCTGCTTGCAACATTCTGTATTGCTGAAGAGGTGCCCAGCAGAATTCTGCTGTGTGTTTGAGGAAAGGGACTTCATTGCTGGGAAATACCTGCCAGTATTACAGTTAAGGCTCAGGTTTAGGCACTCTCACTTCCCAATGTACTACCGTGCTGATTTAAGGAATCACTAGTACTTGGTGTTCAAAGAAATGATGAAAGAACTGATGGGGTTCAGATTTGCATTTGATTTCAGCCAGTTCTAACCTTGCCCGAACTTTGCACAATATGGTTTTGTACTCACAAAAGGTTTACTTCCATTTTTGCCTTTGCAGCCTGTTTTCAGAAATAAGAGCAATAAGGCTGGTGACTGCCAGGGGTGGGTTTATAGGGTATGGCAAAGCTGCATGCCTCAGTGATGAAATTGGTTCTTGCAGATGTCAAATAGCATCCACAGAAAGACTGGGTACATCTGAAAATACGCTGTAAAGGTTTAGTTCATGTAACACCTTCAAGCTGGTGTGGATTTGTCTGGTAAAGCAAGAACACCATGGTCCTTCCTCTTTGTTAGTTCACCTCCATCTGCGATGGTGAAATTTGATCTTTGGGGTTCCTTTTTTTTTGTTTTCACCAGGTTACTCAGCAGCACAGGCACCTCTGTGAATCAGATCTCAACTGTCACCCTTCATACATCGCTTTAGGTCATGCTAAGCATTAAGCTTACTGATGTCAGCATACCTTCATGGCAGCAAATCACTCAGGAGGGATCTGGACACTTCAACACAGAGCTGAGATACCCAGAGCAGTAGGCATTGCAGCTGTGGGGTGTTGTAGGGTGACAAAGCCCAGCCACAGCCTGTCAGTGCCTGGATGACATTCTTGTAGAGACAATGAGCACAGAACCCAGATGTCCCCCTGCTGCGGGCTCCTGCAGCCAGGGCAGCACTGGATGTTAGCAGTGGGACTGCATCCACCCAGCCCTATATGGTCACACAGTACTTTGTTCTGAGTGCTTTTGTCCTAACCACAACATCTGAGCAGCACCAGCCCAGTGGCTTACAGCTTCGTGAGTGTTCGCTTGCGTTTGCTCTGTCCTGAAGCCCTATCTTCCCTCCTCGCCTGCAGTTGAGCAGGAAGATGCGAGGGTTCAGAGAAAAGGCACGGTGTGTGTCAGCTATTGAAATGCAGCAGGGAGCCCAGCGTGATTTAGTGTTAGGAGGGGAGCCAGCTGGCATGGTTAAAATACTGGGTTTGATGCAGCAGGGAGATTATATTCTGTTCAACAAACTTGCGCTGTGCAGTGAAACTTTATGAAGCTTGTGATGGCAGTGTGAATTCAGGGATAAGGGCTGGCTGGGGATCTAGGGGCTCCTGCCTTGTAAGCTTAGTTATAAGGGGCTCCTTCCTTAGAGCCTCGCTCCTGCCACCATTTACCAGGTGGCTTTCTATGAAAGATTCATCCTCTGTGTCGCTCCGCTCATCAACAAATTGGAGAATTTGTGCTTTCTTTAGGTCAAGGCAGTAGGTAATAGCATTTTGTATAAGGCTTATTTTGTGCACCAAAGATGTGCTCTATAAACTGCCAAGCTACTGATTTCTGTTTTTTAAAAAATCTTTGTCATAAAAAAATAGCATTGAGTTATATTAATAAAAAATAAATAATTACAATAATTCTTAACAGATAGTGAGTAAAATTTGTTCGGAAGAGTCTCAAGAAACATCAACAAAAAATCAATATATTCAAATCAGAAGTTCCTAAGTACTTTTTGGTAAGTAGCTTCTTCGGCAGACATGGCGCGGAGGGAACTGATTTGAAACAGAACCACATCAGTGGTGGAGCTGCAGCCCGTCCGTGGAGGCTTTTAAGGCCATATGGCGGGACTGCCTAAGGAGTCAAATACTTTGTGGAAAGATCATGCAATTAATCAAAGAAAGTATCAATGTTTTCAGTTAATTTAAATCTATTTGGTATTTTTTTAGGTGAAAAAAGTGTCTCCACTTCAAAGAACAGGAAAAAATCTTCATTATTTCTTGCGTACATTTTTTTGGTGGCTGTCACAATCCATATATTTTAACTATTTGTTCAACAAGATCTGTTACTTAGTGACAGAGAAAATCACAAGGCTTAAAAATAACAACATGCTGTATCTTTAATCAAGTTTTCCTTTATCAGTTATACTGATATAGTGCACCCATATGGGTGCATATACTGCACCCATTAAAGACACACTGGTCACTTAGCTTTCATTATCCTTACTAAATGGAGAGAAGTTAATTAATTTTCCCTGCAAGACTTTTAAAAATTATTATTCTATGTGGCTGGACTAAATTCTGTAATTCTGTAGATATCCTGGTATTAGTGTGCTTTGAATTTATGAAAGATCAGCTACTACCCAGTCTGTATTTAAGGCTTATTCTAAATGTAAGGGTTGTGCTGACTGTTAAGAATATGGAAGAAGTAGCAGCTGAATGTCAAATCAGGGTGCTTGTGGTATCAGCAGTGCCCTGCACTTGCTGGTCAGGGTCCTTTTCGGCAGAATCTGGGGGAAGGAGGAGAAATGGCCAGTGTGAGCCAGCCGCTGTGCAGCTGTGGGGTTCAATGGTCTTTGAGAAATGCAGTTCGATTACAAAAAGGCAAACAAAAAGCAGCTACAGACCCTTATCCTGGAAGGAGTGGAGCACTGTGTGACAGGAGCAGGGGTTTGGGAAGCGTTCTGTGCTGTGCTGCTGAGGGTGCCTGGGGTGTGGCCCCGAGGGCCAGCAGGGGAAGCTTATTGACTTGCTACCTGTGTAATGTTTTAATGGGTTCCAATAAATAAACATAAAAATATTTTGGCTAGCTCTTCCGCTGGTTTTCCAGTACAAATGGTTTGCCTAGCTTTCAAAATTTTCCTTGTTTTGATGCTTCTGTGCATGGAAACATATTTTATGTTTGCGAAACACTGGGCGTACTGAACTTTTCCCAAACTCCTTCTTCTTTAAATGAAAAATGGATTTGATGATGACTTGCTTTTTTTTCTGTTACAGTAGTATTTAGTAACCCCAATGACCAAAAAATACCTGATATTAAGGAATTGATACTCCGATCTGAAGCCACTTCCTAGCTCGTCTCTCACGACCTTGCTTCATTACGTTGCTCAGTCTGCCGGAGGCTGAGCTCCCTGTCCACAGCTGAGGCTGCTTCCTTTGCCTTGCCTTTAGGATCAGCAGGGGGAAAGTGTCTGGTTGTGTTTATGTAGGTCTCGTGAAGCCTTTAGCTGCTATTGTGCTATGGATATAAAGAGCTGACACTAAGTCCTGTAGGGCAGCTGAGATTAGGTTTTGGATCCCTGCCTGTGATCCCTTTAAGGCTGAGCAGGCATTAGCGCTGTCCATGCAAGGGAGCAGCAGGGCCAGCACACCAGGCAGGCTTTGTCGCGCTGCAGCTTTGTATGCTCCCTATAACATGGCACCCTCTGCTGCAGCCAATTCACCTTCTGTACGACATCTTATACAATCAGGACTAAGGCAGGGCAATTAAATGGGATTTCTTAAGTGGCAGCAAAAGAATGTTAATTGATGTGTGAAATATAATTATCCTCCTGGGCTCCTTGGCTTTCTTTTGTTCGTGACTGGTTTTGATTAACCAGCTCTACTTGCTGGGCCTATTGTATCCATTCACCCACTCTTTTTCTTCCTAGAAGCAGGCAATGCCTAAAAAAGGCTGTCTGTTTGTGCATCCCAAATATTTCCCAAGGCAGGAAAAAAAGGGGAGGGGAAGTGCAGGCAAAAATCAGTCATCCTTCTTGGTATGTGGGTCCTTTGCTGAATGCTGTTTTTGGGATGGAGCCCTGCATCTGGACTCCAGCTCATGCCAGCTGAAAAGGAAACTTTTATTTTGTTTGCTTAAAAGGCAACAAGTCAATGTTTAAAGAGGCAACCTGAGGGGATTTTTCAGGGACTTGACCTGATTGATCTGGAAAATAAGTTAAATGAGGTGTGGCCAAGAACTTCTTAAAGCAATCAAGCAAATACTTTCTTACCAAGATGGTCAGGAAGCAGGAGGGTGGGATAGTATATGTTCTGCTAAGCATTGCCACTAAATCATTTTCCTTATTTTTGTCCTGGTGGGCTATCGTAATGCCCTCCATATGGGTGATTATAGCCAGCTGGGTATGCAGTAAGTTAGGTGCTTGGATATTTGTAGAGAATGTTTCTTCTGTATGAACAAATGGCACTATGAGAATGGGAAGAGGAAACCAGAGCTGAAGCTCTGCAGTAGTTTTCTCCATCCCAGGTCGATGGATTACTATTCCATAAAACTGTACTGGGCAATAGGATATAGGTAGCATTAAAATCAATTTCCTTTTTCTTTCCTAGCACCAAGAAAATCATGATTGTATGAGAGTCAGGATAGGCATTTTAAATATAAACACTAATTTTTCATTCCTGAAATTTCACATTCTGATACATATAACTTACATTCAGGTCTACAGTTGTGTTGATGCTGGTTAGGAGTTTGGCTTTCTATTTCCATACGATGTGTGTCCAGCAAACACACAGCTCCATGAACTTATGCTGAGCGAGGAAAGGTGCTGGCGTGTTCAGAAAAAGGGGGAAGTGCAGGAGGTTACAGGCTTTAAACCCCTGTGAAATCGCTGAATTTCAGGTGTCTTGCAGCTGACTTTCTTTGCCCTGCACATCTGAGGGTGTCTGTCTGTGGTTAGGAGGGCAGGCAGGTATCTTACATGCGTGTGTGCCCAGCTTTGCTACAAAAGCATGTGACATCCAAGGTGGATGCTCCACTTCCTGCAGCAAGAACAGGATTGCACGTCCCGGTGTACCACCAGGCTCCCAGCAAGTGCTTGTTATGGTCTGTGTGGGCCAACCTGTCCTCATGAAAGTCTCTAATTCTTTCTTTCTTTCTTTCTTTCTTTTTTTTTTTTTTTTTTAATTTTATTATGTTTTTTGGACTTCGGAACATTACTTAGCAACAAATTCCTGTTTAAATACATACAGGATGAAAAGATCCTTTCTTCTGTAGCTTGAAGCCTTCTGTCTGTTTCACTTGGTAATCCCTGGCTCTTGCTTGGCTACAGCCAGTGAATAACCATTTCCTAATAACTTTCCTCATATGGTTGATGGTTTTGTTGGTGATTAGTGACCTCTGCCTTTTCAGACTTCTATTGTAATCCCTCCTTAGTCATTCCTCTTTTCAAGGCTATTCAGTTTGCCTCGTCCTTCCTGTGTATCTGTTCAACCTTGTTGCTTTTCCATTTGTATTTAAAATTCTGCTGTCTTGTTTTTCTGTTGAGGCAGCTAGAACTGCATGTGATGCTGAAGATCTTGGAGTTCAGTGGTGGTAAAAATGAGGTTTATTTTTGGACTTTCTCAATTACTGCCTTTCTATTTGCTCTCCATCCATAGCTAAGCATTAATCAGATGTTTACAAAAACGTGAGGAATATTTCTCTAAGATGTGGTGCTTACTATTGAGCAGATCATCCTGCAGATCCACTTTGTTTTCCTGAGTGTGAAATTTGCTTTGTAGATGGCTGTTCCCAAATGCAGACAGCAGAGTGACTGTTAGTGATGATCTTGTAAGATGGGTCAGAATGCAGTGCCTGCCAGGCTGCCACCTGTGAGCCCTGTAATGAGGCTGAAAACTGAAGGCTGAAGCTGCAGCTTTAGTTTCCAAAGGGAACTTGAAGCCGCATTCAGTACACTCAGAATGTACAGACTGCTGGGTTGTTCTAACATCCCTTCTCATTTCTTTTTTCCATTAAACGCTTTGATTTTTTTTTGCCCCAATGCGACATGAAAACATGTTTTGGAATGTTATAAATGTCTGGCAAATGATTTTGGTTTGGATTTTTGCCCACCTATGTTCCTGACTGGCCTAGGCACTTGTGCAGAACTTGCTCTTGATCTTTTACAGCAAGAAAATAATATGGTTGTGGCTTGAACCGTGCGTGTTAAAGATGATAAAAAATGAAAGTGAATTGATTTTAAGTCCTGAAAGCTCAGAGGCAGCTGAAGGGTACTGAGGGATAGACGGAGTGATAGCTGGCTGCGGGAGGGCCTGCCAGTGCCAGAGGGCAGCAGAAGCAGCTCTGGGTGGTACAGTCAGCCCATGGGCGAAGGCATGCTTGCTCATATTTCTTCTTTCCAGGGAGTGCTACCGTGAGTCCTGATGCCTTGAACACCAGCACCCTGTCCCCTATCACCTCTGTGACTCTTGCACACCCATTCATGTGCACACATAAGTAAGTGCATGTAAGCTCTGGAGGATGCACTGTGAGTTGTTTTTCCTTGTTTAAATTGCCAAGATGCATGTCAGATGCCTGGAGCAGTCTCCTTCTTTACAGTTTTATTATGGTACTGTTACGGTTTCTCTAATTTCTTTTTTTCTCTTTGTGTGCATGTGCCTTACTACTTGCATTGTGGTTATGTTGAGTAAAATCAGTCTGTGTGTGTGCTGGTGCCTACATACATACCTTTATTCTTGGAGGTGCCAAGATGCCCCGTTCCTGGCTGTGTTCAAGGCCAGGCTGGATGGGTTCCTGGGCAGTTTGATCTGGTGAGCTCGTGGCTGGCAGCCCTGTCCATGGCAGGGGGGGTGGAACTAGATGATCTCTGAGGTCCCTTCCAACCCAAGCCATTCCATGATTCTATGAGGTATTCTTAAAAGGGCCTGAAAGTTTGCCTTTCTCTCTTTTTCCAGTGTGTAAATGAGTGAATTGTTACGAGAGGGGAGCCAGCCCCATGCTGAATTCTGTATGGTTACAGTTCTGTAGGATCTCAGCAGCATCTCTGTCAGATTTACACAGCTGTATGCTGGAGGTGTAAATTAGTGTAGCACACAATGACGTGCGTATAATGTCAGTGAGGTTGGCACCATTCTTTAAAAAGGAGTATTTACTGACATATACTTAATGCAGTAGAGATTATCAATTCTTTACACGTGTCCATTAATTTTTTTCTTACATAATTGGAATACAATTAGAATTTCTCTGTATGACTGTATATGCAGACTAGATTGCAATTAGTGGAGCATTGAGTCACCTTCAGGTGTTTCAGGAAACTGCTGCACAGCTTCAGCGGGGATGAACTCAGACAGTTTGAAGCCACATGTGGGCACAAATGCAGGTAAAACAAACACAGCAATAGCCAAATACGACTTTGCTGCTCCGAGCCTGCCTCCTCCTTCCTTGTTGATAAGGAGCCCTTCTGACATGTCAGCAGTCTTCCTCAGTGCTCATCTGTGCGTCTGTCCCACAAGCGCTGCTGCTGGTTTCCCTCTGTCGACTCGGTCACATCCGAAGGCTGTCAGTGTGACCATCTCCCTGGCAGCTTTCCCCTTAGCTTTCTGCTTGGTGAATTTGCTGATCCATCTCTGCATGTGCAGAAATTCCTCGTGTCTCATAAGAATCCTTATGTCTCATAACACATTTCTCACCATGCTAATGTTTTCTGTTTTGCTCTGAATATTGCTTGCAAGAAAATTGCTCTGCACAGCAAGCTGCAATGCATTGTACTGTATTTCCTCCTGTAGAGCAATGCCAGATCAGTGCTGCAGCTTGCATTTCCTCTCAAGCAGTTCTCACTGCTTTGGCACTAATTGTCTGTGCCAGACTGAAAACTCTAACAAGGAAATCCAGGCTGAACATTGCTGTGGGGCCGGGACCTTGGTTTGGTGACTCATCCGGTTGGGGAAAAACCTGCCAAAAAAGACCAACTTGGAGATGGCCCCACGTAAGTGACACATAAGAGAGACTCTCAGCCAAAATACAAATCCTGTTTCCACTTGTTGTAGGAACAGGGGAAGTGGATCTGCCTCCAAACAGAACACGAAACTGGGGCAGGACACGGCAGTATCCTTTTTCCTCTACGTTTGCTGTTGCTCCTACTCTTGCCCTTCCTTTAGGACCCTTCTAACCTTTCAGATGGGAAAGGCAAGTGGCTTCCTGCCCTGACTGTTTATGGAGTGAATTGGTGCGGGCTGGCTTGGAGGGGGCTGGAGGTTTCCTGGCACTCATTCAGCCCTTGGTGTCCTGGTCTCTGTGCAAACAATGCCCCTGCCCCACGCCGAGATTTGGCTGCTGTGTCTCACAGGGGCTTTGGACGGCTGTTACAGCCCATCAGATGGGTCCATTCATAGTATCTTGAGTTCATGTATTTTCTTCAAAACTTAGAGATCTGAATTTCTTTTTATATTTTTAGCAGGTAACATTTAGATGCTGAAACATAAAGAAGGCTATACCTGACTGGAGGGTGTTTGCTGTCACAAAGAATAAACTAGGACCCTCTTACCATCTCTGCTGCTGCTGGTAACTTTATGGCCTAGTTTTACTTGCTCCAGATAAGTCTAAATACTTTGCAGTGGAAACAGAGGGGCTGAGCAATGTCTTTCTAACTCTCACATTCAGCTGACAATCTGTTGGTTTGTTATGGGACTGAAATCTCTTGGGAGCAACTCTCCATCTTGCAGCAGAACTGACACAAAATCCGAGGCAGCTCATTTCCCATGGACAGTCTTCAAATGTTGAAATCCTGGACTTTCTAAGTACGGGGCTGCTATGCATGGGCACACTTCCTGCTAATCTCGAGGCATAAACACTCAGCGGCTCCAGACGCTTGGAGAAATAAACACACTGACTCGGTATTAATATTTCATCACAACACGCTAAAGTTAAACCTCACTGATCCAAAGTGACCTGCAACCACTCAAGAAAATGTTTCTTTTCTTTCTTTCTTATTTTTTTTTTTAATAATTTAACTTTTTATGGAGGGGAAATAAGAGGAAATGGTCTCCTGCATAGCAGGCTTAACGTGGAGCACAGAGCTGCTTCAGCTGGAGGAACGCTGCCCGTGTGTGGAGCTGCTGCCTTGGGAAGCTTGGTGAGCTCAGGGAGGGCAATTTGATGGCCATGCTGCCCCATAAGAGGAATGGACCCACTCAGGGCTGTAGAGTAACAGGGCAAGGCATTGCACGGCCAGAACAGGAGGTCCTGGACACATTGCCTGATAGCTGCTGTGCGATTCAGTGTGGCTTTGAGGATGCACCCTTCACATCGCCCCCACCAGGAGCCCTGCAATCTGGCCAGCAGCAGATGCCCTTACTGCTGAAGCCTCCTGTGAGCTGAGGCTGTTACAGCCAGAAGTGTGTTTTCCACCTCTTGTGCCCAGTGAGTTTCAGGGCACTGTTATTTGGACTGGATCTGAAGGATCTGACCCTAAACAGGCTGAATTTGGTGGCAGCAGTGCAGTGAGCTGGCTCGGCGGCCAGGCAGGGTGAGGGGACTGGTTGCCAGGTTTAAGCACCTCAAATTTTCTCAGCAGTTGTTAGCATGGTTCCTGAAGTTTGGAAGTAAAAGTTATGATGTTTCTCATGAATTAAGCAGGCTGTTATGTGACCAAATTTGCTCAAGGTGAATTACTGCGTGGCCTTATGTCTTCCAGCTAGCGAGACATTCAGCTCCCAGTTTGTTTTCTTTGTTTCTCTGTTAGGATTGAGCACTTGAATGAACTTAATAGTGGGATTATTTTTCCCTCTATTTTGTTGTTCTGAGTTATGTGTATTAAAATCAAATCTTAATTATTTAATTTGCTTTGCTTTTCAATGTATGTCCTCATTTCATTTGATTTTCATGACTGCTAAGCACACTGAGATGTGCACATGAAGGGTGTTACATGTGTCTGTCTCTGATCCATTGGAACAGGGAGAGTACAAGGGAAACAATTCCTCTGACCCAGTGAGGGGCAGCAGACCCCTAGGACCGCAGGAGGCAGTCAAGAGCATGAGGAAAAATTGTGAAGGCAAACATCAGTGACACTTAGTAGCTGTAGCTGCCCCAGCATTTTATCAGATTTCAAAGGGCCCCAGTAAAATATTTGAGGGAAAAATGTCAAAACTCAAGAGCAACATGAACAGTGGCATTCTGATAAACTCAGGATCAGCTGGCTTTGATCACAGTGCCGTTTGGTGCAGGAGCACCACTTCTGCATTACGAGTGGGGATTGCAGGAAGCTTAAAGCAGCTGTGCTTCTATATTTGCTCACTCTCTGTATTCAAACCTTGGCTTGAGAGCTCAAAGGAAATGAGATGTGTTTTGCATAACCCAGTTGCAATCAGTGGAAGCACCTACTAAGCTGCTGGTGCTGTTTCTGACCTTTTCAGGAGCTGATTCCTTATCAGAAAACAAAAACATTTTTAAAAGAGCAATGGACTTCTTTATCTGGGGGGTTTGTGTGAATTCAAAATACGTTAGTGAACAAACAGATTTACACAAACATTTTTAGGAGTTTTAATTCTCCTGGCCAAAGAACATGAAGTAATCAATAAAAGTGCCTTTTTATAAACTGATCTCCAAGATTGTTTTAGTAAACTTTTCATTTTGGGGAATGCCTATAACAGTGTATATCCTGACAGCGTTAAAAGTGCATTCAGTTGTGTCACACTGGCAGTGACAGACTTGTTAAAGCATGGTTCTTCCTCTAAGAGTTGAAACGTAAAATGAGGCCCAGGGTCCTGAAAAAAAAGTGGATGGGGGAAGACCTTGAAATGTGAGGCTTTAGTGCTGAGAACTTTGAATAAATCAGGGTCATTCACAGAAATCACTACTAAATCCCAAATTACTCTGCCACTTCAGTTCCAAATGTTTGTTTAGTAAGGCTGCAGTGCAAGGAATAAATCCTGAATTATAATGAGTTAGTCTGCGTACTCCCCCCTCCGCCTCAATTTTAGCATCCATCTGGGAATCGAATCTTCATTTTCTCTCTCATTTTCTGCCTTCTTATTCCAGGGCTTAAATAATCAGGCAGATCTGCAGAAAACAAAGAATTCAGTGTATGCAGATTAATAATTGGATGTGAAAAATGGATATCAAATGTTGAGCAAAAAATCTGCAGGGGATTTGGAAGCCTGTTCTGTGTTAGCAAAGCAGGTGCTGGCTATTGCCCGAGCCGTGCTGGAAGCCTGCTCCCTTCCACGTGCTCTGAGGCACGGAGGCATTTTTCTGCCTTTCATCTACCAGACAGAGAACACTTCTGCTTGCTTTCTTGGTGAATGCACACAAAAACTCAGTGAATTTAGTCCTGTTAGTTAACTGATGAGACTCCTGTGCAGGCTTTGGTTGCAGTTGGGGGTTCCAGCAAAATAGAAATGCTCTAGGTAAGTACTTGCAAGAGTTTCAAGGATGCAGCTCCATCTGTAAAGGATTGTAGGGGAGACCATGCATGGTTGCCAGCCCTAATGCAGAAGGGACTGTCTTCAAACCCAAGTGGCAGCAAGGAGAGCCCTTCTCTCCTCGCTGTGGGCCACCTTCGCCCTCTTTCAATCAGGGCTCAATAGCAGGTTTGCTCACATATGTTCCCTTCTCCTTTGTAAACACAAAATCCCTTAAACAAATAGCGGGCAGATCTCTTTTTCACTCTTCTGTTTATTAGAAAGACTTAGCTAATCCCTGTGTTTACGAGTAGTCGGGTGTGTCAACCTACAAGCCAAGGGAGTTAATGAAATTCATCTGTTCTCTGTTTTCCAGCAGGATTGAAGGAGGGGGAAGGCCCAAACCATCCTTCAGCATAGCACAAGTATGACTAACAGCGGTGTTTGCAGGCACGGGCTCAAAAGGGAGCAGCAGCTGGGAGTAGGTGAATGGGAGAAATGAAGGTAAATATTACCCCTTCAATTAGAGTAATTAAAAAGAAGTAAAAATAAACCACCTGAGTGAGAGTCTGTCCAAAACAAAGTCTCAATGTACACTTATGGTTTAAAAAGTTTGCCAGAGGCCACCTTCATGTGTTGCCACAGCCCTCGTGTGTCTGCCTCTGACATGCAGCAAATGCCAGCCAGGAGTGGGGACGGGGAGCTCGCTGCAGCTGCCCCAGACAAAGCACGTCAGTGGGTTCCCAGTGCTCTGCCTTCCCTGGGCCCAGTGCAGCCCTGGTTCAGCACGCTGCATATGAGGATAAGGAGGATAAGCTGCCGTAATGCTGAGCTGATCCATGAAGGGAGTTAAAACCCCTGTGAGAAAGTAAGAAAGTCCCATTTGTTCTCTACGAAGGCTGCTGCCACTGTCCTAGTGACTGCTGGACAGCCTGTTTTCTGTGCTGTCATTGACTAAGCTATTCTCATTTTCTTTTTTCTACTTCAGTGTTTTCTGGTTACCTTCTTGGCTTTTAATTCCCTCGAAGAACTGGCAGAGTGCAACAAGCATTTGATTGGTGATTTCCCCCTAGTAATTTCTGTGACAGTGTGGATGTGTTTTGTCACAAAGGCGTAGGATGAGACAGCAGTGCCGAGTTCCTTGTTGTGCTGCAGCACCTGGAAGCCTTGATCCCAACTCCAGATGCATCTTCAGTAAATGTGGACAGGTGCTTCTGTCCGATTGCTTTGTGTTGTCATGGCATGGAAGGAGAAAGTGGCTGAAGTGTGAGTGAGGTTCTTTAAATCTGTAGCTGGTGGTTTAAAATTATGTGGAAAAGTATGGTAATCTGAATTTCTGGGAGATGCACCAATCCTTGTCTGCCATCCAGAGATTCTGTGACTATCAGGCTCAGTCACAGGAATTTTTCGCATTCCCAGTGTTAGGGTCAGTAGGTGATAGCTCTTGACTGTAATCCCCAAAAACGTGTTGTGTAATAATAAGCTTGTCCTTTCTATGGCTGCTGTGCAAAAGAGGTCAGAACTGTGGCACTGGACCTTTGCAATTGGAAAGGATTAAGATATATAATTCCAAAGGTATTAAAAGATTTTGGCATCATAATATAAGTTCCAATTCCTAATTACACAGACAATGAGACAAATTGACCAGATCTTTAGGGGTACAGAGCTCTTGGGGCAGTGGCTCATCTCCATGTGTGTAGGGGTATAGTGCTGGTTTTGCATCTAATAAAAACTATTAACTTTGATTTTTGGTATTTAACTCTGAATTTTTAGTCATCCATAATAGGAAAAGTTAGGTGTTGGGGGAAGAACTGTCTTGAGCATTACACAATTTGCAGTAGGTCTGTTACCTCCAGTGAGTGTTAGACAGATGTTTAGAGTCTGTTTTCAGTGTGCAGGGGATGTAGAGTTGCTCTGCACATGCAAAGCTGGTAACTCCAAGACAGCCTTGTTCAGTATTGATTCTTAGTAGAAAAAAATTAGCTGAAATATTAGATAAACTCTCAAGGATTGTCACATTACTATTTCCTTTTTCTTTTTCCGCAGTTTTTTTTTTTTCTTTCCCCCCACCTGTTTTCTATCCATCCTCCTGCTTAGTCTGAACTCTTAGGTGCAGGAGCTGCCTGTGTATAGCCCACTGTACGTTATCTATTTTTAATGTGGCCACGTTTGCAGCTACACAAATTCATGACAGCTGCAGTTTAGATAGCTACCACAAAACACAACTGAGTAATGAGACATAAATGTGTTGTACACTGGCCATGTTTGAGAATCACTGCTTTAGATGTGTGTATTTTACCAACAATTAATAAGATAAAACATGCACTGCTCCTACCCAGGCAGAGTGCTCTTTCCTACCAGGTGTCTGAAACAGGGGGTCAGGAATGTGCCAGGAAGCAGAAATATCAACAAACACCAATGTTTTCAGAAAGGGTACCAAGTGAGCACCTGGAGTCTACATTTTCCTGACTGGAACTAGGCAACAAGTGTAAAACGCCAAAATCTTTACAAAGCTCTGCTGTTTTGTCTGTTACTGAGCTCAACCAGTGGGGAGCTGCAGCATCAGATCTTGTTCGGGTCGGACTACGAAGGTGGGACACTGACTCAGTCCCAGCTTCTGGCACTGTCTGCGGGGTGAGCCCGTGTCATCCGCTGCTGCAACCACAGCTTAGAGCAGCAGCTTTCCTTTCTGTGGTGTGCATCAATACAGATAAAAGCAATTTTTATAAGACTTAGCAAAAGCATCCAGGTAATCTGCAACTGGTACATCTGGGTTTTGTTCTCTGAGAGCCATTTCAGCTGCAAAGGCTAATATGACATCCAGCAGAACTAGCTTCTTGCATATCCTTAATATTAACTGGAGCCTTTTGTTTCCATTCTGAGAAAGCAGGGCCCTTTTAACCTCGTGTGATGGATTTAGAAGGCAATATTATGGCAAAGCCCAGGATGCTATGTGCTGGGTCCTTTGCAAAAGATAAAACACAAGAATGAGATCCATCTTAATTCTGAAAAAATGCAGATTGAGGGTCTCTAGGAAAATTTGTGAGACTTGTTGGTTTTATCCATGCAGCACTGATACCTTAATTGCCTGTTGCTGCAGCAATGGAACAAGTTACTGCAAGATATGTTATTAGTATGGTGGCTATGGGTAAACTGATGAATTCCAAAGAATAAACAAAATTGTATTGTTTTTTTACTTCCTGTACAGAGATGACCTCTTGCAGCGATGAGGTTGTGTTCATCTTACAACATTGGCTTTAGTTTTCTGGCCAGCTTTCAATTCTTTGAGTAGTCTGGTAGGTTCCCTGGCGTAGAACAGAGGCAAAGATCAGTTGCTGGGAGGGGAGACTGGTACTAGTGCAGATGATAAGGAATCTAAATTAAACCATAAGAGAGAAGAGAAAAAGATGCTATAATATTTAAAAATGGCAAACTAAATAATATATAATTTACAGAAAATGACAGGGTAATGCTGGGGCTATTTTTAAATCAACAGCAAATTAGAATTCAAACCTCTGATAGGTTTAACAGATGGTCTGGATCCTAGAATCCAAAACCCACACGCTTTATTTCCCAGTATGTTAAGAACAAAGTAATGCTGTGTAGCCTTTGCGGAATGTTTCTTGCTATTAAGCTATGTTGGAGGTAACTTTTGACCAAGGGGGACTGGGTTGGGAGTGGAAAAACAGAATAATCTCGTTCAGTTAGAAAAATATATATATATATACACTCTGTATGAGTGTGACTGTGAACATGTTACAGGTTCTAGGTAAGACAGACAGGAAAATCTGGGAAATCATATGATTTCTGAATGGCCCCATGTGTTCTAGTTAACTGCTGAATATTGAAAACAAGGGGATACATCCACCTTGACTGCTACAGATTTTAGGAAATGTGCTCTCATTATGTCAACAATAAAGTGTTCTGAGGTGAATGCATTGATCCTGGAAATGTTCAAGGAAACAGCCTCAGAACTCTTTGTAGAGATGGGGAGAAGAGGGGTTGGGGTTCCCTGAGGAACATGTCTAATTTGGTAGCAGCAAGCACATGCACTTGGAAAACTGACATATTCTGTGTTGTGTTAGTACAGCTGCTCCATTACTTCCACTCATGGAGCCCATGCACCTTGTGTCATGGGGAGGCCAGAAGATCGCGTGTGGTGAGAAGTGCTTGAGTTGTGGGCAAAAATAATATATTTATTCTGGCTTTGTATTTCCATTCAAAACAACACTGTTTTGACAAGACATGAAATACTCGCATGTTTCTTGGAAGGGAGAGGTTTGTGGTGGGGGAGGCTTTCTGAACAATGGATGCATGAGATCCATGTTTGATTTCTTCCTCTGCTGCAGGGAAAGCAATGTTATCTCTTGGGAGGTGCTTTACCCGCTGCCTGGGGAAAAGTGCTGTGCATCTCCCCCTCTGGCAGTGGAACTTTATTCATAAGGAGTGTAAATCTCATTTTCTAAAATAAACTTAGGACATTCACCTGGGAAGTGCAGTACCTGGACTGTCATTCTTGATACGTAGAATATTTGTTAATGCAAGGATGCAAGGTCCTACAAGAAAGGCTGAGAACTTTCCACAGTAATCCCTCAGTAACACGGGAGGCAGGGTACCACCCTGGGCTTTGAGAGCTTTCTGCTTGTGTTCCTTTAGGTGAACAAGACAGATGTGTTCCGTGCCCCTGATAACCCAGCCGGGGCTTCTTGGATATCGTAGAGATTGGTGTTGTTGTCTGCTCTTCTCACACTGTGTTTCTGAATGTAGCCCTAAAAATTATTCCATGATAATTTGCCATGAATTTATAATTAGCTTTGGATCTTTTCCATGTTTTATTTTACCAAATGTGCCAAATGCAAAAAGTTACTTAAATATAATACAGTGTTACTTTTAGAGCTCACTATAGTGAATAGAACTGGCAGTCACTCAAAAAAAAGAGAACTTTTATTTACTGACAGTGGAAATGGCATGAATGGGAAAAGCTGTGTGTGCTCTGCTCAGCACTGACCATGCAGCTGGGAGGTTCTGTGCTGCAGAACTCGTCTCAGAGCTGCTGATAAAAGCAGGGGAGTGCTGTCTGCACCAAGATTCACGTTATCTGCGTCTAGGTGATAGCATTGCTGAGCAAAACTCAACTTTCAGGATGACCCTGAGAGGATGAACACGTGTCTTAAAGTTACCACAAGCTGTTGAAATCCAGACCGTGTTTGTTTATTTGAACCGTTCAGCAAATAAGGGCTTGTGGTGAGAATCTGTGATGGCTTACATCAGGTTCATAAACTGAACTGGTATCTAGAAAAATTTGCTCAAGACGAGGATTTGATACACTGAGTTGCCTTTACACTGCACTGTGAGGTGTCCTCCTAACAAGAAAAACTAAAAGCACTTGTGTAATTTTGTGAATACACATGATTTTTTTATTATTATTATTATAAAAACATAATACCACACGGTAATTTGGAGAGCACTAGTGAAGATGAAGAAGTTGTTAAGCTATGGAAGAGATCCCACACTGAACAGTTAGGGTGTTCTGCTGCCATCTGCATTTGGTGCAGGAAGAAAAGCAAACTATTTGTGTGGTGTTTCAGAGCTTTTATGCTTGTTAAAGCTGGTTGCTGCCTGTTTAAAATAAAGTCTTTTTTTCTGAAATCAAATTGTTCATTGAATTCCAAACTTTTTCCAACAGCTAACGTTTTTCATGACATCTTTCTCAGAAAAGGTATCTCAGGAAATGTAGAATTTTTAATCCCAAATGGGAGACAGATAATAGCCTAATTGATTGGGTATTGAGTCAGGCAGAACAAAGACACAACCCTAAGTCTCTGTATTCTTGGAAAATGTTCTGCCCACCAGGTTATGCACTGCTTTTGTCTGTAACTCTTAAGGAAGAAATGCTGCACTCCACAACAGATTTGATATATATACTTTTTCTTCTCCATTTTCTTTAAGACAGGAGAACTGCTTGCAGCCCGTCTTTATTTTTTCCTTCTTTTGACAGCCTTTGCACCCTTTTCCTGGAAATTAATTTGCAAAGCAGAGATATGGATATTTTACTATGGGGAAGAAGGATGTGTGCAGGCTTTGGTGCATTTCCTTGGTAATCAGCCACTTCCTCAGCTTTCTCCATGATACGTTTTTATTTGGTTTTGTTTGTTTGTTTGTTTGTTTTTGTCAAGTGTTTTATTCGCAGGTGAATTTCTAAGGCTTATTCACCAACATCTTTGCTCAAAATACTCCAGCTGTAAGCATTTCAGTGGCTGCCTGACTGGTACCACCACACTATTTCACCTATTGCTGTCTGAATCAGTAAATAAGAAATTACGAGTTGCCTTAGCAAATCTGACCCATAAGCCTTCTAGTCCAATATCCTGCCTCTATCAGTAGCCAGCATACTTCAGAAGAAACCCTACATGATATCCCGTAACTGTGGAATTTTTGCACATAAGGTATTTTTATCTGAGGCAGTTAATACTTGGCACGTGCCCAACCATATTTTTATCTTTTTGTTGTAACTTATTGTTTTGATTATCGATGCCAATGACTAATCCTTTTTGGATCTTTATAAATACTTATCTCAGTGATATTTTATATGAGGCAATCAGCTCCATAACTTGATCGTGGGCTGTGTAGGAAAAAGAATTTCTTTTTATTGGTTTTGAATTTGTTTTCATTCATCTTTACCTGATGTTCCTTTGTTTCTGTGTTATAAGGGTAAGAAAGAACACGTGTGCTCTGCTCTCTGCTGTTCACTCTTCCTGATCTTCTCACTAAATCAAATCTTTTCACCAATGTCATATGGAAGTCTTTCTCTGAATCTAAGACCTTTCCTTGTCCATTCTTAGGCTGCTTATTTCCGCTACATCTGGTTTTGAAATGCAGTGAGGAGTGAACGTAGCTGTCCAAGGAAGGGTGTGCCATCAATTTACTGAGTGTTATTAATATCGTTATTTGTGGATTGTTCCAAAAATTGACTAATTTTCAAAATTCTGGTGAAGTGGGTGTGTGGGGAGCAGAATGTGAATTTCAAATATTATGAAATTAATTGGAGATATTTTTCAGCTCTTAGTAACCCCTGTTTGGATAGGCACCTTAGCTTGTTATCGCCAGAGAAATCATCCACTTTTCCCTAAGTGTGAGCTGTATGCAGAGAGGTATGATGGCAGGAATTAGGCAGAAATAGTTGCAGGGGCAAAAATAACTCCTCCTCCGCCTGTTACATGCAAAATCCATGGGCTGGATCCTTAGCTGGTGTGCCGTGACTGGCGGGGTGCCATCTTGTGCCACTGAGGGGACGGGCCCCTTACCTCAGCGGTGCTCGCTGGGAGGAGGCCAGTCACACAGATGCTGGTGGCTTCGGTCTGTGACAGAAACCTGGCTGCTCTCTCAGCTGGAGGGAATGTGGGATTTGTGAAACTTTAGGAGGGCTGTGGCAAGAGTTGCCCTGAGACTGCTGATTCCATTCCTGCTTTTTGTTTTGTTTTAGTTGGCTTGCTAGGATTGTTTTTGCTCTTTGCCAGGTGCAGAGTTGAATGGCAGGCCACACTCTAAAGCTCTTCTTTCACAAATCCACCCACGCTACAGATTTCTGTGTTCATCACGTTCTGTGACATGTAGCTCTTGGAAATATGCAACTTGGAAATAATATCTTTGAATCTGAGTGTGCTTGGACTAGTAAAAGATAGATTTTTTTAAACTGTCCAGTGAGGGCAGAAAGAGAAAACTGTAGGAAAATAACTAGCAATCTTAGATTCCCTTAGAGTAGGCCTGAACTCTAGAACATTACATCCCAGCCCTATGAACTTAGAGGTTCTGACTGAAACATCAGAGACTATGCTCACATTTAAAATAAAGATGAGCCGTGATGCCAAAAAGAGATATCTTCTGGTATTTCAGTCAGATTTTGAGTTCCCCACAACTGTGTGTCTTGGTCCTGGCATCCAGTCATGTGTGCTTGCCCTTGTCTAGCTGCCTTACCCTGCAACCTTTAAGATTTGTTATTTATCTGCTTCCAGTGAAGCCTTTCTGTCTGCAGCCAGTAATTAAACCCAGCCCACAATATCCAGGCTGATGCTCCCATCTGAGTTCATAAAAATGTACGTAGTGAGCTAAAGTGTGAACAGTTTCTCCCAAGAAATACTTTGGTGATAAAGGAAACAAAAGAACTGAATGTTATCTGCTTGGATTAATAAAAATCCAACTTAACTGTCTGAATCTGGGATAATTCTCTGGAGCCCTATGGGACCTGATCTTCTCTTCTGCACGTATTTTCACTACATTGAGTTCATTGCCTTTGCAGCAACTTGCTTAGAATTTGCACTGACAGAGAAGAAAAGGAGCAACTATTTTTAAGCTAAAATGAAGAGAATAAGAAATTAAAGGCAAAATTCAGAAAATTATGGGGCTAAAAGGAAGAATGATAGTTCAGGGGATTTCCTAAAGTTTGGAATGAGATCCATTCAGGCTGCAATGATCATAAATTGCTACCACTTATTTACTACTACCATTACCACTCAAGATGAAGAAAATCAACAGACATGTACTGGAAACTGGATTGAATCAAGTGTGTCCTTANNNAAATGCAGAAACCACAGTTTACAAGAGGCATGGTCCTCCATAGGTTATTGTGGCACAGATATTAATGCTGCCCTTACTTCTGTTTTATCTTCATGGTGACTGTCTCCAAATAACAGAAGAAGGGAGACAGGCAGGGGAGGCTATACTTTATTCAGCAGTGTTTATTTATAGCACTAACTATATATCTTTAACTGTTGAGATTGTCCTGTTTCAGCCTTTCTTCTTATAATCTACTAGAAAATCGCCTACTGGGAGTCTTTTAATATTATCCTTTTGACTGCAGCTCTCTGATTTTGATTATGCATTGCGTTGCGGGTGAAATTTGGGTTAAAGATAATTGTAAATATGGTATTGATATTAAATGATGTTTTCCCAACATTGCAATAATGCTTGTTTTGTTTGCTGGAGAGTTTATTACTTTTTGATCAATAACATGTGAGATTTGTGAGGGAAATTAGCATAGTGAATAACAATTAGGAGAAAAATCAATGGCATTCAGACAAATAAGTGACTTGAAAAAGTCCCGTAGGCACACATACACAGATTCTTTAAAGTGTAATACATCTCATTTTGAATTCTAGAAGAGGAGAGAGCTATTTGGACCAGAACTGAAACTGATAGCAGTATAATTGAACTGCTGTGGGACTATTTGTTGCCATTTAGTGTTTCTAACAGCTTGAATGTATGACCGCTTCGTTCACTGGCTCTGCGAACTTCCTTTGACTTCTGGCATGTATTTTTCTCTATTCTGTACCTGTCTGCTTTCTTGTGTCACCTAATATACTTAGGAGACAACATCATGGTTGCCCACACTGTATTTTTTTTGTGCCACCTAATCTACTTGCTTTTCTGCTTTTCCCTTACACATAGTAGGTTCAATCTGCCTTACAAGAACCAGAAGGGCTTCAGACAAGATAGCAAGTGAAAAAGTTCAAGATAAACAGATGCAATTTGTTCCTCAAAAAAGATTTAAGCTATGCAACTCTTTGCCACAGCATGTAAAGCTTCTTGATTATTTCATGGAGGAAAAATCCATCCAGGGCAGTTAAACACATTACAACCTTCCTGGCTTAGGAAGCCCATGTACTGGGCATACTCAGGAGCAAAGAGAGTGTTTTGGTCCTCTAGGTGTTCGCGTTCATGCTACATACATCTGTGCACACCCCTCTCTTGCAATCCTGTTCAGGAATCAATGTTTAGAATAATGGCTCTGCTTTCCTCTGAATTGAACTGGTTAATAACTGTGGCTGGGGAAATCAATCAGATCTATGATATCTTATTACTTACGCTAATTTAATCACAAGAAATGGGTCATTTCTTCGGTTCACAGGGCAAAATGAGTGTGGGTGGATGTGAGATTGTATAGAGGTAGAAGCAGAGGAAGGGAGACTTCGATTGGCACAGAAGTGAGAGAAGTGGTGTGGGCTCTGCTAAGGCTGGTAGGATGGATCATAGAGACAAAACCCACATCCACTGTCTATGGCTCCTGGTAATCTATAGGTTATAGATCCATTTTTCACATTGTTTTCATGTTCCAAAGAATCTGATAGATGGAGATAATGAGAGCTTCTCATTTTTTCATCACCATTTTGTCTGCCTCTGCACAGGCTAAAAGAGGATGATCATCAAGAGAAACAAGCAAACAGAAAAGGTGTGTGACTTCCATCGAGGAACTGTGAGTCCACTGCAGGTTTTTGCACACTCAAAAGAAAGGTAAATGCAAAGGAACTGTTCATATATTCATTGTGTAAAATTTAAAAAGGAGGCAATAACATCTAAACAAGGTGACTGAATAAATGAGTTTAATGTACAACATGTGCAAAACCAACCTTGCAAAGATTGTCTTAACATTTTCAAACTCTTTCCTAAATTCTGTCTACTTTCCTGTATACATGATCATGTTACCTTTTTTTATACGCTCTTCTTTCTAGTGGAGAGCACCATTTTTGTCCATCACTGCAGAAAGTAGATTACTATTAATTTATATACACTAAATTGTATCTGTACTATAAATGCTTTTCTCAAAAGATCTTTCATTCAGAAGAAAACATGGAAGTATATTTTCTAAGATAACAAAATGTTGAGTCCCAGAAGCTAAACAAATGCTACATACATGAAGTGTAGCTGTTGAAGAAAGTCATGCATCTGAATGGTTTAGTCATTTTTGTTTATGTACTTCTCTCAAGCAGCTTGGGTTCTTGCAACACAGAGAGCTGTAGATTTTACTCAGATCCTGCTGGTTTTGTATGGTTTCCCCTCCAGTGCAGAGGAACACAAGAGGGTAGATAAAGACTACTTACAAACTCTGACAGGTAACACTTTTTCTGGATTGAAACCTTCCCAATGTTCTAGTCTACTGTAAAGAGCAGCTCATGCTGGAAGAAAGGCAGTGAACACAAAGTGTGGAGCAAAATGTTAAACAGAGTACTGTTTTATGTTGAGAAAACCAGATGCGTTTTTAAAACTACTAGCTGATCGTGCTTAATCCTTTAAGGAATTACTTTCTCTGAAATAGTGGAATTGCTTTTAGAGTTGGTCCCTTCCTAGGGGGAAGAAAAGAATCAAAAACTGACCCATCACATTATAAACACGTCAGGCTGTTACTAAATCTCACCGTGCAAGCAGCCCTACTTTCCTAACAAATAGATCTTGGACACTATTAGAGGAATAGAAAGTGCTAGTGCTAACTGCTGCACTAACATTATCTGATTCACTTTATTAACTAGGTAATGAACTGAAGCCATCATGGTTTAATTGAAATAAATAAATACATTAAAACTGTGAATTAAAGTAACTGCATTTTGATGATTTTGGGTTATTCATATTGCTTCAAAATGTTATTTTTAATCTAAACACTGCTGGACACATCTCCTTCTGCCCCAGGGATAGTACAAAGTATGTTATTGGCCTCTATTTTTGTACCCCATTTACTTCACATTCACACTGCTTCCAGATGATTTTTTTCCTAGCAAGATCTGGTAACTTTAAAAAATAATAATAAAAAAAAAGGCGGGAAAACATTAAATAACACTAAAATGAGTACCAAAATATAGGACTCTAGTTTAGGCACCTCTGAAGTGCTTTTGATGAGTGTCAAAAGATTTTCAGAAGTACTCATGTTTAGCCAAACTCAGCTTCTAACGACTTTGATTGGCATTCTACCACAGACTTTGGAAAAATTTAGCTGATGCAGAACTCTCTTGAAATGTCTACCCTAAGCTTATTTTTCATCAGCTGCAGCATTTGATGCAGAAATATGAAATATCATTGAATAAAGCATAGCTTCAGTCATACAAGACGCCCCAATAAAAGAGTGGTTGTGTTTTTTTTCATCCAACACACTGCGTGGTCCTTCAGTGCTCTGCTGCTCTGGTGCATCTGCTCTGTCCTGTTGCTTGGGGATTCCATGATAACTGCAGGTTTGTTCTGTTCATTGTGTTGTGCTAGACAGCTGAAAAATATATCAACTTTGATCTTCGGGGGGTCAAATTCTGCAGTTGCTGCAGAGATGCTTTTTCATCAGGAAGAGGGAGGGAAGTGGACTCAGTGGTTGTAAACAGGAAGAGAGCGCTTTCAAGACTCTCTTTGTGAAGCTGTGTTCTCAGCTATGGCTTAGAACTTTGTCTCTGAGGGCTCTTTTTCTGTCCTAACAAGATTATATGGCTTTACTTCATCCCCTTCTTATTCAGCTAGTGATCAGCTGGGCAGGTAACAGTCATAACCTCTCTTCTCCTACACTCTCCTTTTTTTCATCAAAATGTGCTGTTCTGCTTACAGCAGGATTTGCGAGCACTCATAATCTCCTCTGGTTTTCATCGGCTAAAGTGAAAGGTAAAGGAACTTCAACTGTTGTAGGCTTACAGACATTTAAACAGGGATATAACTTCCCCTTGTACATAGTTACACCTACAAAGGTAAGTGGCAGTTGGCTGGCTTTAGCCTGTGGCTGTTGTCTCTGTTGGCCTCCTGCATCTTTGGAAGCAGCAGTTGCAGGACACAAGCCAAGGTCCCTCTAGAACCTGAGGATGCTTGACCTGGAAGGTGAAGGAGTAAATCTTCACTCTATGCAAATCGATTAATCCTGGTTTTAATTTGTCCTCTTTGGCTGATGAAGCCCTGTGCTTAGCAGTTTGCAGATACCACCAAAGGAGCATAAGCAAGTGCTTAAAAGTAAAAATAAAAAAAACCTAGGATACTGGAATAAATACATTGCTTTTGTGTGAAACGAAAACATAAAACTACACCCAAAGGGAAGCCTTAGTCTGTAACCTACTACACTCCAGAGATGCTCCAATGCCTCTGTTAAGTTTATTAATGAGGGCTGTGGGATCTTAACAGGAATGCTGGCACTGCCATTCTGCTCTGTTGCTTTACAGTTTGGGGAAAGATTAATAATACAGATGATTAATTGTCAGGTGGGAGTCCATGGAAATTTGGGGGCAGAGAATGGTTTTGCTTGTTTTTTTTTTTTTTTTTTTTTTTTTTTTTTTTTTTTTTAACATTCTAATTAATTCTATATCACCTGCTATATAAAAGACTCCTGATATCTGCAGTGTCAGAAATCAGGGCCTGATTCTACTTCCCACTGAAATCGATGTGAGCTTTGTCATTGATGGAGCAGCTGAGCAAGTAACTTGCAAGAATTCATTTATTCAACAAATCTGGCTGCTGCTTCTGCTTATCTCTATTGATTGTACTCATGTCCAATCAGGTTTGCAGCATTAGCTGCACTACCTTACAATAACAGGGTAATTCACCTGGGGCATGTTCTTACCAAATCCTAGAATCCACACAAAGATAAACAAAAGATGCATCCCATGCAAGGCTGCTTTCAGTTTTCTCAGGGCCAGATGCTTCTTCTGCTCACTGTATATCTCAGGTAACTATGTTCCCTTTCTATAGTTCCCAGACTAAAGGCAGAAATGTGACTTGTGGAAGTTTAGCTAGTACAATACAAAGATGATGCAGCAACGTATATGAACTTTGGGCTTGGAAAACCTACTTTCAGATTTCAGTTCTCCCACAAGTTTCTTTTTCACCTTCTATCGTCTGTCAAATGGGCCCTGGGCAGCCATTCCCTATAGGACGCGTTGCTGTTTCACAGATTCACTGTTGGGCATCCTGGGAGAGGACTTGGGCAGGCAGCCTGGGCAGAGGTGTGTCCTTCACCGCTGTGCTGCCGTCACTCATGCCTTTGCCAAGAGGGGAACCAGGAATAGGACTGAGGTTCATGTGGGCAGCCCTGTTCCCTGTGTCTGCCAGCCTGGTGGGATGTATGCTCTGAGAAGGGGGAAGGAATGCTACTTTCCATTTTCTAAGTGGGTGTTGTAAACCACCAACACTAAAAAAGCAAATATTTAAACATCTTCAATGAAACCTTTTCACAGACCTGAGTTCTGGCCTGGACCTGTATGGAGCTGAGTGTACCTAAAGGAGAGCTCAGTACTGCTGCCTGCCCGTGGGGACCAGGCTGTGTCCCACCCCTGTCACCTGACAGGGACAGGACAGCACGTGTACCCAGCGAGAGCAGCTGGAAGTGCTGCAGGAGCAGGGGGTTTGTGAACTCAGTGCAGAGCATCCTTTGCTCTGCCTAAGGAGGTGCTCTCCAGACCCTTGCATGCATCCAACTTTGAAGGAAGTGGTTTCAGAAGGGGAGGACATGTATGACTGTAATTCTGGTTTGTAAACAAACCATCAAAGGGAAACTCCTGCAGGAGTGATTCTGCCAGGCTTAGCACAACACATTCTTTTGCTCCAGACTCTTGCCGGGATTGTGGGTCTGAAATCCTTGATTACTACTGCTTGTTTTAATTTCCTTTCTGTTTTGCTGATGTCCAGAAGCTTTTATTTTCTGAATTCCTTCTCCATTTTCTATATCTTATGATCACAGACAGAGCAGCTTAGTTATTAACCACTTCTTTTCCTGCTATCTTAAATGTGGTGTAAATATTAATCTCCTAGACATTTATTTTTCATAATGCCATTCAGATTTTCCTCTGTTTAGAGTTCACTTTATGTCCTGACAAGTTATATGATAGATTGTTGGCATCATCCCTCTGGATTTTAGTGGAGAGATGGTGCTTGTAGAACAGCTGGACACGTAAAGAAATCCAGAGTTCGTTCCAGGTGATGGTGTTTAGCTGCACAGCAGTAACTGATCTGGAGATCCGGAGGGGCTGCCTGTGGGTACATCAAATATTTGAGTCCTGAGGTACAAATCGGTGTGAAGTGGCAAGAATGGGCATGGAATACTACCTGTGCCAGCATCGAGTAGATATCAAACAATGGCTGTCTGGGCGATTTAGTTTCTGTGTTATCCTCTGCCCAGTCAGCAGGTAGAACAAATCTGAATACACTTCAGCACTCTGCTTCTTGCCGGAGGAAGAGAGGAGAAGCTGGTCACTGTTCCTGAGGTAACTAGATGCTTCTTTCCACGAATTTCCTTTCCGGGTCACACCCTCCCTGTATACCAAACTGCTCTTCCCTGTAACTCTGTATTTGACAAAAATGGGCTCCGTTGAACAGCAGACCTTGGGGAACAGCTTCTTCTTTGTTATTTTACTGTAGTGTCTTGAGGGGTGTATGTGTTAAAGTTATCATACCTTTTATTTTTTAATCGAAAGCTGACTTTTGCTGATATTGTTATAATTCCTTCCCTATAAACCACATCCCCCACCTTTTTTATTTGAAGAAAAGCAGAGCTAAGACATGATTGAGAGCCAGTCAAACCTCTGTGGCTTCCTTTTGCGTAAAGAAGCTGAGTGCAAGATTCTGTGCAAACATCATTTTGTTTATGTGTATAAACTAATTATGGAGGCCTCGATCCTGCAAAGAGCTCTGTGTATAAGCCAATGAAGCACTGGAGTTCTGCAGAGGGTAGAGCTCATAATATAAATACAGCTTACAGCCTTGCCTGAAAACCATATTGCTTTAAACATAGTGTTATATTTTACATCCTGATTCCTCTACAGGTACAGTTATGTAAGACTTCTTTCTAAAAATGTGCTCAATTCTGCATTCATACTGGCATTATCACACTGGAGAAAATAATCTTTGTACAAGTATAACTTTCTCCGCGTTAAAATTTGTATCAGTGTAACTTCACTCATTTTAAAAACAAACAAACAATACAACAGAAAACTGAACACAATATCTTTAGTCAATGTTTATATCAGTGAAACCTAAGTATACATAGATGAAACTGAATACCAACAGTGTGTTTCACAGTTAATTCCAAAGTTACATTTTGGTATAGTTCAATGGGACTTAGAAACAGAAGTTGCAAAATTATTATTTTCGTGAGTGTTTGTTCTGTAATTTAATCAAATTTATTGTTTTACTTTAAACAGTTTTGCAGCAGCTCCTTCCTGGTACTTTCTGGTTTGTTTAGTCCTCCAAACAGACGTGATGCACACAGTCTTTGCTATTCTGAAATAAACCCAGCGGTTGCACCAACATGTGCCCTGCCTAACCTGGCATTCCCC
The DNA here is from genome assembly GCA_013399715.1 of Alectura lathami. Classification (NCBI taxonomy): domain Eukaryota; kingdom Metazoa; phylum Chordata; class Aves; order Galliformes; family Megapodiidae; genus Alectura; species Alectura lathami. The sequence goes on along the minus strand of VXAV01009898.1, from coordinate 54,300 downwards.
AAGGTGTCTGTTCCTGAAGTAAAATGGCTGTTGGGGAGATTCTGTAAGTGATTGTTGCTCCTCAGTGTATTTGCATTCAGGATAATTAGTAGGCTTGTGAGACACTTTCTTGAAATGAAGTCTGCTTTCATATGGGATTTGCCGTAAGAAATCCCATTACCGAAAAATCTGATCCACTGAATTCAAGTTTCAAAAGACTTTGGGTTGTCAGTGAACCCAGGCGCTGAACATTCACCTCTCTGTCCAAATTTTATTTTGAACTAAGTTTGTTTGCCTGCCAGCTGCTTCCTTGAGTTACTTCACTGTTATCAGCAGAAAACTGAATGAGATGTGTCCAGTGAATGGGAGCAGGACATCTCTGCTGGGACTGCCATGCTGTGCCAGGTTTAGAGATGTCACTAACTTCACAGAGCGGAAGAGGTGGGAAAAAATGACAACTCCCGTTTCTGCCTTGTGCTCTAGCAGAAGTTTGTTAGAAAAGCAGTAAGTAGCTGGATCACATTGACAAACAGGGAATAATCATTATTTACAGATTAATTGCACTCACAAATTGGTAATTGGTGGTGGAATAGGTAAGTCTTTATTCCTTATGTTGTTATTCAGTGTTTTTTTTTTTTGTTTGTTTTTGTTTTTTTGCAAGGACTATGGCAGAAACATCTTTTTAGAATTAAATAGTGTTCAGAGAGGACAAATCTGTCTGAAGAGATTTTTGGGCAGAGGGCCTTGGGTAAGGCTGGTGGAGAAGGGGTGGTCTCAGCTCTAGTACAGAGCTGGAATTGTGCAGGGTGTCCTGTAGGAAGTCCTGAACTTCTTTTGACTTTTAGTAGAAACTGAATCCCCACCAAATCTAAGCCTGTCTTCAAAATACTCACTAAAATTCATAGTAAGAATATACACCAGGAGGAAAACGCCCTTTCTCCTACTTCGTTCAAATGGAATTGGACAGATGAGATGAGTATTGCTGGGGAGGGATTGTTAGCACCACCCTTAAATTCACTGTGCCAGTTATGGACACATTTACAATATGAAAAGAGGAGAGGGAGCTGGTAGACTGGAAGACCAGAACTGCTTTCAGATCAATAGATGAGCTGACATTGAGGCTAGAGGACTGATGGAAGCAGTGGAAAGGATAGACATGTTTGGCAGATTTCTGAAGACATTCAATAGCAACACAGAGATGGAGCTGATAAATCAATAGCTCTTTGGGGAGATTAGATTGATATTTTAAATGTGTATGGAACTGTCCTAGCCAGGAAGACTGAACAACCACTGAAGGAACAGAGAAGCAGAGAAACATTAATTCATATTTCTATATCTTTTTTTTTTTTTTTTTTTTTTTTTTTTTTTTTTTTGTGTGTGTGTGTGTGTTTTAAAGAAACTGTATGCAGCTCAGAGCTGCTTTCTTTTTTGCAGCTGGGAGGCTGGATCAGATGTAAGCCCGAATTGCACTATTATTCTGGAATTCCTCGGGCTGGTGTGGGTTAAGTTAGCATTAATGAATAAATTATTGTTATAATGAAAAAGCATTTAGCACAGAGGCTGTCAGTTAGCAGCAGGACAGGACTGGGACAATTCTGCAATGCTACCAGGGCTGGAGGGGAAGTCAGCCTAGTCCCACTATGTATATTGTATGTGTGTGGGTGTTTTCAAGAGCCTAAGGTTGTAAAGGAAGGCATTATAGTAACCTTCAAACCATGTGATCAACAAGACTTAGAATCTGAATTATGCTTTATTGCAGACAAGGGGAGTTTTGTCAGTGATTTCAATGGGAGCAAAACTGTGCCCTTTGTGCTGGCTTTATACTACTTGGGACCAGTCAGGCTGTTTCCTCATGCTACAGACTGTATCAGCTGTCATAAATTAGGGACAGAATGCTGTAAAGTGGTTTTAATCATCCTGGCATTCCTGGGGTGAACTGCAGCTTCTGCTCTGTGCTGAGCAGTGTTGGGCTCTCCCGCAACGACCCTCCATCTTCCCTAAAAATGTACTAGAAGTTCAACTTGAAAGGTTTTTTGCTAGTGATACTGTTGTTGTGTTCACCAGATGTTGTGAAGCTAAATTAAAGGATAGCTTGTGCTAATGGAATTTCCTAGAAGTCTACAAGTGAATTATTATGGCTGGAAAACTTAGGCTATTTAATATATATTTCCGCAGAGGCATGAGAGCAGGACTGTGATGAATAAAGTAAGTGTATAATGATGAGGCGGGTGAAGGATGTCCTTGGTTTGCCTTCCCTTAGCTGGAACTTGATGTTAATTGGATCAACCCAAAGATAGCTCAGCCACTCGCCTGTCCTGCTTACATTGGTTTGCCTGGTGCTGCTTCATTGTCCCAGACTCGCTGGACTCCCCTGGCCTATTTAACAAGGATCTGTTACATGCTGAAATATTTTTAGAATAATTTTATTTAGAGAAAAAAAGTGATTGCTAAGAGGAAACCAGTTCCACAACAGCAGGGTTAAAGTGATCTTGTCTTTAGCAGCAAATACCACTTTATTATATTTGCATGTAAATAGATGCTAGATAAGTGTTTCAGATGAAGAGAACATTTCAAAGTCACTTGCTTTCTGGAAAATAGAATAGATCAGCAGGACTTGGAAGGCTCCAAACTTGAGATGCATTTTGTTTGGCATTGATAAAATTGGTCTTTGTGAGTCTATAACCCCTCAGAGTTACCAGGAAACATGGCTGCCTTCTGCAAGGCCTGTTGCTGATTGTGTTAAATTGCAGTACGGTGTAATTAAGAGAAATAGGGGAATGAGGCCTGGCAGCCATGCAGGGCTTCAAAAAGTGCTTATAGGGCTGACAAAACTGATTTATTCACTCAAGAAATCAGTGCATTAGTGAAGGCACTGGAATATCACTTTCTCCACTAGATATTTGTGGTTGGACACTTGATCTTCCTCCTTTTGACACAAGACACAAAAAGCTTGCTTCTTCTTACTTATATCATGATTGCTCAAATCATGATTGTATACTGATATGAGACAGGGCTTAAGACCAGTTGATTAAGTACGTAAATTATTCTCCAGGCACCCTCAGAAGCGGTGAGGCCATCCAGGTTGTGCTGGCTCCGCTTGAGCTGGGTTATGGACCTTCCCTCTGCAGCTGGCAGAAGATCTGGTCTGGTGCTCAGAAGTCTGGGTGGACCTGTAAGACTACCTGTGAGCTAGATGACTTTCAGTGCTATGTAATGTGTGTGCCTTGGGCTCCCAACGGCGTGAGCAATCAGCGTGATAGCTCACACCCTAAACAAAAAGCTTTGATAAGAAATGTTGGATTAGACCAGAATGTTTTCAGGCCAGAATATTGGTATGAGTAAAATAGTTATTTTCCTTGGTGATCCTGTCATTCCCAAGTGTGAAATATGAACCATCAACAGGCTTCACTCTTCTCATGAAAACTGCAAAAAGAGTCTAAAAGTTAGGGGCAGATGTGAACCTAATCCAAAGAAGTTTGGAACCAGACCCACTCAAATTAGGAAATTAAAACAACAAAATTAGGAAATTAAAAGTAAAGAAACAACCCCCTTCCCACCAAAACAACAAAGAAAACCAACAAGGCTAAACATAACTAAGCCTGGGGCCAAAACACTAAAATGCCTTAACCAAAGCATTTTGCATCACTCCAGGGCGGACATGAAGTCAGAATCCTTTAAATGTATTCCTAATCATAATTTGTCTGGATTTCTTTTTAGCCATTTAATTTCCTTAAGATTGAATCTTAAATTATTTCAGTATGTAGGTAATTACCCAATTTAAATCCCGATTTCATTCTAGTTTAACTTTTGTGTAGGAGTATATGTGTACACACCTGCAGTATGTGTGCCTTCGTGCTTGGACAGTTGGTGTGCACATGATGATGTGCAGCTGTGACCTCAGACCTGGGAGACCTGGGTGTTGTACTTGATTCTCCTCCTGCTTTGTGGCTTTGCAAATGTCCTTGCCTTCTGCATCCCCTCTTGCACTTCTCTCTTGCTCTTGGAGGCCGTGGCTTTTGGGGCAAGGCTTGCAGCATTTTGCTCTTCATGTGCAGTTTTATAGAGTATACTGGGGCAGCTTGTTGATGGAGGTGGTGACTTTGGGCACTACCAAAACCCAGAGTTGGGGGAAAAACTTTAGGGAGCATTCAGCTGCAGGCTTCTGGTAATAATTAGCAAACAATTCTATTTGTGAGTACTGGATTTAAGAAGGACATCTGCATAGGCTTAAACTGATGCTGAAGCTTGACAGGACTAAATACACCCCTTGTGTAGCATTCCCTGGTCCTAGTTTTTGGCCTTTCAGTATTTAAAGGGAGCTTATAAACAGAAAGGAGAGCAACTTTTTACATGGTGTGACAGTGATAGGACAAGGGATAACGGCTTTAAAATAAAAGAGGGGAGATTTAGGTCAGATGTGAGGAGGAAATTCTTTACTTAGAGGCGGTGAGGCCGTGGCCCAGGCTGCCCAGAGCAGCTGGGGGTGCTCAAGGCCAGGCTGAGTGGGCCCTGGGCAGCCTGATCTGGGTGTGGGGGGCAGCCAGCCTACAGCAGGTGTTGGCGCTGGATGGGCTTTACAGCCCCTTCCAACCCAAACCATTCTAGATTCTATGATCTTTTCTGCAATTTAACCACCGACAGCCACTTGCAGGTTGCTGCACCTGTCCTGCTGACCAAACAGCCCCAGCTTTGGGCATCGCACCCTCCGCTTGCCCTGCTGCCCACCCCAGCGCTGTGTGCTAGCCCTGCAGAATCCATCACCTGTCCTGACAGTGACAGGTGACTATCCACCCACTTCTCATCTTTGCTGGTGTCTGAGGCAATAGATGGACACATTTGCCATAACTGTGTTTTAACTGGAAGGCACATTTCTTGTCCCCCAGCCTGTGTGGCTATCGATGCTGGCTCGCCGTGCTGCTGTTCCCTAGGGACCCCGCAGCCAAGGGGAAGCAGAGCTGCTTCCAGAGAGCAGCTGTGCCCTGTCAGCCTGTTGAAAAGCAATCTCCCTTAACAATGGGCTAAAACATGCGTGCTACTGTATAGACATCACAGGCTTACCCTCACTGAGCAGCCTGTTTGTATATCTCGTGGCTGCCACATATAGGACCTTAGCCATCCATCAATATCATCACTTTAAGAGGAGGGAAAAAGGCAGCAGAGACACGTTCCAAATGGTTTCACACTGAAAGGAAGCAGCAGACTTTGTGTTTGGCACGGCGCGTTGGAAGTTCCCATGCTGGGCACCACCTCTCCCGAGGAAGGGCAGGACAAGCTGCCTTTGGGACATAATGCCTTTGATTAGAATTGGCAATTCTGAATCTCCTGCTGCCCCCAAGGCAGCTTGGTGACATGTGACTGTGTGTGACAGCACGAGCACAGAAGCCTGTCATTCAGTCTTCAGCCTGTTGTGGTGTTGATGCAAGCCTTGCCAAAAGTAGTTATCCCAGCGACGCTTACAGTAAAATACCCCCTTGTCCTGCAACCTTTGCATTAATTATATGAGAATAGATCAAGCAAAATCAAAGGTTTTCTTTTGTTGATTAAACCACAATTTATGTGGCAAACATCCTCCATCTGTTTACAGAAAATGTTGGCTTCTGACAAATGCCACGCGAACCAACAGCAACCACAGGCTGTGCTAGAGCTCCTGAAATCAGACCGAATTCTGCCCTATGCTGCTGCATCCCCTCCCACACCTGCCTTCCCCTGGGCATTGCTGAGGCAGGGTTAGCTCAGAGCTGAGTCTTATTGGAAACGGAAAATGAACATCTAATAAGAGGGCAATTTAATAGTGCAATTCCAAATGGCTGAAGCAGATTTATATCAGCACATTGATTAGTTGCTCGAGACTTGCAGAATCTTGATGGGCCCTGGCCAGATGAGCTCTATTTGATGATATTGCTCCTGTTGAGTTTTACACAAATTTCTCTTCAGTACTCCCATTTCCTCTCCAGGAAAATCGACAGGTATCAAAAGTCTGAGGCCTGTGGCCCTGGCTCACCTGGAGTCTGTAGCATTTGAGACGCATCTAGGAAATCCACACTCAAGATGGGCAAAGAAAATAGAAACACAAGCAGAGAGAGTGAAATTGCACTTACCTGTTTAGGTTTTGTTTGTGAAGCCCAGATTCCATGAAGACAAATGTTAGCAGGTTAAACTTAAAAGCAGAGAGTAACTAGAGATGAAAGGTGCAAATGTCAGTGCAGACCTAGAGCCCATAGATTTCTGTGTGCAGGGAAATACTGGAGTGGAAACAGTGGGCACAGCTAATAGTTCAGTGTAGTTTCTATTTGCAAAGATCAGGGCATATTGTTGGAAAATACAGGGTTTCAGTAGTCAGAATAATAATAGGATCTGCAGAGAAAGGCTATTGTTCTGAAGCAAATTCTAGTCAAGACTGAGAACAGAAAGAACAAACTACAGGTCAGTCCTTAAATACTAGGAAGGGAATTGGGCTTCCCAGTGCATGGAGCGCATTGATCTTTAAATATTACATCTTTGTTTCAGCTGCTCATACAGTGAAATCTGGCTGAAGCTTTATAAAAGCCTTCTTGTGCATAACAGTTGAATCCAGTCTCAGGCTAAATCACAGTTCTTACAGGTATTTTAATCCCTTAGGAGCTAATGAATTGGCTAATGTGAAACAGGAAAATAAACAAGTTTTCAGGCTCTATCAACACTTCGACCAACACCTAAACCCACTTTCAAACACATGTATCCTGCCCATCTCAAGGAGACCAGAACTAGAACATGACAAAACAGGTTGCACAGAAATCTTAAGGTATTAGGTAAAGCAAGGTTTGGGAAAGCAAAATTGCAGATTCTCTTGAACAGCCTTTTCTGATATGTGCAATCATATGTGCATATTGAAAGGTGCGGGCAAAATTGTTTATTTTCCTCATGATTAAAGACGTATTTTCCAAGCTCCTAAAGCTGTTTTTCAGGCTAGATATGAGTGCAGGCACCTTAACTTTCTGTGAGTTCAGACATGCAGGACAGTGTGCTGGGTTAAATCACATGGCAGGAATGGCTGTCTGCTTCCCTGGGCTTTGTGGTAGCTTGGGCTGCAGCTCTGGGCTGCAGCTGAGCAAGTACCTCCAAGCAGTGTCCTTTGAGCATCACCACTCCTGCTGTGCGGTCCCACTGCACTTCCCTCCCAGCCCAGCTGCTCAGCAGATCATGGTTCAGTTGCATCTGACATGTGGGGTGATAGAGCAGGAAAAAGATCATAGTGTGCTCTGTGCACTCATGAGGTGGTGGTACCTCTGCAGAGAACGATGGTCTCCAGATGTCACAGGCAGCTTTGAAAACCCCAACCTCCGAGATGCTAGAATTTGGATCATAAAATACTTCCCAAGTCCCCTTCTTCCCCCCATCCATTTTTAGTGTGCTAAAATTTTGGACTAAGCTGTTTGAAACAGCTTGTCCTTCTGTGCATGGGATGCCTAATGGCATGAGTTCCTCAGTCCCCAGTGGTGTCACTGAGGATAAGAAGCAATTACAGAAAGCAACCTGAGCTTCCTAATGCAATGGCTTTGATTTTGGATTGTAGTTAACTTGCTTTTTGTCTTTCTCATCAATACTCCTGGCATTTCAGATTAATAATCTGTCACTCAGCTGTTGGATAAAACTTTGATAAGAAAGAAAAAGAAGACCATAAAGTGTACACAAATTTTTTACCCTGAACTCCTTTGACCTTTGAAAAAGATTCATAACTTTTCTAAAAAATATTTTCCATTTTTACTCTGCTCACTTCCTGGTTATGCCTGGGAACAAGAAGCAGGAAGCACCATAAATCTTGTGAAAAAAGCCTCTCCTGGCAAGCTTCCTAGCCCGGCTCTGCTGAGCATTGAGTTTTGGATCATTTGGATAAACTTTGTGTGAGTAGCCAAGCTCATGTACTTCTCCAGCCCATATGCAAAGTCCAAATCCCAAGAAACCAGCTCTTTGCTTAGTCTAGGCAGCCTGAACTCTGCCCTTTCCTGCCCAGCTTTCTTTCACACATAAAGCACAGTTTTAGGGCTTTGTTTTTTTGGATGAATTTGGTGCTAATGTGACTTACAGTCTGACAGCCAACTATAACATATGTAGGCGTCACACAACCTTCCTTCACACTGCTTTGCTAATAGTTCCTAATCCTGTCGGGTGATACCGTGTGCCACTCGGAGACTGCACTAATCCCGAGCAGAGCTTAGCACTTGCACTAAAATACCATAAAACCACTGCACAGCGTTACGAGGCTTATTTTGATGCTGGCAGCTTGTTCCCCATGCAACAGAGCGAGCAGGTTTAGACCCCAAAGAGAGAAGCAGCTCATGGAAATTGCTTTGGGAGCAGTTCCTTCCCTTCTGACCTCAGGGTGGCACAGGCCCTGTGCTAGGCCCGGTGACGTACGCTGGGAACAGAACCGTGCCAGCAGGGAGGTGTGTAGCCGATGCCCTCTGATGTGGGCTCAGCAGTGTTCATGGGGTGCTGTTCCCACAGGCATTAGGTCTGGTTTAGTCCGAGGAGGAGCGTGGTGTTGGCTGAGGTTAGCACAGCGCCCGCTGACAGAGAGGCCTGCTGCTGTCACACCTTGACTTGTTGAGCGGAAGGCAGCCCGGGGATCGCAAAGCTGTCATTACAAAGCATTAGCATGAGAAAAGGAGCGCTCCTCATGTTTTGGCATGTCACACCCGAGTGACAGGGAGCACAAATACAGTCAGGCACGCAGAACAGTGCAAGTCAGCGTTGGCTTTGACAATGTTGGGCACCAAGGCTGTCACTCCTTTGACACAGCCCCTCCCTCCCCCTGCCCACGCTGCCATTCGCAACAGCAGCTCGCCCACCACTTTTATTTCTGCACAATGTGTCAATAATTACTTGTCAGGCCTCTGCTTATAGACCTGGGATGGTGAATAAACGCTTATTGTGCCTGAAAAATGTTGCAAGCTTTACCATAAATCTTGTGTTACAAATGCACACAATAGGGCAGTAGTATGCACAGTATAGAACACTCTCATTAACATGGAAAGTCATGCTGCCGAGAATGGAGTTTGACAAACTAACTTGCAGCAGAGGAGTTTGTTGACCTTTTCTTTCCCTTCCTGACAACAGGACTAGGTTTGTGTGTATTAAAATCTTGGATGAATGGGAGATGAGAAGGGATACCAAATATCTCCCTTTTGGAGCTGCGAGGCAGAGGATGCTCTGGATCTGAGAGCACTTCAGAACTGGTGTTATCGGGCATCATCCTTCAAACGCAGCAGAGCTAAGCAAGCATCTGAAAGCTAAAGTTGACTGAATTCAGCAGCTCATAGAGTTCTGCCTTTGCCTGCTTATGAAGTAAAGGCCCAGTGACTGAAGATACCCCATACTTGTTTAACCTTTTCATATTTTCAATATTTTTCCCTCCACAGCTATTTTTTGTCTTTCAATATCTCCTTCAGCTTACTTTTTTACTCATTGTGGCAATGAAAACTAATTTCATTTTTGTTAGCCACTTTCCGGTAAGTTTTCAGTCCTAGGTATCCTATATCTAGATCCAGAATTTGAGTTTTGAAATGGCAGAAAACAATGTATTTAAAGAAACATTGCTTAAATGACGACATTACTCAGAAAATAGGAATGCACTTCTTTTGGTTATAGCCTTTACAAAGAAAACAAACTTATTTTAAGAAAACAAGCTTTTGTTTTGCTTTTAGGAAAATCTAAACTGTGGAATAAATTTGTCCTAAGCTCTTTAAGCAATGCAAAAATTATTTGACAGTAAAGTTTTTCGTGTATGTAAACCAGTGATTTGCATACACGTTGTGGTAAAAGATGAATGTGTAAAGCCCTGTGTACCAGCCACAGTGAGAATTGGGCATAATGAATTTTCATCACTGTTACCTAAAACAGACGTTGTAAGTTTTCTTCTGGGTTATGCTGATCCCTGTTTGGGAAAAATGCATTGATTACAAATGTCTTATCACTGCAGATGAGGATATCGAATGCCTTTTCGCTGCTGAGCAGAGAGCAGGATGCTCACCTCTGCTTGCTGGTGAGGAAGAGGGATTCTTCCCTTTTGACTCTGCTGCTTGCTCTGCCTGGCTGAGAGCACCGGAAGCCTGGCTGCTGCATCCTGGTGCTGTGCTGAGCTGCCTGAGTTCTGCCCTGAGCTCAGTGCTTCCTAATGGCTGCGTCTCTTAAGGCCTGGGGCTAAAACACGAATCGAGGTGCAGCAAGATCAGCTGCAGGTAGCCTAGGTAAAATGACTTCTGAGAAGTCTGTGTTTCTACAGGAAAACATCTGAGGTGGAGCTGCTTGCATTTTGTCTTCCATGCCATTTTTGTGCCCTCCTCCTATAAAGGTCTGAAAAGTGTCTTCTGGAAAAAAAAAATGTTTTTGTCTTTTTCTCTTTGAGATCTGCAGAAACTCAGAAAGATGAAGGCTGCTAAAGAAACTTGTAGCAGGGCAAAGTTGGCTGTTTGAGTCCCTTTTTGTTTTATCTGACACTTAAGAGTACTGTATATGTTGGATATTGTAATGTCAATGTCTTTTTCCTCTAATCCAGTGCACTAGAGTCAATTTAGACTTCAAAATAGTGCACAATGTATAAAAGATGATAAATCCATTTATGCTTGGTTATAGAACATCATGTTAAATTAAGACTCGTATAAATTAAGGCATATCTGTGTTCCTTGACTCTACATGAATAGTTGACATGTCAACCTCTTTTCCCTATTGGTAGAAGTTTCAAACCACCTATCCATTTTTTGTTCCCCCCCCTCAACTCTACCAATCTCCAACTTTGTGGAAAATTGAGAAATTCTTAATACATCCATTCTTTATTCATAGACAGATAGATACAGCTTTCTTTCTCTCCAATGCAGAAATAAAAAAAGTCCTGGAGCAGAACAGTAAAACTGTTCAACTGAGTGTTGCTTTCAGTGTTAAGGACAGGGAAGGAGCAGAATTTGATTTAACTCTAATTGCAGGAGAAACTTTAAGAGGCTGAGTGTAATAAGAAGCTAGGGCACTTGGCCTGGAAGATAAACCCAAGATCATCTCTTAAATAAATAACCTCGCAGGTTTTTCCCAAATACAAGTGGTGAGGAATTCAGTCTCACACAAGAAAGTTTCCAACTGAAAAGCCTTCACTTCTTGGGCTCTGCAAATGTTTATCCCTGCTGGAGGTATCAAGATGTTGACAATTTAAACTGGGAAGCTTTTGCTCTCTACCTTTTTCCCTGTGGCTGGTTCCAAAGCTAATCTGCTACCATTACGGAAAAAACAGCTTAATTTTTTGTTTTTATTTTATTTTTTTGATTCTACAGTTTCTTACTTCAGAGTTGATTGCAGGTTTGTTTCAGGGCTGTGTTCTGTAATAGAAAACCTATGCTTATAGCTCAGCAGACAGAGCCTGTGTTGTAGCACTGACATCTGTGAACAGGGACACAATGGACAGAGATGGGCTGGTTCATGATTTTTGGCTAATTTAGCTATTCCAGCAAGATTCACTGCTGTATGAGTAGTTATACTGACTAAGCTTCCAGATTGTAGTTTTGTCACTGCTTATATGACATGGCCTTTTCCACCCAAAACAAACATTATATAAAAAGCTCCATTGTTGCCTAATAGCCACTGTCTCCTATGGAGGCTCCTGAGATTTTCATATGAATCTGTGGGTGGAAAATGGGCATGAGACTAGTGCTGGTAATCCTCTGTGTATAGTGGCATGCTTTGCTGATGAGCCCATGAAAAATCCTTTGAAAATATTGTACTTTTCAGTTGAATTTCAGCATTCACTTTGAGTCTCCTGAGGTCCCAGTATGCAGTTTGTAATGGTCTCTGGAGAAACCTATGGGATGATCCTCTTCTTTGCTTAAGGACTAATAAAAGAAGGACTGTAGAAAGGAAAATCTCCATCTCTGGAGGTAATGTGATTTAAGGTGTGTTTGCAGCTCCAACGAGAAATGCTCTGCTGGTATTGCTGTTCAAAATTTGCTTTTAAAATAGAACTTAATTGTTTAGTCTGTGGTCTTGGCCTCATTTCACCTTTCTAAATCTCTGAAAGCTAATATTTTTAAGTGATGTGTCATTTTTGTCTTAATAACAACTACTGAAGTCAGAGTCTCCGTATTCAGACTATTAAGAGATGCTTTATTTTTTCTAAATCATGTCAGTGTAGCTAGATTTTCGTTACTTTGTCATCAGACCTGGTCTTCCAGTACTGAGGCTCATAGTCATTGATGGAAGATACTGAGATGGGCCAAAATAAAGTTTATTGATAGAATCTCAATAACAAATATAGTCTGTGGTGAGACGGGCATTTCTAGACCACTGACATGAAATGTTTCATCAGGATACAGAATAGTGTAGAAACAGGTCTCCTCTAAAACCTGTTAGCACTGCTGAAGGCCTCTAGACATCAAAGGCACAAGGAGGTGATATTCTTGGGGATAGCTGGATTGCCTAATGTCAGTCAACGCCGTCTGTATTTTTCACTTTGGAGCTTTGCTTTGGAGTGATTTGTCTCACCTGCTGTCCCTCTCTCGTAACAAGAGGTTGGCAGTTCTAACATTTCAGATCCATGGCGTCTGTACATACCACCAGCTGAGGGCTTTGGTTGAGGTGCTGTGGGAGTTACCTATGAACAATGTGAACCTCATGCTACAGAGTGCGAGTACCTCCCTGGCTATTCAGGAAAATGCTTCAGCAGGTTAGGGTCAGGTGTCCATAGTATGTACCAATGGAGACTTGGCCTTGCTTTCTGTGTGCTCCCAGAAATCACCGGGATTTTCTGTATCAATTAAAGCAGAAGATAGATTAAGTGCAAGATGAAGAGAGGAAAAAAAACCCTGTTCTTATTTTTCATAAGCATCACCGTGAGTCAGCAGCACATGATGTGTCCTTCAAGGTTACATCTGCGGTGAGGACAGCAGGCTGCTGGGCTGGGTGTGAGAGCTCTCTCTCAGCAAGTTCCCTGCCCTTATCTCGGGCTGTTTAGGGCTCCTCTGGGAGGCTGATGACCTTCCATCTCCTTTTCACGGAGGGTGGATTTTGTTTTGAAAACATCCTTTTCTAAAGGACTGTCATAGCCAGTTGGAGTCAATTTAATGAACCTTTCTTCTCAAAATGTAGTACCAGCAGACTGTTTTTATTTTAGCATATAACAGTGACGAATCTGATAACTATGATAACTATGGAATGCATTAACCTCTCTGCTGCTGTGATTTTATGTATTTTGCTGTTTGTTTTCTGAATTTATTTGCCTGAATAAGATCTAACCACCGTGAAACTGAAAACCTCAAGTTTGAGTGCAGCCTGCTATAAGCTACTGTTTTCCAGTCCCTTGTACTGACATACCATGGCTGAAGGGCAAACGTATGTGTGGTTACTTCAGATTATACTTCTGTCCCTTTATCTGTTGAGGGCAAAATATATAGTTTTATCTGGTTTGTGCATACCAAACCTAATTCCAATGAGTTCTATTAGGAGTGGAAGCTGTACTCTTTTTGGACAAAGTTATCTGCTAATGCAGGCTCTCTGCAGTCTCTTTGCAAATAAGCTTCCCGACATAAAGAGGCTTTTATCTCAGCCTCTTCTCATGCTGAGCTTCAAGCAGCTCTCTTTCAGGAATGGTCCTTAAATTTTATTACACCTTCTTGGGCATGCTGGTACTGGAACGGGACAGATCTCACTCTAACACTGTTTCTTTCTTTCTTTCTGAGGTTTGCAGTTTTTTTTTTTTTCAGCCTGGCCTTCTGAGTCCTCTGACTTCAGAAATGCAACTTTCAGTGCTAGCTTTGACAGCTGGCCTGTGCATTCCACTGTTTTTCAGTGGCAGGTGATGGTTTTAAATGTCTTGTCCTTGGCCATTGGGTCTATAACCGTTTGGAGACATGGGCTTGCATTGTTTCTGTGTGGAAAAGATCTCCAGCCCATGCCTCTGTGCTCATGAGTAAGTGCTTCTGAGTCTAGACTATGACAGAAGAACATGGTATTGCCGTTATTAGGGCCTCCTCCCATGCCATGTTGTTGGTTAAACAGAGCTGTAGTTGTTGGTTTGCACTAACCACAATGCTGTTGGTGCCTGTTAAAGGGCACTCGAGGGGCAATAACTCTATAGGGCTTCTTCTGGTGCTTTGGGCCTCTAGCACCTGATAGTAGGTCTGGGCAGTTCAGGTAACATGAGTGAGTTGCAAAATGTAAGTGCACAGATATAATTTATATGGATTGTGTTTTCAGCTGGATGCCTACATCCTAGTGTGAGTGAATGTAAATAATGGCTCTCTATTTTTCATTCATCCTTGGATAATCAGCCCAGCAGATTAGGAGAAGACAGCTGATGTGATAGGCCCTAAGTTTATTGAGGCTTTTGACAAGGGATCTAACTATCAAAGCGGAGAAAGGTGGTCAAGATTAGGCAACCATAAAACAGATATGCAGTTGAGGGGTGTGGCAGACATTAATTTAATGATTAAAAAAGGTGTCATGTCAGATTGGAGGGCATTTCAAAGGGTAGTTTTGTGGCTGACTGTCCTGAGCTAACATATAGTCAACATTGTTACTAGGATCTTGGATTATGTGCTAAAAAGATAAAGTATGAGATCTGCAAACAGAAGTGTGCTGAGAAGGGCTGCAGATGTTCTTCAGCATGATGCTGGAATTCAAAACTTTCTGATAAGTAGGAGAGAGATTTTAAACTAAGAAATTGAATTTCAGTAAAGCCAAATGAAAAGTGTCATGCTGAGATGTGGCAAATGAATGGGAGGGAAGAAAAAGATGTGGAATTTGTAAAAGTTCTTAGGCTGAAAGTGAGTCAGGTATGGTGGGAGGTTACAAAAAAAACCCATCATCTTCTGAATACATATTAGTAAGAGTACCGTATGCAGAGCTTAGGAGGTGGTTACCTTTGCTTTATGTAAGAAGTTCTTATAAAAAAAATTGATTTTTTTTTTCTCTCTGTGAAATGGAATAAGTCAAAAAGTATTTGGATTCAATTACTGCAAAGTTGCATGTTGATTTATGTAATATATTAGGAAAAATTAAATGATGAAAGTTATGAAGCACTGAATGATGTATCCAAGGAGGCTTAGAATTTCCTTCACTGTGCATTTTTAGCAACAAATTAGATTGAAATCATTCAGGAATAGTCTTGAAATATTTATCCAACTTGTGCAAGGGGAAGAACTTGCTGACCTTTTGAGTCTCCTTTTTCTATGATAATCTGTCTCAAAAATCAATTCCTGCTATTTTGCCTACAAGAAATTCAACTTTTAAAATTCTCATGTGCATAAAGGTGTTTTTGTGACCGTTTTAATCTGTTTATTTTTTTTCTCTTACATGTTTTGTTTGATTTTTGTCTAATGCTTGTGGATGCGTGTCAGCTTTAAGACATGCACAGAGCTGGATGGAGAATGATGTTTTCATACATTTGAAAAATATTAAGATTTCTAGAGCATTTCTACCTACTTTGAAGAAAGAAAACTACTTTTGGCACACATTCCATAAAATTTGGGAAAGGTCAATGTAAAATATTCGTTTTGGTATGTTTGACATGTTTTGATACCTATCAGTAATAACACAGGGAGAGACTGATGTGGAATTAAGAGGGAGGAGGAGAACAGAAATGTTATTTTTAGGAGACTAGGTTCATGTCATCAATTCTGAATAAATGCGACAAAGCTGCTATGCAGTGTGGTGCTGAGCACTGCTCGGACAGCAGAAGTAAGTGTGAGAGCTGAGGCTTGAGCACACAGCTGGCATGTAGCAGCACAGCAGACCACTTTGGGCCATGTTACTCTTTGTGCCAGTGCCTGTGTTTTTGATGTGGCTGCCACATGTGCACAGCCTTGCCAGGACCGAATTAGGCAAACATTTTGTTAGAACAAAAATTGTCAGCCACTACTTTTGCATGGTTCTAAGAACAAATCCTTCTCTCCACCCTACCCCCACTCCCAATACTGTTATTTGGTGGGAGCAGAGCTTCCTGGATAGAAATCTGAACATTTGCTTGCTCATGTGGATAACTAGAACAGGCAAGATACATTTGAAAGAATTTTCCACCTCGACGACTGCAGCACTGACAGCAAGACCAGGACTTCTTGAGACCCCAGCGGGAGTGCTGGGTGCTCCTCTTCTGGAATGATAGGCAGCCTTCTTGGTATGATAGACAAGCTTCTTGGTATCTTGCTAACGTTGTCAGACCTTGGGTTAGCTGTAGGATGAGAAAATAAATCAGTTCCTGACATTGTGTAAGTCATTGCTGGGTATCCATGTTAGAGCTGCACTTTCTCACCCTCCTAGCAGGATGCATGACCTCATATGCCCACAGGAGACTATCTGTTGGATTTGTTCCATTTTGTGTAATTTTGAAATTCATGAAGTTCATTGGAAGGATTAATTATGTATAAGGCACGTGTCTGCATGTTCTTTTCATCTGTGAATGTTATCCTGCATGCAGTTATTAAGGGCCTGATTGGACTGAACGTTTTGACAAGAATTCAGTGACAAAAGGGGCCCATTAGTCTTTGAAGTCATGGGCCAAGGAAGAGGAATGCAAGTAACATCAGTAATGACCTCATTTAACTCATGACAGAGTACAAGATAATCACGAAAGGTCATTGTAATAACCGTGTTGTGC
This sequence comes from Alectura lathami, assembly GCA_013399715.1. Classification (NCBI taxonomy): domain Eukaryota; kingdom Metazoa; phylum Chordata; class Aves; order Galliformes; family Megapodiidae; genus Alectura; species Alectura lathami. The sequence continues at coordinate 37,712 of VXAV01009898.1, read as the reverse complement.
TCTATATGCTGTGCTGCCTGTGTTTCAGCCAGTCTGTATTGCAGCTTTAATGGTGCTGAAATCCTCTTATGTTCAAATACAGGAAGGATGGGCAGAGCAAGACAAAAACTGGAAAGATCTTTCCCTCTCTTGCACAGTTAAAAGTGAATTAGCAAAGAGCTAGAAACAATGAAAGACTTTTTTTATCTGCTCAGAGATTGTCATGGAAAATTTAATTTTTGACTAAGAGTCACATAAGAGACTTATTAAAAAAAAAGTTTTCACAGAAAATGTTGTCTTTGTCATAGCTACACAGCGAAAATACTTCATTTTTTAGTCAAAACTGAAAATCTGTAGGGAGCAACACTCAGTTCAAAATTGCCAAGGAAAAAAGTATATTTTACATTAACAGAATATTTCTGTGAGCCTCTAATGCAGTTATCCAGTTAGTTTTATGAGCAGCAGGCAGACTATTCAATGACCAGCTTTTGAAATACATCCCCTTTCTCCATAACAGTTACACCACAAGTAACTAGAATTTTGGGAAATAAATGAAACAGAGAAAACAAAACAATCAGTTACCTATTTTATACTCTGCTTTTGTTTTGCCCTCTTATGACCCAGTATAATTTCAGATTTTGGAACAGACTTCTATAAAAGTACAAAAACACTCTAAACCAGACAGTTCTCCCAGTATTCTTGTCCTAGGAGGGGAGAGGAAATCACTAGAAACCTCTTGGAAGAAACCTGTGCCCACCATGTAGTCCTCAGAGATCTGAGTGTTTTACAGGGGGCTTGGGTCCATGTAAAACTTTTGTTACGATGGTGCGTTGGCTTAAACTGCTTTTGTGCATGGACAATGTAAGCAAATTGCATTAGATGTTCGCAGGCTGTTTCCTCTCTTCTATTTTAATTCTGAGATGTGTCTTTTCAACAGTTAATTTTTATGGCTTCACTTGAATTCTGCAGGTATCCTCCAGTCAGGATGGCTTCTCAGCCATACATTCAGGCTTCCATTTTATCACATTTTTAGAATAAAGAGCACTTTGCCATCAGCAAAAGAACAGATGCTGTTTCATTTGTGTAGCCCTTGTTAGGAATTTTTTTTGGGGCAGACATGGTCAACAAGGGCCTGATTTCTGCAAACAGCTCTAGATTGTGCCACCAGTTTTTTTTTCTCCTGTACAGAATTGGCATTGTGCTTGTTTTAAGAAGCAAGGCATCCAAGTATGCACGCACAAGCAGTTATATGTGGATGTATTTACAGAGGATGGCAGATCTACATCTCTGCAGCCCTGGGGTTCGTTGGGATCAGGATATATCCGCATTGTGTCTCAGAGCTACAAATTCCCATCTAAGAAATAAGGAAACCCTTCCATTATACTCAAAATATTCCATACTTAACAAACCAGTGCAAGTACAAATATGTATGTGATGTCTTGTTTACACTTCTGCGCCACAGACAAAGCTATTTGGAAATTTGCTTTTCTGATTTCTTCAGGCTTTTTGTTATTATGTGAAGTGCCAACAGCAGCAGCAGCCGCCCTGTGCTCTCCATTGGTCACAGCAGCAGTGGTGCCTCAACTTTGGGATCCTGCTTTGGCGTGCACTGATCACAGGGTAGAGCACAGTATGGATTTTTCATGCTAATTCCTTCTCTTGGTGCTTCATAGACCTCATCAAGAACTTTTGAAGGGGATATTTTTCATCCTGACCCCTAAACTGTTAAGCAATGCTACAAATTTTAATTACACAGATTCTCCAAAGAGCTGGCTTTATTTCACAAGATCTGGATGCTTGAAAACATTCAACTGTGTAGAAATACTGTTACACTAATTTGAATGTCCCACAGTCAGGCCTTGCAGTTGTTTTCTTGCAACACGTGTCTCATGGCGTTCTGTTTTTTACTGGAAGCCAAACAAGCGGGGCTAGTGGAAAACATGTGACTCTATCTGTTATTTACATCCCCTTCCGCCCCGCCAGCTAACGCAGTTTGTACATGAAAGTCACTGCAGAGCAGCAGCCTATAAATATTCAGAAAAAAACAAGCAGGGCAGAAACGTTGCAAAAACCTTTGCCTAACAGTTCACAGACCCTAAGAGCTGGGACTAACCACTGCTGGCCAGGGACACGGGCTGAAGTCAAACAAAGACTGATTGTAATTTTGTGGTTGGACTTGAATGTTTTGCACAACACTGATTGAGGCCACTTTGAAAACTGGGCCAGGGTTGTAAAATAACGTATTTACTGCAGTATGCATTGTATTTGAAAACACAGTGAAGGCCTGCAGATTCTGACTAGGCATTGTGGAGACCTTATGGCTGAAAAACCTCTTCTGGCTATGAGGAGGCATATGGGACTGTGCTTATTTTATTTGTTGCCTTTGATTAGGTGAGGCAAAGTGGATTAAACACAAAGCAAGGAATTGGGTATCTTTTTTTTNATATTTTTTTTTTTTTTTTTTTTTTTTTTAGTTCTGATTCCAGTTTTCCCATTGATTTCTCTCTGTGACCTTTGGCAAGTCGCTTAACCCTTTGGCCCTTTGATTTCTTACCCAAAGAACTGGCATAAGACTGTGCTACTGTGCTACTGAGAGAGCTCGGTGTGATGACTAATTAATTAATGTCAATGCATTAATAATTGTAAAGCCTGTAGTACAAGAAAAGCCTTATGTTTGTGGTGAAAGATACAAAAGTCTCATCAGTCTGAGCAATGTCTGTATGTGTCATCTTCCACTGATCTGCTTTGGACCCCGTCTGAACAGAAGCCTGAGCTTGGGGACTGAACCTGTGCCCCACGGCACTGGCACCATGATGACCTTGCGCCACAGAACGCTGAGGGCGGGGGTGGAGGTGACTCTTTCTGAGCTTTCCACAAGGGCATCAGTGACTGATATCCTTGATTTCCGTGGGCTCTCTTGGAGCCTGTCTGCGAGCTGCTCTATCAGCCATGTACTGCTAGTACAGCACTGTCAGCCAGGTGCTCCTGAATCGAGGTGCGAGCCTTTTTCTCCTATGGGTGTTATCCAGGGAAACTCGGGCATCTCAAGAACAGCCCCCAGCTAATGGAGAGGGAGACCAAAGGCATGTACTGACTGCTCACAGGAGGAGGGCCAAACGCATCTCCCTAAGCAGTGTAGGAAAACCAAAGTAGTTTGTAAGTGGATTTGTTTTCTTACCTGGTGCCGTTGGTCAATCTTTGCTTTAGGCAGTTTTATCTGAAATGGGACTTGAAGGAGCCAGTGGGGGCAGAACCTCAGGTGTGGGGCTGCTGCTCCTCCTCGTCACTGCGCTGGGACATGCTGGCTGGGTAAGCTGGACAGCCCCCTGCCCCCATCACTGCCCTGCAGCACTCTGCCTCGTCCCTTCTCCTGTTGTGTTGGGCTCGGGGACAGAGCCTAATTAAACAGTTGCTTCAGTAAGAAAAAGCAAGTCTGACTGAATCCCAATGGCAGAGGCAAAAGTGGTGGGAGGAAGAGGCAGATCTTGTAGGCAATTTGCTGCAACAAATTTTCTTCGAGATGTAACTTTGGCTTCTTTCTCACCTGTTTAGGGCCTAAGTGCTACAAATCTACTCTGCTTGGTTTGCCTCCATATATTTATATGTCGTCTGTGTGACTTCCACACAGAACAAGCCATGATAGAAATCTTTCATTTAATTAAAATTGATTTTAAAATTCCCTTGATCAATAATGAGTTAAAATTCATCCCAGCAGTGATGGGAACAGCAAACCTTCTGAGAAAAGCTTTCAGGCCGGTGGTTTTGGCTCTAGAGACTGGGTCTTGCCTGAAATTATCCCTTTCTTGGCTCCAGGCTTCGTGGTGCTTGGCACAGGATGGTTTACCCTATAGCCCAACTTGTCAGCCACCCATATGGTAAACTGAGACATCCAGGCTAAAGGTCTCTTTCTTGTTCTGCCTTTTGCAGTACAGCCGCTTTCAACATCCAACTACTCATAACATCTATTGCCTTCAGGTTGGTAATGCCTGCTAGGCTTCAAAATGAAATGAGCATTTTGTGGAAAATGACCCAATATTTCTTCTTTGATTCCTGCACAACAGCCTACCTAATCTTTTTGAAGTGATCTCTCAGATGGCAAAATGGGCTAAGTTATTAGTACAGCAATGTTTAACAGCTAAGTTTAAAACATTGCAAAAGGGCTCCTCTGCATTTAAGTTTTATTCCCAGGCAGGAGGAAGACCCAAAGCAAATATGTATAATGTAAAATATCCCTGTGTGTGTAACCTTTCCTTCCAGAAGTTTGAGAAATTAATAAAGATTAGCTTCAAATGACTGTTGTTCACACTCCAGGGTGCTTCCTATTTAATTGTCTCAAGACTTCACTGAGAGATACGTTACCAAAAGTGCTGTGATCAAGGAAAATTAAGAGGCTGAAGAACTCACTTGGTGCTGCTCCTCTCCTGAGAGTTGGTCCCATGCTGATGTGTGATGAGAACTTTGTTCCTGATCAGGCAGTGGGATCACACTGCTTGAGTTCCTTTGAAATCATATTGACTTGAAATAGCAAATTGACACAGAGGATCTGATAGCAGGGTTGGGGCTCACATTAGCTCTAGACAAGAATGAATGCAGAAGGTACCACCAGAGGGTTTAAAGATTAAAATAATAAAATATCAACCATGTAACTAATGTGTAAATAATAGCAGTTTACATCAATAAACCCTGGGTAAAACTGAGGTGCTGTAAAGAGTACATTTGTCCTGGATTCAGCTGGGACAGATTTGAGCAGGAATTAAAGAATATTGATCCAGGTAGATGGTACAGTGTCGAACAGGAAGGAGAGGAAATGTCAGGTGTGCTAGGAAGGACTCGTGATCTTTGATCTGATGAGTATGTTGCCATTTTATTCCCTAGTAAGGGAAAACCGTCTTATAGAGTTTCTCATTCATTTTGTGTTTAAAATATTGTGCAAGGGTTTGTGGCTCTTTGCTGTCTTTTAGAAGCACAGAATACCAAAAGATGCCATGATGATAAAATGTTTTTGAAAGCAGAGAAACAGGAATCCCCCTAAGCATTAGCACGTGCTTGTAGAAAACAGTGTACAGTGTAATTATCACTCAGTTTAAGTTAATTCTGTAACACTGAGTATTTAACAAAATTTGAAAACACTGGGATAGTGGGAGTCTCTCTGCTCCTTAAAAAAAAAATTTAGACAGCATCTTCATGTTAGTAGGAGAGGTAACAGTTTCTTACATCCCTTGAGAGGGGTAATAAATACCTTGTGAAGGTCTTTAGCTTGGATGTCTATCTGTAGTCTGCCCTGGAATGATGATAAATAATAATATTTATTGCAACCTTTTACAACCACTGAAGCACTTCTGTCAAAAGGTCTCAAAAGCTCCCTGCAGTCATTCATTACTCCAGCCATGCAGTTGTACAGTACACAGCTGATGCCACTCAGTGTGCTCACAACACCTGTGTGACAGCCGAGCGACCCGAGCCGTAGCGATGCTGAGCCACTGCTCAGCGTACTGCAAGCTGACCAGGAGCAGGCTCCCAGTCTCCCAGCTCTGTGCGCTCACCTCTAGACAGCACTGCTCTGCAGGCAAAGTTCCTTGGGCTCTTTTTTTTTTTTTTAATACCTAAACTATTACTTTTTTACAGAGCCAGAAAAGTACCCAAAACCTACTCATTTTACTTTATGATGGGAAACATTTTTCAGAGTTCTCCTTGGTAACAGAATTAAATGCTTGATGCTTTTTCAATCAAGCGTGTTGTGATTAGGGACTTGCTTTGTGGTTGCTCAGCCCAGTTTCTCTGACCATCTAGGATGCAGTGCAGGAAAATTCCACTCTGTTCCACAGATGGGATTTTGGGCCACCTTGCATTGTACTACCTTGTATTTCAGTGCGCTCATTCTGTACTGTGAGATGACTGAAACTCTTGCCTTCCAGTTTCCTGTTCTCCCTTTTTCCTCTCTTCCTCATCCCCCTCCACCAATGAAATGTATTGCACATAATGTGTTCTGAGTATTGATTTATTTTGCTCATCTTCTGGAATTAGCAAGAAAAGCCTCTGAAAAAATCAGTAGGATGAAACTCAAATACCTTTTTCCAAATTATTTTATTTATATGAAAATTCAACAGTTCTCTGAATTTCCATTTTCCTGGCATGGTTCCTTCTGAGGAAGCATATTCTGATTGCACAATATAAGCATAGTTTATTTGTTATGGGAGGAAGACAAGTATTGTGAGAAGGGTAGGAAAATACTGACATTTTTTGTCTTTCCACTCTCCTGAGAAAGTGTTGCACAGTGGAGATTAAGGCTGCGAGATCCTTGCTAATAATGTAGATCCAGTGACTGTGCAAAGAAATGTCAAAATGTTAATACAGTCATCAAGAGTTCCCATGCTGCCTGAGCTGCTTAAACCTCTTTCAGAAGGAAAGTACTGACCAGGGGAGCAGTTCCTTGCTTGGAGTTCAGATGTGCTTTATTTTCCGTGAAGGCATTTTGGAGCCTCTACCTTCCTTCCTAAAGACGTAGTTGAGGGAACGTTTGCCAACTTAAACAGCCCCCCTCTTCCCTCCTCTCCCACGCACCTGCTCTGTGTTTCTCTCCTGCTCCATCCTTGTAATTGTGCCATTACGTTTGTTGCCACAAGGGAGCTGGGTGCGTCAAACCAAGGCAGTTTAAGGGAAATGGCAAACAGACAAATGTAAAGGCTCGAGTTTAATTCTGGTCAGTATGCTAATAGATATGTACTAAAACAAAAATCATTACTGTATTTCAGGATGAGGAATGGCCACTGCCTGGATTTCTAAATACTGGAAAGAGCAGGACCAGCCAGATGCCACCTGACCCTGCCATGCTGAGCTCAGTATGTCCCACTCTGGAGCAGAGACTCGTGAGTAACCATCGCCTCTTTGGGGAGAGAAGTGGTCCTCTTTACTGACTGTCATATACTGATCACTGAACACAATTTTAGGTTTCCTAGGAAAGGTCATTAAAAGATATGAGTTTTGCTCTAATGAAAACAGAATACATATCATGTTTGCTATGGAGAAATGGAGGATATTTCCTAGATTTAATTGTATTTTGATTGGAGATGAAAATGGACAATGCTTCCCAGAAGAAAGCCTGACCCTACGCAAGACTATATTGAAGGCAATTTAGAGTTTATAGCTTGTGTTTTCTGCAACAATTGTCTGTTATGTGGTAACTCAGCTTTCAGAAAGTCCACAAAACTGTCCAGAGAGAAAGAGATTCCACTATTTTCAATCATCAAACAGTTGGCTTAGATAGGAGACATAGTTGTCTTTGTCTTATGAATCTTGCCTCTGCTTTCTTACTTGTGAGCTATGTATTTTTAGTTTGTAGATCTGAAACAACACCAAAGGCTAGGCAAATCATTTTTTTTTGGTGCTTCTGGTGTGTGGTGTGTCTAATGTACTGCAATATGGCATATAAATCTTACCTGCTTCTGAGGCAGAAAGCGTAGATATTGATTTGAGAAGCTGAAGGGAAGAGAAAATGGCAAAACAAGCTGCTGTTGTTCTAGTACATCCTTTTCTGTGGTATTATTGGGTGCCTGGGACACACCTTGAGTTCTGTTACCTTCTGGGGTTCTCTTGTGTTTGCCTTTTGTCTCTTCCTCTCAGGACCCTTTTGACCATCTGTGGCTTGTGGAGAATATGAAAGCTCCTTCCTGTGTCCAAGATCAATAGCTTTAAAGAGAGAGCACAAGAAGCCGCTAATCATCTTTTCCACCAGGCATGATTAATTTCTGAAGTGCTTCAGCTAGTTCCCTTTGAAGTTCTGTTATTTATTTATTTTTAGCAAGTGTCCAGAACTCGAGGGCCCACCCACGTGTCCTGCAACAGGCTATGGCTCCTCCAGGCTCGTGTTGTTTGGATGTGGGTGGGCCACGGCACTTTTTGGAAAGCTCTCCCAGATCCTGGAAACAAGATTTCAAAAGCCAGTTGAGATGTTTCCCAAAGCACCCTGGCTTCAGTGGGAAGCAGTGCTGCTTTTCTGCCTGAATCTTGGATTAAGAAAAGAAGGAAAGAAGAGAGGGGGTAGGGACTATACAGCCACATTACAAACCTAAATGTGGTTCAGTTCCTCAGCTCCACTCCAGCTGCATAAGAGAGTAACTGAGAGAAGCTGTGTCCCCACAACCTCCTCTTTACGTGAGTAAATAAGACATTCCAGCAGTACTGAGGCAGGGCCTGTGGAAAGTTCTTTTTTTAAGTTACTAAGTCATCTACAAATCCACCTGGTCTCTCTTCCTGTTTCTGCTGCACTCCATGGCAACACTGAGGGCTGCTGTTACTGCAGCATTGCCTGCACAAGGAGGGATTGCACAGAAAGCACGGGAACGGTTCCCCTGGAACTCTGAAGTGACACAGATTCAACACTGTGTCCGTTGCAAGTACAAAAAAAAAAACGTTGTACTGCAAAATGGGTTATGTGGTGTTGGCTCACTCAGGGGTGAACCTGCCAGCATATTGGAGTGGATACGTACTTGACCCTCAACATTGCTGCAGTTGTATTTGGCCAGAATTGTCTAATCCATCCTTGGCACTCAGAGTTGTGCATGTATACACAAGCCATAGATGGCTGAACTGTAACTGATGGTTGCTCAGCTTGCAGGTATAAATAAAAGAAACATCCATATGTTTTGTCTCTTGTACAGACACATTTCTAATGATTAGGCTTTAAAAATATGTTATATTGTGTGTATATATCAAATATATATGCTACTCCTGTAATACTGTCACTGAGTACTTGTTAAGGAAGGCATCCATAACCCGTTGTTGGGATATCCCTCTTTGGAAACAGAGCGTGGCTGTCATTTATTTATACAATGGATTTGCTTTCTTTTGGTTCATTCATATCTCTGTCATAACCACTTCTGGCTGCTACAGAAGTGCTGAGGCTCTCTGAGAAAGTCTGTTCTCTTCGTTTTGCAGCATTAGTTGGGATGGAACTGAAGTGTAATGAGGAAGCTTGAGCTGGCAAAGTTTCTTGCCCAAACATATCGACATGAATTTCTGGGCATCTGTGCTCACTATGAAGCACCTGCTCATGTAAGGTATGTTCTGTGAAGATTGGATGGTGGCCCAGTTAGAAAGGAAGAATTCCCACATTTGAGAAAAATTACCTGTTGAAGGTCCAGCAGGGAGTGAAGAAGTTTGGGCCTCCACAGTACAGCAGAATAACAAGGCTGGGAAGAAAGCCTGTACAGCAGGAAGAGAGAGATGCATACAAGAAATTAAAAAGTTGTGTAGTGATTACAGTAAACTGCTAATGTGCAGAACAGAGGAAAGTGGTTCCCTCTGTGTTTCTGGAAATGTAAAATGCATTTCAAGCTGTTTCTTGAGGGTGACCCACTTATAAAGCAGTTGAATGATGACAGTGGATTTCAGTGTGGCTAAACTAAATAGATACAGCTGTAGACATTTCTATAAAGGGAATCTCCCAGGAAATAAGTCTGTGAGGGAATCCAGGCTTTGTTTTGTTTAGCACTGGATGCATTTTCTCTTGATCTTAGTGGAGATGTGTCTTTCTCAAACTGAGTATAAAAATGATGCTCCCTTTATTCCTCTCTTCCTCTCTTCTCTCTCTCTTTCTCTCTCACTCTTCACGTGTAAAGTTGTTTCTGCAGTATTTTCTAAGGCAGTTTTCATCTCCTGCTATGGGATGAAATCTGCTCTCTGTGCATTTCGTGTTCCGGGGTTTCATAGCTGATGCTTGTGCCTCTGGTGTCTCCTTCCTTGTGGTTCCTTGTGGACTTTAGGGGGCAATGACTGATACCATGGTATGCCCATAAACTGGAGTTTTAAAGTTCTGGTAAGAATCAGACAGGTGGCAAAAGACAGCCTTGATTGAATCATGTTATAAATGATACAGAAGTATTTCTAGAGTTTTTCACACTGAAAAAGAAAAAAGATCATAGCTCTTATATTAGGTTTCCACATGCTGAACACCCAGTGTGAAACAGTTCCCTGTGTGTGGTGAAATTCTGTGCCTAAGGAAGAAAATGGCAGCATTGCTAAGTCCCTTGGGCTGTCCCTGAAACTCCTTATGGATTCATTGCTCAGCAGAAGATTATTCAAAAAACTGGCTGTTAGTGCACAGACTACCTGACACCACCAACTCCAGTTGCCATGCACCCCCTTGTTTCAAAACAGGCATGTGATTTTTCTGTCCTAATTTCAAAGTGGGGAAGATACTAGCTTTTAGGGCTATGACCTTGTACTAAAAGGTAAGTTTCATTCTGGTTCAGATGCTTACAGGGTTATAACACCCTAGGGCTCACCAAGTTCCTCTTGTAAAGAATGGGGCCTTTAATTTATTGAGTGGGAGAGCAGAAGAGGTACGTTAGCCTTTAGGAAAAGGCTGCCAATCCATTTATTCCCCATCTTCTTGCTGTGTGTGTTGCAACTATTCCTTAAGGTACATCATGAACAAAGAATTTTATTATTAGCTGTCTGATCACTGCACAGGTGTTTTTGTACCTGCTGCAGCAGTTCTTGGTAAGAAATCTGGGGTACAAGTGCTTGTGCTGATGTCAAAAGTTGTAGGATATTTTAAGGATTCAGCCTCTTAGCTATTATTTTTTTGTTGTTGTTGTCTTCTTTCCTCACGTCTTACAGGTTTTCCTTTCCTGCTTCTTTGGATTTTATGGATGAAGCTGTAGTCTTGGTGAAGGTAGTAATAGCAGGGTTTCACCAAACCCACAGAAATTATGGTTGGTGGTGCAGTTTCTGTGCAGATATTTAATGGAATCTGTAGCCATTTTATTAAGCTGCATTTTCTCCTCAAATGGCTTCAAACTGTTTGGCAAGAGAGAATTTCAGGCCCTCAAATCTTCTAATAAAATTAATGATGTTATTGAACGGTTTGGATGGAAAAATAATGCTAAAGAAATCTGCTGTGAAAAACTATAAATGTAAAAATGTAAGAATTTCCCCCTACTCTTATTTAATTTCTTTATCTTGTGCCTGGAAATGCTATTTTGGATGCATGTGAAAAATGTTTTTTTTCCTCCTGTAAACAATATTTCCTTCTTGTCAAGAAAGAACCTTTGCAAAAATAATGGAGAAAAAGAGAGGGCAACATCAGTGTGACGGGCAGATGGTGGAGTGCTAGTACTGCCTTGTATACAGGTCTGTCTCTTGGTTGTGGCTAACTGAAGTGTGTTGTGTGTATGCCTCTGCAAGGCAGCTGCCTTGGCACAAGAGCTCCCTAATGTTCATGAAACCCATAAAGCTCATGAAGATACACGTCGCTCCCTTCCCCTCCTTTCCCCACTTCTGTTGAAACCTGGAGGGGTTGACTGGTGGCTCACAGTAGCACTTAGTAGTTCCCACCCATTCACACCTCTGCTTGTCTGCTGTCCCCACCTACTCTCACACTTCTATTGCTGTAATGATGTGTTGCAGAAATAAATTTTGTCGCACAATGAATGTGTAGAAAGAACAAGGGGGTATTTAAAAGCTGAGAAATAGGAGAACTAGGATGGAAAGGGAGAGGAGGGAAGTGCTTTTGGCACTCTAAACTGGTAGAGTATTATGTAGCATATTATAATTCAGGCTAGATGCTTGCTGCTGCACCACAGTGATTATAACATTCATTTGGATGCTGGAAGTTAAACTCAGCAGGAATGGATTGGAAAGCCCAGGGTTTGGGGTGCTGTTAGGCACTTTGGGAGATCAGGATGTCCTTTCACTGTTTTGCTCTGGGATCTGTATGCAGAAGGAATGTGGGTTGTGGTAGTGTTTTTCGTTGGTTTGTTGTTTGCTTTTTTTTTTTTTCTTCTTGGATCTGGATTAAAAAAAAAAAAAAAAAAGAAAGAAAAAGAAAAAAGGTCTTGGCCAGGTATCTGTGTAACGTGGATCCTCAGAAATCCCACTCAGCACCTTGGAGATTTCATTTTATTCTCACCAGTGTGAGGGAAGGGACACTTTCTGTCAGACTGAACAGAGCTGAAGAAAACATTCCGCACTTCAGCCATGCAACCCTTATGCTCTCCTGTAATTCCACATCTCTTAGGGAAGATTGTGCCCCTTGATCCTGCTCTGGAAAAGCTGGGCTGCACTCCTCATTCCCAACACAACTGCCACTGGGCAGCTTCTGCATTCCAGGTGCAAAGCTGCCAGAGATGGTGCAAATCTTTATTATTTTCTTTCCGTTTTCATTAAATTTCAGTGAGCTCAGGATTTGAAATGATAGCTTGCCCTTAAAGAGCTGGTTGCACTTGACAAGTGTGTGGCAGTTCTTCATTAATTACCAGCAGCCCTTCCCTGCACAACCTCCATTAGGTGGAATATTTTTTCCGCGCACATAATTATCTCTCTGTCGTTCTCTCTCATATTGATTCATGTGGAAAAATATGATTAAAACATGAACGTCTACAAATGATTCAGAATAACAAGAGAGGAAAGGCCATTGTTTTTTTGCTCTGACTACAGCAGATTACTGTAATTACAGCTGAATGGTTATACATTTCTGCGTGCCCCTACCAGGCTGCGTGCTCCTCCTCAGCCCTGATGGACCGTTCAGAAGCAGGGATGCTCCAGAGAGATCCCCTCCTTGCCTTGACCCATCTAAACCTTTACCTTGGCACTTGTGCATGTAAGCTCTGGCATAAGGTCATGCGAGGGGGGGTAGGGAAGAAGCACCAACCCTTCAGACATCTGTTGTAGTGTCTGGGCCAGGAGCAGCGGGGAGGCTCTGCCAGTTCGGCAGCCGCTCCGCAGATTGCAGTCGGCTTGCTTTTGGTGCCAGCGTTAATAATGCGGGCTTCCCGCTGCGGGATGGCACTGCCAGGTTCCTAATTAGAACCCACTGAAAGCAGCAAAAGGTGAGGGGGCCACTTCTTCCCACACCACGTCTTCAGCTCTTCTCCTGGGAGTTTGGGCAGCCTCCCCATTAGTTTGGCCACTGAGCGCAATGGGGAAGAGCGGGGCAGGGTCCCGAGTGCTCTCGCCTTGAGCTTGAATTAAACAAGTGGAAATTCTGATCTGCTGAGCCCCTCAGGAAGGCCTGACGCGCTGTGCTGTGCGCGGAGATGACAGAACCAATTTCACACCTCATCCATTGCGCGCAGTGGGCTCGCTCACTGCTCGCTCGTGCAGCTGCTGCAGGCTGTGAGGACAGGGCACAGCTTCGCTCTTCTGTTTTGGTAGGGACTGCATTGGAAGTGCCTAGCTCAGAGGTCAAGAGCACCTTATGTGTGTCCTATCAGCAGTTCCTGTAATACTGTAAATACCCTTCCAGAAGTCTTGTTTGCACCTCAACAGCTACAGGCCACGTTTTGGTCAGTTCTGGATTAGCTGGCTGTTCTGGAGATCCCCAAGAAGTTCCTGGCATCTGAGGCAGAGAAATGATGGCAGGATTGTTGGCATGATGTCGCTGGAATGAGTGTCTGTGCCACGTTGTCTGGGTGCAGAGGCACAGCCTGGAGAAACCAAAGCAGCACAAGGCAGTGCCAGCGAGCCACAAGGGAGACATGGCACATCTGACAGAAGCTGTCAGAGCCGCTTTCAGGATAAGAGTTGCTTTTGTTTCTATTCACTTTGCTCAAAGAGTTGCTTTTGTTTCTATTCACTTTGCTCAAGCAGGGCACTTGTAGAAGTTTATAACAGATCTGTTTCTCTCTGGTTATGTGAAGAGGGAATGGGATTAGTTGTATGAAAAAAGCAGGTAAAATGCAACCTGCAAAGCCTGGGCTAGAGTTCAGCAGGAGCCATAGACCTGAGCGTAAGGTGACTGTCACCAGAGCCCCTGTGAGCAATGTGCAGCACTTTTTTTTTTCCTTGACAAGAAACAGGGCATTCAGCTTATGCTCGTGAGGTTTTGAATTGCAAACCTGGAGCGTGGGCTGCACAAAGCTGCTTATGAATCAAAACCGAGGAAAGGAGTCCCGTGAACCCTTGCCAGCTGAAATTACTGACTTTTCTTTGGCTTTGCTGATAATTTGCTGTTAGAAAACCTGTGATCAGGTTTTAGCCCTTGAGCCAGAATCAGCCAACTATCGGCAGCCTTTCTTATTCCCTGATTAAAAGAAATCCTTTAAACAGTCCTGCTTTTTGATCAGCAGTGGAGTGCAATGCATCTCCCTGTGATTGTCATGATGCAGGACAATGAGTCTTCTGCCAGAGGTGTTTGGCACAGTTGCACTGCCCTCTGCAAACAGCCCTTGGTGAGCTGACCTTCACAAAGGAAGGGGAATTCTCTTTCTTGATGTCCACAAAATGCTTACCGAGAGCTAGTAAATACCTTCTAGTTAGCATGTTATAGCAGTTCTTTCCTATTTGACTCCTAGGAAACAAAACAATGCCAACACTCATTTTGGCTATCTACTAATAGGAACATAATATTTATAATAAATATTTAGGAAAATTGCTATAACATGCGTACACATATATATGAGAAAGAGCTGAAATCTGAAAAAACACCAGGTTCCAGACAGGGTGAGACTGAAAGGGAAAAAATATTTTTTTTTCTGAAAGACAGCAAATGTGTATCTTTTTGTTTGGTAATATGGTATCCTTGTAATGGCTCTGAAATGGCTACAGTTAAAATTCATGCTACATTAGGAAAGCAAAGTGGTTTACATTGAAACTTAATAGAAGTCAATTGTGTTTGAAACATCTGATGCAGAAATAAAACACCTTATGTTTTATGGAAGCGAGGAGCTGCATATTTGGCACTCGCACTTCTCTCTAAACACGTGTGCTGCCTCTATCAGTTTGAGACGATCCAGGCCTGGCTGCTGCCCAGCCTCTGCTCCCCACCAGAATTACGCGGGACGTGCTGCACTCCCCGCGCGCGGCCGCACGTGCTCCCTCGTGAACCACAAATGAACGTGGGGGAGTTGGCATCTTCTGCAAATCTTCAGCTTTCCAAGAGAACATCCTTAACGATGGGCATTGCTCCTTTATCAGTGTGATGTTTTTCCTGTTTAGTAAAATCCTGTGCTGTTCCCCTATGTTTTTGCTGCTACTTGGTTGAATGTGGTTGTTGATGCAAACCTGACATTTTTGAAGCTCACATCAGAGCACAAGCCATAGGACTGCTGTGACTGTGTTTTATCCAGTTATCTAGGCAAAAGGGAAATGTGGATTCACTGGCAAAACAACTTTATTTCATAGATAGGTATGGTCATGAACTGATCCTCTACTTGAACTAAGTTTTCACGTGGATGTGTTCCAATCTCTGTTTCTGCTTGTCCTAAATTACATGCTTATTTTTCTTGTGCCTTATGCTTCTCCTCGACAGGCACAGATTTTTAATGTAGTCTTACCCCTTGGGATTCAAACTGAAATGTGAACCTCTGGTTTTTTGCTGTTTTAGGTATATTCAGCCTTTCACACCTCCAGAGTGTGGGGGGAATCTAAATACAGGGAATCAATTTCTGAAAACGGAACCCAGAATTTACAAACACTAATGCATTTCTGCACCCTCTTCCTTTGAGGCTCTGCAAGTCAGTGTAATCGGCTGCTGCAATATCCTCTTTGGTATATTATTTAGGGGTCGGATTTATGACAAGATTAATGCTTTGTTCCTACAAGGTTACAGAAGCCCACAACAAAACAGAAAATTATAGCCAGATCCCCAAATACAGAGTTTAATGCTTTCTCTAGTACTTCGTACATCTTGTCTTTAAATAAATAAAGGGAGCAAGTAGCAGATAAAACTACATCATCCAAACACGTATTTTACATTCAGACTAAGTTAACTTTAAGTAAATGACATGTTTTATCCTTGGCAGGTAAGCTGATCTATGAAAATTTGTAGGAAAAAGGCAAGAAAATGTGAGCTAGCTGGCCACAGTTATGATTATATGCATTTAATCATTTTCTTTTTCACAAGAATAGTTTACCTTTTGGGTATAAATCACAGTTTTTATGACAAATAAACTGAAGCATTTTGTTTAATAAATGATGATTTTTTGTTTACAGATAGAAGGTGAGCACTTCACTGGGAGTGCATGTTAATCTGCTTTGTACACCTAACATTGGCTAGATATAGCAACATGTCCTACGCTTTCTGTATGATTTTGTTAGTTATTAGGAACAGAATTAGGACAGGACCTTTGAAATTCACATATTCTGCATAATTATGTGAACTTCTGATTTTACTTTTCCAATTAATCATTTGTTATTGGAAACCAGGACTTGTCTGGAGTTCTAATCTGTGCAAGAAATAGAGTTGTTATATGCCAGAATATTAAAGCATAATTATCCAAACAGCTATTTCTAATAAATAGGAACTGGTCAGTTTTGTACTATTTTATACTATGCCAGTCTTGTAAATAGGAGAACAATACGCTTTGTGAAACAGCCTCGAATGCATGGAAAATGTGATCACGAAGGAGAATGTGATGAAGTAGGGAACTTTGTGTCAAAATTTTTAACTGTGGTCCAGCTTTACCTTTCCTGAGGGATTAATTTCCATAGTGCTGAAGCTGTAAGCCACCTTCCCTTACCATGCTTTCTTTTTGTTAGCTCTCCTGGAGGCTTTCCTCTTTTGTTTGCAAAACTTTTGTATGTGAAGGCAATCTGGTTAGCTGCACCTGAGAACATGAGGAAGGCAAATCTGCCTATAAGGAGGAATGGGCCTTATTCTGCATTGTTCTATCAAGAGTGAGGAAACAGAAAGAATGAAGTGCTGAGCACACATGTGGAAAGGGGCTTGAGTGTGGAGCTGTGTTTTGAAGGCCAGTCCTTGCTGAAAAATTCTTGAAGATTCAAAAGTCTGTGATATGGAATTTCTTCCTAGTTTATCTGTGGCTGCTCTAAGGTTTGAGCATTTTTCTTTTGAAATAGATGAATGATTCAGTTCAGTCTTTCATCTTTTCCTTTTCTGTCCTTATTTGTCCATCTCTTTCTGTCTTTTTTCTATTATAAAAACAACTCCAAAATAAACAAGGAAATGAAATAATACTATTTCCCTGCCCCCCAAGTTAATGCAAATTTTTAGCTGTTTGATTGCACAAGATAAGGCAGGAAAAGCAAGTTTTCCCACATCAATATTAACATTATCCTAATAACCAGATGGTGATGCGGCTAAATGTCGGTCTTAACCTGGGTTTTATCAGTATTTTTGCTAAAGCAAGAGTTCTTGGCATTGTAGAATTAGGTGAATGCTGGTCCTCACAGACGGATGAAAACATGCAGGAACTTGATCAAAAATAAAGGTTTAAAACTCAAAAAGAAGATATGTGACTGTTAGTTTAAATGGAATGTTTTTCAGACTAACTCCATCCTTGAAGTCCTGAGTTCTGATTTTTGAACGCTGAGGTTTGGCATTCCTGGAGTAAGCTGAAGGGGAAGGCTGGTCCTGGCAGAGACCTGAACACCCCATCTCTGCACGCTGAGTGCTGTGTAAGGTAAAAGTGAGAGTTAATGGTGCCCTGTGCCAAAGCCAGAGGGAGAGACATTCCCCGGACAGCCTGTGCAGTCCTCAGGACAGGAATCCTTCCTCCCCAAGCTGCCTGGCCATATGGCCAGCTTATGTCTCAGCCCTCACCAGAGGGCTCTAGTTTGAGGGGGAGATGCAATGGCCCCACAGCTGGCCAGCATCAGTGCTGCTGTCAGCAGCCACCAGCCTGGAGCACACGCTGCCCCCATATGCACAAAGAGCCAAGGCCCTGCGTGGGTCCCGGGCCTGATCTGCTGAAGACAGTCAGTCTGCCTGAGCAGGGAGCTGTTGTCTCTGCTCCCCTTGATCGTACTGACACGGCTGATAATTACAGATACGTTTTGTGTACAATGTCTGTGGAGTTTGTACTGTGGTGCAGACCTTAGTGATTCCTGACTCTTTTATGTTCTCAGAACTAGCCTTGCATTCATCTAGGGCAGTCTATCTCTTCCCTTCATCACTGCAATATGTCAGGAAATCCTCTGTTTTGGGCTCAGTCTTCACTGTATCCTTCTTCCTCTTGTAGCCACACACTTGAGCAATCCTGTTCCTTGATTGCTATCTAAATTGTCCTTATCGTATGCCAAACACTGAAAGAGCTGCAAGGCATCATTTCCTGTGGGGCAGTGCCAGGCACGTAACATATGCTAGACATCCACTGGCAGATGGGGTTGGTTAGGGCCAGTGAAGCATGAAAAAAATGGGAGCTTTGGTAGGAAGAGGCTGCAGAACTCCACAGTCTGGTTGGATGCCATATCCCAAGCAATGTTAACAGCTCATTAACATTCCCTGCAGGGCTGGCAGGTCAGCACAGGAGGTCAACAAAATTAAGAAATATTTTCTTAAGGAAACTGAAGGTAATGGGGGTTAGATACATACAGCTGGTGTAGGACACAATGTAAGGGCTGGTCTGAGAGAAGGCAAAGGGGAATGCTTCGTCTCAGTTTCAGCCTTCTTAACTAGGACCAGCCATCTGTCCATTTCCTACCTGGGATTCTCCCCATGCTGAGCTGAAACTTGCTTTATTATTCAAAAGCAAACTTGCCCAATGGCACAAGATGTTGGGAGGCAGCTGATTCGTGACCTAGCCAAAGACATCGGGAGGAGGGAGCAAGGTTTTCCTTTGAACCAGGCTCTGTAAGCATATGGTAGGCCTTGTACTTCAGGACGTGATCCATATGTTGCTCCTCAGTGCCCATATGCTTTCTATATTTTCTGTATTTATTTATTTTAATCAGGATTGAGTCTGTGATCTTGATTTTCCTTTTGCTGCTGGCTGTAATTACATTTGGTTGTGCTACCAGAGGTAAGGCAACAAGGTTAAAAATGAACACCGGTGCATTCAGTTGTGTCCTTTTAACTTTGTCTTGTCCTGGGCATTTCGTGAAGAGGATTGTATTCTGGGTTAATGATCTATAATGCAGTTAGTTTGCATTTCTCCTATTTGTTTCAGCTCAGAAGAGGGGTTTTGGTGACTCAGGGTCAGAGGAGATCCAGGCTGCGATGATAAGGTTCTACAGACATGACCTGATGCTCACAGTTTCTTGTGGGGTTAAAGGCTTTAAATCGGTGTATCCTTATTGCACTGGAAAAAACAGTGGGAATGAGAAATCAGCTCTGCTCTCTGTCACCAACCAACGTCATCCAAGATAGCCACAACTTTCAGGTAAAATAACATGCCAGCAACCACTCTCTATCTAATTCACTAATATGGGGACTTCAGCAAGGGAATATTTCCCGTTTCTTTAGCCAAACCCTTCCTGGCACATAGGTGACATGATGGCGGCAGACGATGAGGCTCCTTGGATGCAGAACAGAGCGAGCAGGGTGCTGCCGGGAGCCCAGTGGTGCCTGCAGACCTGAGCACCCTGGGGGTGACCGGAGCCAGAGGTGTGGCCCGGCCCATTCTGGGGGCTAAAGCAGTGTGTTTGTATGCACCATGAGCACTCAGAAAAAAACCGAAAGCTTAGTCCAAAAAGAAGAGTTACTTTTTTGTGTGTATTTAGCTCCTCAGCCTGCAAGAAGTCTCGTTTTCACACTGCCTGCTGGAGGGCCAAGGCTGAAAACAGAAAGTTCCTATCTCACAGCCAGAGGGCCTTACAGCCCAATTATTTTAACCACATGCTTTTTGTTTTCTCTTGAACATGGTAATCTAATTAATAGTGAAATCTGTTTTCTTTTTTATTTTCACATTTTTATCTCTATAGAAAAATAAATTCTGAACAAATAATTCCTGTTTTGGTTTTGTAATATGGAGGGCAGGGGGTATTAGGGTTTTGGTTTTTTTTTTTTCTTTTTTCCTTTTTTTTTTTTTTTTTTTTTTTTTGGGAAAGAATGGTCTGTGCTATGGGTCTAGTGTTAATGAAACCATAGCCTTTTGAGGATTCACACCAGTAATTAAACGCATATTCCTCAATTTTCATTGCATACAGATAGCAAATGAGCAGATTGGGTATTTCCTGCATGAATTGATAACATCTGTGTATTATTGGGGGATCAGTGGGGAATATTTAGGCCCTTTATCACTGTGTCATAACTCACATTAAGATTATTTGGAATCAGTGACATCATTGTATGAGCAAAAACTATGTCCTGGCTTCTTAAAGTCTTTATCATTGGTGTGCTTCAACACCACAAAACTCTTAGATGCCGAGAAGATCTTACAATGACAAAGACCGGTGAAAAGGCAAGGGCTTTCTTACTAGAAGATCCATCTCAAATCCTCATTTAGATCTGGTGCTGGAAAGTTTTTAGGTAAAAAAAAAAAAAAAAAAAGTGATATTTATGCATAAATATTTTTCAATTTCATACTCCTCCAAATGTTTTTGCAGAATTCAAATTATCAGAATGCTGCAAAGGTAATCTGGTGTTTCTGATCTCAAAGGAAGCAGGAGATAAAAACGTTGCAGGGGAGCCTGCTTTCTTGAGGTCTTGGAGATCTTTTTCCAAAATGAACATTTAGAAAGAAAGCTGTTCAGGAGCTTCCTGCTAAAAGTCCTTTGGTAGAAAATAAAATTTTTCAGAATAGATGATTTTTGCAAGAGAGATGTAACATGTCTCTTTTAGGAGGATGTGCAACACCGAGCTCCATCTTTTGTGATGCATCACAGTGCTGGAAGAAGATGCACTTGAGTGGTACATGGAATCTAATTTGGTTCTAACAGAGAATATTAAAATACTTCTTAACAAACTAAAGTATTTCTACGCTCTCTAGTAAAAGTTGTTTTGGAACTTTCTATTCTACTGTTTCCCCTTGACAAATACTTCATTTTTGTCTGAATTAGGAAGGAAAATTGAATGAAGAAATACTAGAGTTTCCATAGGGAATGAATTCCAGTGTTTAATGAACTCCAGTTAGGAAAGATAGCCTTTAAACAGAAAATATAGGAAGGAATCTGAATTCAGATCGTCCAAGGTTCAGTCATTCCTCTACTTTAGCGCTTACAAAATCATATTAATAAAAGTTGCCATTTATTCCTTGTAACACTTTCTGAGGTGAGGAATAGGTACCAGATCTTCTAGATTATCATGGGATATTTCACCGGGGAGTTGCCTTCTGTCATAAACACCTGAGGAGTGTGACAATGTCACCTGGCTTTTCCAACCTGGGGAGTTAGGCTTTGCTCTCTTAACCTGTACAAGCCTCAGGCTGTTGTCAAATCAATTGCTAATAGTGATGGTAATCATTGCTCTGCTGAGGCTTAAATGACAATCTTCCTTATAGTTCTGGAAAGAACATTGTTATCTTGCGAGATACTCTGAGAAAATTCACATTTTAAGTCTCCCGGAGAAGCCATGGGAAGTACCCCTGTTGTATTATGGCAAGACTTGGATGGGATTTTCCAAGCATGAGTAGACTATAGAGGGCAAAACCAGTCTTGGCTGAATTTTAAGAATCCATCTCAGGCAGGATATGTCCTTGATACAGAGGAGAAAATAAGCAAGGTCGTGAATGTTTGCCTGAATGTGTTGCTCGCATGCTGAGCAAACTGTCTTATTGGCCACGAGCACTTCGGCACTGTGGGCTCCAGGTAAACTGAGCACAGAAACACCTGCGCTGTGCAGCTTCAAGAAATCCATCTTACTTGTCCACCCTGGAGAGACAGAACTAGGTAAGATGAAGGGAAGGTCTGAGATTCAGACCCCATTTCTCCGAATGGTAAATGCTTCCATCTTCTGTTTGGTCTCCCAGTGAAATTTCAGCGTGTCTGTCATTAAAATGATGAGAACCAAACAGATCTGAAAATGTCTCCTGCAACTTACAGCACTGAGCTTTGTTTGATTCACACTTCCTTTAATTCACTGCGGTGAAAAATGGGCTGGCATCCTACTGTGAATTTAAATACTCCCAACCCAGGAATAAATGGATCCCATGGCTCATTTATCTTTCAGCTATTAATTAATAGTGGTTAATTGTAGTTATGAACTGCAGCATTCGAGTCTCCAGCACCCATACATTTTATTTAATATATTCTGATTAAGGTGGAGTCAGCGACTTGGAGAATAATTAAAACAGCTCCTTGCCATCAGCTTCTTACAAAACTTCAACTTCCTCAGGAACTGTTTCCTATAAGAGTTGTAGATGGCTATGTCTACCTCTTCAGAGAGTTGTTCTGTGACTGTGGCACAACAAGCCGTGTGAGAAGGTGCTGCCCTTGATGTCATGCACTAACTTCTTGTTGCCTTTCTCAGCACCGAACTACTAGAGTAACATTGCACATCTTTATCCTTGTTCCATAACCACAGGATGAGAACAGTCTCAGCTCTTACTTCTATCCCTTCTTTGTGCAGAGACAGTTGCTGATATGAATAGGGCAATCTAACTGCAGGCTCACAGATATGGAGATAATTCCATGGATGTTTCTTCTGTATGAACTTCCTCTGAAACCTTTTGGTACCCCAGAAAGAAGTCATAGAACAGAGCTAGGATAGTTGTTTGCTTAGATGCACTTTATTTATTTTTTTTTTAAGAGGCATTTGAGTAATATTTTTATGCTTTATTCAGATTTTGTTTAACAAATAGGTTTTAAGCTGGTAACAACACAAAACATCATTTAGCTGAACATATTAATGAGCCTAGACTTCAAAGCTAATGCCTGAAGTTTCGCTTTGGGTGTGGACCTATACTTGAGGCACTCCACATAGCTCTAGGCAGAGCGGGGACCATAAGGCTGTCAGGTGTTCAGGCACATACACTGCAAGCTGCAAGGGCTGTTTCCTGTGAGACTTCCCCTGAAGGCAGCTATTGTTTGCTTAGGAGAAAGCCATATCCACTCTGTTCCCAGTGGCATCCTGAAATGTACTTGCAGCACAGAAAAAATGATGACTCTAAAATTGATTTGATGATAAATCTTCCCCCACCCCTCCTAAATGCTTGTGGCTGAGCTCTGGCAGAGAGATGTCCTGTTGGAAATTGAACTTCGTTCATCTGTGCTCTGGTGGGAACCCTGTGTTCAAGATAAACATGCTAGTGCTCTTTGAAGTCGTTTGCTCATCAAAAGCACAGTTACTTTGTTTGTATTACGCTTGATACTCCCGTGAGATGAAGTTCAATTTATGGTATAAAATCTTGGCTGAAGGCAGGCAGTTTAGGAAAAAAAAATCTACACTGCCGGGAAGGTGGGAATATTGCCCTCAGAGTCCATCATCTTTTTCTTGTCTTATTATTAACAGACTTTACGTGTGCTGACTGCATGGCTCATATGAAAAATCTTCCTCAGCCACTCCCAGTGTCAACCCTCTACTTTTCAAAGTATTTTGGGGGTAAGTTGGGGATGAAAAATCTCTCAAGATTTTAAACTGGTCCAAGAGGCTGTGGCCTGGTGATAAGGTGTTTGCCACCTTTGTTATGACCTTTGAGTTCCATTGTTAGAGGGGTAGGAAAGCCTCTGTGGGAGCAATCACTCACTACCACATAGGAGGATGGTAGCTACTGACATAACTTTGATGGCAGCTTTTAGACAGTTTTATTTCCTTATAGATTTGAAGATGTCCCTATACACAATTTCTGAGCTTATGCAGTATGTGAAGGTGAGGTCACACTGCAATTAGAGCATCAGGGGGCATTATGGAAGCATTACGGCAGGATGGGGTAAGTGCTGCTCCTCATGATGGCAGTGTCCTTCCCCACGTGTTCCAGGACATGCACAATTGCTGATGACTGAAGGTATTTGAAACAGATTTATATCAAACTCACGTGATTCAGTACATTTTTGTGCAAAGATCAGAGGATGTTCCAACCTCTTGAACTGAGCTTCAGCTGGGAAAACTGTGTCTGTCCTTTGCCTTTCTTGGTCTCCCTGATCTGATATGTCTACACTGAGCTTGTGTTTTGGAAGCACAGTATGATTCACCTGTAACGTGCTTGTTCTCACAACCACAGATCCCTTTCACAGGCTCATAACTGCCGTTCTTGTCATTCTTTGTTTTTCTTTTTGCTCAGGCTTACCTAGAGTTTCTAGGAATACTCTCTTGTAAGCTGTGACATCTGAATTGTGAGGACATTGTCTTCTGAGGCTGGGAATTTAGCATTCACAACTTCAATGGATGTTGAATGCTAATTTTTTTTTTTTTTTTAATTTTTTTTACCAGAGACAGTCTGAAGTTTACACCTTTTTCATCACAATTTGGTGGGGGGGGGAAGTGTTCTGGAAATAGATCCTAGTAGTGTACTGCTCTAAACCATAAATTTGTATGTTTTGTTCAGGTCTAATCACATAATCTAAGTGTGACAAATCTGCATCAGCAATTTCTAACAAGAAATGTACCATATACATATATATGCCTATAAATTTGTTTTACAAATGAGTAAAAATGCATTCTAAGCAATCATAGTTGAATTGAGGGAAGTTTGGCATGGCTTGCTCAAGAAGATAGGGAAAGAATATGACATTTTTATGTTGTGCTTGCTTTTCCTTTGAGAGAAATGTTGTATTCTTCTATCTTTCTAGTCCACATTAATGACAATTGATACACCTGAAGAAGTACTGATAAATTAAATATAATTTTAAGCTTCTCCAATGCCTCTGAGAATCCTAGAGTAATTTGCTTTTAGTAAAGAATTAAAGAATGCCACTGTTACAAAAATGGCCATTATTGTAACAGTGATAATTTCTTAAAAGGTAGGAGAACTAAATCATAGAAAAGCTAAGCTCAGGATTTTCTGAGCACTTTAAGTACATTTTTGTGGTTGTTTGCTTTGGGATTGCTTAATGTAGTCATCTAAAATTCAAGGCTCCTAAAATCACTCCATGGAATCACTTCATCACTACATGGATTTTGCCCAAGATCACAGTGGGGTCTATAGTAATGCTGGGCCCAGAATCTACATGCTGATTCTGACCTTGCTTCAGCTAATCTTAAATCTTCAGTGGCTATTAATGTCAGTAGATTTACTTTTGATACAATGTTACTGTCACTAAGATTAAAATTCAGATTTCCAGATTTTCATCCTGTGCTTTAGCTCAGCAGAAAATAATTCTTTCTCCATATGCTATTTTTTGGATAAGCCTTTGAAAAAGTAAAATTAAATGCTTATCCGACTCTTCTTTTGGCAAAAGTGAACTGGTAATCTCAGCTGCAGTTTTCTGTTCTGGTTGTGTCAGAAATGTCTCAGGAGCAGTGTTTCAGTTCTGCTCCCATTCACAACGCCATCAAATACAAAACAAAATTTACATTCTCATAGTTTAGACTTAAGAAAGATACTCTGTTCAATTGGTTTACCAGTTATTTGATAACATTTATATTTTTAAAATATTGCTGTGTAGCCTGGAAACAAGATCACAAGTGATTTTAATGTTTCATGTATATTTACCACTTAATGCCAAACATTGAATTTTATTCATTAATTTCTGATGCTGTTCACAAGTTCACTCTCAGTCATTTGGCAATCAGCACTTGCCATTATGCATTAAACTGTTTTGTCTTTCTCATTTTATCTTTCATATTATGTGCATACCCTGACAGTGATACTGCAAGGGGGTAAAGTCCAGCTGAGCACCTCTTTCAGGCTTTACCTGGTTGTTCCTGAGACCATCTCTTTTCAAACAGATCTGACTTACTGCTGACCCTAACCATGAGTTTCTCAGTTACTGTTATGGTGTCAGTCATTGTTGGGAACAAGCTTTAATCCATGGAGAATGCCTCCTCTCCAGCACTCAAATTTTGTCTGCCCTTCTTCATTCTTGTTGGCTTTGAGGGAGGTGAGAGAACGTTGCTTTGGCAAACAGTCCTCAGCAATGATTGAAGGTGATACTTTAAGCTCCTTCAGAGGGAAGTCTACATCTTCAACAAGACCTTCCTGAGTCTTGGTTCATCCTCAGTTATATATATTGACATGGAGCTGGCTATGAGAGCAATCCCATGTATTCTGCTAATGGGAGACAGTGCTGGATAGCCTGGCTCGCTCCAAGAGGCTGTGTGTGGCCTGGTTTGTGTTAGGACCTCAGCTTTTTTTACTGTGTGTGTCATCTCGGAGGGACTGGGCAATGAATTTAAGAGGTAGTGGAAAAAGGTTCACACAAAAGAACAACTGAATGTTTCCTATCTCCTGTCAATAAAGTCTGGTTTTGGTCAGTGCATCTCCTGAAGCGTGTACCATGTGTAAGTACTCTTTAAAGTTGGTTTTTCTTTAGTGTCATGACCTGGAGAACAAATACAGTGTTGTTGAGTGGATGAGTTGCATTTTTTCCCCTTCTTTTTGTCTGGTGTTTCTCAGTTTCTACATTCATGTTTCAGCCCTCTGTTTTTATTTGCATCTGACATCAGATAGACTTTCAGTCCTGTACTGTCAATGAAAATCAAGTCACCTTTGAATCAGTAAACACTGAGTTAAATCGAGAAGCAATCAGCAAAAAAACATTGTCTGCAATTGAACAGCTTATAAAATACACAGCTAGGAGGATCTGGAGGCCTGCTAGGACCAAAGCTGGGATTCTGACCTATTTGTGTGGTTGTGGCAATTGGGATTTTGCATGGAGTCTCGCATTGCCAGTGCCTTCATTTGTTGTCCTGTAACCAGATCTGAAGCTGCTCCTCCTGTGACCAAGCAGTGTCCCTGCCCACTGCCCCCAGGCCTGTGGCTGAGCCCTGCCTGCTGCTGGCTCTCAGGCTGCAGCTTCAGGGTGGCTGAGGACTCTGCTGCTGTGTAAATGAAGCAAAAAGGGGGAACAGTCGCAGTCCTGCATTGTCCCTAGCTGTCCTGTCCTGCCTGCCTCTTCACCCTCAATTAATTTAGCTAAGTTCTTTGCTCCTAAATTGCTCCCTTCTGCCTAACAGCTTTCACAACTTGTTTGCAACCCCCTGCAGCCGCTGTGGTTATGTGTTCTTTTCTGTGGATGTATTAGACTGTTTGTTTAGGCTGAAAGCTGCTAAAGGAAGGTTTGCAACTGTGTTTTCATGCTGTCTAGCACAAACAAAGCCTGACCATTGTTTATTTCCAAATGCACTGCAATAAAAACAGTTGATGTTGCATGCATTAATCAAAAAAGTTACAACACAGTTCAAGCTAATTCCCTGTCTTGGGTAGTTGCCCCTCAAGCCTGTGAACGTACAAGGGAACAGAACACGTGGCCTGCAGCAACTTCAGCACGTGGCACAGGAATTGCTGCCCTGAAGGCACCACTTCACCTGCTTGCTGCTCCTCGCTGCTTCCATCAGCGTCTCCTCTTAAAGCTTGGACTCATGGCTCCAATCAAGCGAGCACCCAAATTCCTAGAGGTACCATTTTGCAGCAATACGAGCCTAATTGTTTCTAGATTGAATATTTTCATGGGGTATCACTCTCAGTGTTCCTGGAATTAGCATGCTCACTGAAGGGTTGAAGATGCTTATCGGGCCCGACAGCTTTAGTGTCAGCGGGATCGTCGACAGCTCTGCGAAACTTAGCTGGGCTGGCGACAATATTTATTTATGCGGAATGGAGACATATGGCCAGAATCATCCGCTCCCTTTCCTCAGTAATTAAAACATCTGGGAGCACAAAAGGGCTGTAAGAAGGAAAAAACCCTCTCTATGCTAAATAAAACAGGAGCGCAGTACCTTTACATAATTGCCAAGGTTTTCTTTTGCCATTGTGGCGGGGTCTCTGGAGGACCAACCTTCTCTAATGTTTTTTGAATGTGTGATGGTCAATAGAAATGCAGCTGAACTGAGCAGAGCACTCAAACTTTTTATTAGTACTGTATCTTGCTTTATTTTCCAAAGGACAGATTTTAATGCTCCTGAGAGGAATTGGGGATTATTTAAAGAGTAGCAAAAGCATACTGAAATCATCAGCTGTTTTACAGACCATGATTACACATTGATAGCTCCTCTGTCTGGAGTATACTGTAGATATATCTTTGATAAAACACTATTTCACTGAGAGCTTTGAGGTTCAAATTCAGACCAGGGCAGCATGATGACAGCTGTTATCATTTGATGGATATTCAGTACAGTGTGCAAAGCGTGTTTAATGCAGCTTTATGCAATTTTCAGAGATTAGGTGTCCCAAATACAGCCATCACAAAATGAAGTAATTTTCCAACTCCTTGGTCCTTGCCAAATCCCCAGCAGAGTTGTACCTTCTCAGCCGTGCAGGGTTGGACTTTAGGGGAGGGATCTTGTTTTTGATGCATGACTCTTCTAAATCTGAAAACCTGTCATCTGCAGAGGTGGGTAGACATTTAGAGAGTTACTGTTGTTTTATTATACACTGGGCTCACACTGTGCTGCCTCGTAGAGGTTTCACTTGTATCATTGTCATCTTATTATTATATCTTAAGCTTAGCAGGATCGTGATTTGAGTGATCTGCTTCAAGTGGGATGCACAGCATCCCATCCATGTTTTGCAAGCAGCAGTGAATTTACCGTCACAGGATCTCCTGTGGGAAGACTGAGAAACTGAAGCAAAGACATGGAATAGGATTTGCCCACGATCATATAAAAAGTCTGTGGCTAACCTAAAAATTGAATAGAGCTCCTCTGAGACCCCTACTGTGACAGCTTTTTGTGTTTTGAAGGAACAGCCAAGCAGTGCTCCCAGTAAGGAGGCTGTCTGGAGGGTCATAATAATTTTTTACGATCTTAAAATCTGTTGAAGTCAAAAAATCGCTGCCATCTAGGAGTGATACAACAGCATATTTCTGTGAAGAAGGCTCATCTGTCAGTCCCAATCTGTGAGGTCTGCACCTGTGTGTTGGGCTGAGCACAGACTGGGCTGGTAATAAGTGATTAGTGCTTTCACCGGCTACATGGACTGGAGTTTATATCTCTTCCCTTCCTGGCCAGAGCAGGAGCTTTGTGCTGTTTCTCACATACCTCAGGGAAGGATACTAGTTCCTTACCTATTTGTTATTAGACATCTTCTGTGTTCAAAAACATGTTTGATAAGGTGTGGCACTTGAGTATCTGTGCTTCCAGTGCTTGGGGAAGCATCTAACATTTGCAGAGTGTTACTTCATGGCATCTGGAGATTGGCACCTGGGGACTGCTACAAGGTAAGAGCCTGTCTGCAGGTGGCTGTGGGGCTGCAGCTTGGTGGCGGTGTGAAGGAGCTTCTCCTGCCTCCCATCTCTGTTCTGGCCATGCTTGGCTGTGCCCAAAGGAGCTTCAGTTTGCTAGGGCCTGCTCTTGTGGGGCAGGGTAGAATTTAGTTCAGGGTTTGGGAAATGGGCTGTGCTGTAGGTAGGTGACAGACTTGGTGGCTCAGGCTTTGAAAAAGGATGCAAGGAGTTGTAGGGAAGGATATGGGATGAAGTGCTAGTTGGGGAAGGTGGCAAAATGACAGAAGGGCAGTGAGGGGGAGAAAAACATGGACTTATTTACTGGGAAATTATGAGAAAGTATGGGACCCCAGCAGCTGCGTGCTGCTGTTGTTGGTTTAGTCTTGACACTCACTCTTGCTTCCAGCAGGACCTAAGCAAACTGTGCTGGGGGCCATTGGCAGTGCTATCCAGACTAGCTTTAATATAGTGCTAGAAGCCTCTGCAGTACAGCATACCTGCACTAATTTAGCTCTTTGTCAATAAAATTAGCTCTCATGGAGTGCTGCGACATTTCCAGTAACTGAATTGGCTTCTTGACCTGGCTGGGTCAGGATGTGCTGCATTGCGCTTTGGGCAGTGCTGCTTGACTCAGGAGTGAGGCAAATGTAAGCAGGGCAAAATACGTGTTCTCTTTTTGTCTTGTTACACCTTCTCCAGGTGCTTTATGGGTTCCACTAGCTGCAGGT
This sequence comes from Alectura lathami, assembly GCA_013399715.1. Lineage (NCBI taxonomy): Eukaryota > Metazoa > Chordata > Aves > Galliformes > Megapodiidae > Alectura > Alectura lathami. The sequence goes on along the minus strand of VXAV01009898.1, from coordinate 8,127 downwards.
GGCTAGTTCTGCTTTATTAGTGGCTGTTACATTTAGCAGAATGCCCCAGATAATTACAACAGATTTATTTATTTATTTATTTTTTCCTGAAGGAAATTGATACTAATAGAGACCCATTCCAATATATTTATGTGACATGCAATTGAAGTCCTGGAAATGTCTAGCTAGCTCAAAATTTCAATTAAACTCAGTCCAGTTTCAAGTGTACTTCCTAATTAAAGTATTTGACATCCATGCAGATAAAAATATTTTTGCTTTGTGAAACCTATCCTGAACAACAAAATAATTTACTCTGACAGCATGGACAATATGAACGCTCTCCATGTGATGGCTTTATTATCAGCACTAATAGCTGTAGGTTCAGCAGGTGCCATTTTACAAACTAGAGGAATCTGTTGGGTGCGCTGGAGGAATGCTGGTGCTGCGTGGGGGACTGCTGGTGGCAGTGGGAGGGAAGCAGAATCTGCAGGCAGCGCCATGGGTCCAATTCTACCCAGTTTCTTTGGGTCAGAAATCGGGGCCATAATCTCAAAGACACTGGTGTCCTCTTATGCTGACCATGTGCCCCGAGGACCCTGATTGTTCACACAGGTGTGGCAACACAGAATGTTTTTACCTTGAGGAGCAGCATACAAGTATTTTGGTTTGGTGGTTCCATGTTTCTTCTCTCCTCCCCTCCACCCCGGCCACTGCCCCAGACAGATTCAAGTTCTGCTTCCATGTCTCCTGGCTTCCTAACAAACCCAGGAGCCATCCAGTCCCTAATAAATTCCAGTGTTATCAACTCATAATTCCTTCAACCCCAGTCTAGTACAGATGAATATTTAACAAAATATTTAGGGGCTGTGTTTGCTGCTTGATTTGGAAGAGGTAGCTGCTGGCATGAGAGGAGTTCTCCTTAATTTATAGCATTAGTTAATTTGCCATGGAGACTTGGGTTCCTAAACTGTCTTAATTCTGTAGTTTAGGCCCTATCGAATGGCATAATGAGGGTGATGATGATTTAGGATTGTTCTGGCTGGTGTAAACAAGGGAACATTTGATTCAGAAAGACTCCAGTGCTGAAACGAAAAAAAAAGATTCCAGAAGGATTTGAAACCAAGATATATACAAGATTAAGAGTTTCTGCTTTGTTTCTTTATCAGCTTTCATTTAACCCCTAATCTTCATTTTCCCCTGTGCTTTACTACTAAAAATGGGATGGAAAAAACAAACAACCAAGCACAAAGCTGGAGATGTCCCAGAACAGAAAACACTCACAATTATTGTATTTATTTAACAGTGAGCATTTATTTTTAAAGCAGTCCATAATCACTCAGGTCCCTGCTTCCACACAGGGTCATAAATAGTGTAAGAGAGTTGGTGCCAGGTGAACATCTACATAATTTTTCCATTTACTTCCCTTTGTGCTGGTGATTTTTTAGGCTCTCAGAAACCCAACTCTCTCCCCACCCTCCCTTCCACTTCTGCAGGCACCTGGGGAGCTGCCACCCGTTTCTTGCCCACCTCACCTGCCCTGCACCAGGATTCCGACCTCGCGTTGGCTGCCAGTCCCTGCAGGAGGCCATGAGTTTACCGGGGCTACAGCGGGTGCTGCTTACATATGGCCAAGGAGAAGGGAACAGGGGATGCTCCTTGGGAAACTCTGGCTGTATGCCTGCTCCTCAGGCAGCTCTACATTTGCAAGAACACAGTTAATAGACCCCTGTGGGGATGTTTATCAGAGTGCGAGTGGTAGGATGGAGAAATCCGCACAGGCTCACGGCAGACAGTGTTTATAGGACTTGTTACTTGGGAGAGAAGCCCATTTACACTCCATGGCTGTGTAGCTGGTTAGTGTTAACATTGCTCCTGTGAGCATTGGGGGAATTGTAGTAAATCTTCCAATAATGGAGAGCTAGTTTCATCTTGTTTGACACATTGTTTCCTGATAAGAGCTGCTGGGAAAATACTGCAGTTTTCATGTCAGGCTGAGCTCTCGGAGGACTCAGAATCCATAGGGCCCTGAAACAGAAATTCAACCAGCTGGGCTTTGGGGCAGCAGGCAGTGAGCTGTGAAATGGCTGGGCACTGAAATACAGGCAAACATGGCTGAGTGGGAGCTAAGTGTCTCTGGCTCTGTCTGACAAAGATAAGCTTCTCATCTTCTCCATGGTTCCTGCTGTGTGCCTGTTGCTGGTTCCCCAGCTGTGGCCCTGCTCAGGCTGCAGCACTTGCAAGGGGCTGAGCTGCTTCATCCCAGCTGAAATGCTTGGTAGCCAAAACCTCCTGGAGTTCACATGGGGAACAACAGAGAGTCACAGTGAGTCCAGTGATGCTACGTCAAGACTGGGAAGAAAAAGGACACAAACCCACCACAGGGATGTTCTTATGTTGGCTTTAGTGGTCTGTGCTCTCCAGAGGTTAGTCCAGCTGAAAATCTGTTCCTGATGCTGTACTTGGTGTTCCCATGCATCCCAGAGTCCCTGATAATCCTGCTGAAGCTTCTTGGAATCATGGTTTGCGCTGTAAATAACATTGTTTTGAAAGAGTGTATGTATGTGTGCCAGCAGACATGGAGGCTTGTATTCTGAAACCCAAGGCACGCAAAGCACAGATAAGTTTTGCCTTTTTTTTTTTTTTTTTTTTTTTTTGCTATGAAGTCAAACCTCAGTTTAGTTTTTGGTGGAAAACCAACACTAAAATTTTATGTCAACCTGGGTTGCAAACCACAGACTGTGCACAAACTTTACATGATTTGATTGCTAGCTTTTGCCTAAGGATTTTTCAGACTCGAAATTCAAGGGTTGCAATCTCTCATAAAATAAAACAGACTTCCCATGAACCACAGTGAACTGAAGCCACTTATTTTCAGCAAAACTCAGGCTGGATTTTATTCAGCCCTGAACTTCACTGACTCCAGCAGAGGTAGAACATTTGCTGTGAAATCATTGTGAATGTTTGTTCTTAGCACCTCTAAGAATCCATCTACTTGCAAAGGTGTCTAGTGAGGATTTATTTAGCCACCTGAACTGAAAAGTATTTCTTGTGTATCTAACATGGGGGAAAAAAAAATTAAAACATGAATACAGTGAGTGGAATCTTGTACCAGTTTGTCTGCTTAGATAGGTAATATACCTACACACCTGTCTCTTTTTTTTAGTCTGAATTTCTTCTTGCAAGAAAGCACTTGTGGAAGAGCACGCTTGTGACAGACACAGACCATGACAAACTTTTTAAAAATAAATGTTCCTAATTTTCTAAGCAGCTGTTTAAAACTAGATACATGTCAGAAATTACCCCAGTGATGTCAGCTTAGCCTTTTGCATTTTTCACAACCTGTCCCTGGGCGAATTCTGATCCATCACTCTGCACAGAGATGTGTTCCTTCTACAAATTAAAGTAGTTAAACAAAATGGGAACTTGAAGTAAAAACTTTATAAATTAGCTATGAAGTTCTGTAAATATGTTTGCTTTTTTTCTTNGAAATTCTGTTAATATGTTTGTTTTTTTTTTTTTTTTTTTTTTTTTTTTTTTTTTCTCTCCCTTTATTTAATTGCAGCTCTAAATGTTCTAAATGTTTAATTTGGAGATTTCAAGAGCAGGCCTAGCTGGGGATTCCGATGGGGCTGCAGCACCACAGCCTCCTGCATGTAAAATGGACAGTGCTCCCAGAAAGAGCAGCCCAGATTCCCCCAAAGACATCTGTGTCAAGTTGATGATGAGCTTGGCTGGCATCTTAGAAAGATCTTGAGCTGACAAGATTAACCCTCAAATGCCGTGGGAGGCAAAGGGCACAGCATTTGAAAAGAGGGGCACACACATGACTTGCCAGCTGAAAAAGCTGCCAGGCTCAGCTAAATGCAAGTCTTCTCTCCCAGGTGGTAATTTCAAAACTGGGGGAGAGGATGCAATTAATTGTGTTGGCTTCCAGGATTTTTCTTTGTGGGAGTAAGCTTTTTTTT
>VXAV01009897.1:49648-84346 GCA_013399715.1 Alectura lathami | reverse complement strand
GGGGTGTCTGTGGGATGGGGGAGGGATTTGGAGTGCCCCTGGTTGGGTGGCAGAGCCCTGGGGCATGGGGGTGTGGGCCCCCCGGTACCGTGATCCCTATGGAGAAGGGATGTGGGGGCCCCCCATCACCGCGATTCGGTGGAGGGGGGATGTGGGGCCCCCATTTGGGGATGGCTCCCCAGCACTGCGAGCCTCTGGAGAAGGGATCTGGGGCCCCCAGTTGGGTGGCGCAGCCCTGGGGGCACGGGGATGGGTCCCCCCCCAGCACCCCGGTCCGCTGGGTGGATGCTGGCAGCCCCAGCTCCCCTCTCTGGGGAGGATGCTCATGGGTTTGGGGGGGGGGGAGCCTTCCTGAGGAGGATTTGCTCCTCCGCCAGGCATCCACAGCGCTGCAGGGAGGCTTGGTGCTACACGGAGCATTGCCAGCTCGACTGCAAAACCTCTCAGAAACCCCCTTTTTGGAGAAGGGGATTAATCTGCTGTTAATATTGCATCGCATAGTTCTTCCTAAATTTAGCTCGTCTTCATTTTTCTGGACTGATCGGTAGCCGATTTCATCCGCCAGCTCTCTTAAATTAGCTCAGTGCTGCAATATTTGGGTTGCAAATACTGCAGGGGAAGATTTGCGCGCAGAGATGTTTCTTGGAATTGCTCAAAACAAAACAAAAGCCCTGACGACAGCCTTTGTGAGCCCTGGTGAGCCTGAGGCTTCCTTTAGCCTGTGGGGTTTGAAGTGGTGCTCTTCCCCTGGCGATTGATAGCGTTCCCTTTGCTGTGCTGTATTTGCCTGCTCAACACATCTGTGATAGAGATGGAGGCCAGGAGGAAAAAAAAAAAAAAAAAAAGGCTAGTTGGGATTCTGCAGGGAAATTCCTGCATTGTCTGAGAGCTACCTGTCCCTTGGGACTGACGTGAGCGCTCCCATTTTGTTTTTTTGTCATCTTTGGGCCTAAGATGTGTTTCCTAGCTTGTGTTTTTTTTCTGGAGAGCTAATATAATCCTTTTTTTTTTTTAATATTTTTTCCTTTGGTGGCAGCCAGTGTTTCTGGGCTGTGTGGCCTGTGAAGCTGCCTGAATTCCTTCTGGCCAGGGTAACAGAGCTGCCGTGTGTGTTTTTCGCATGCTTTCGTAGCAGAACCCTTCTCGTGAATGAACGTGGTTCAGCGAGGTTTTGTGGGCAGGATTATTCCGTTCAGGTCCTGATTTCTGGCCTGTGTGTTCACCAGTGGAGTCTGAGTCCAGTGCGCCTCCTCGAAGCTGCCCTGCCTTCCTTTCCAGGCTTCCTCCTTGGTGGCTGGAGCACCCGCTGCCTCGGGATGGACAGCGAAGTTGGCCTCTCCTCTAGAGCAGCCGCCAGCGTCGCGCTGTGGGGCTGTGTTTGTTTTTTGGTCTGGTACCAAGGAGATGGGAGTAGCGGTGCTGGGAGGAAGTTGCGTTTGGTGACAGCTTGGGGAGGGAAGAAGTGTGCTGGGTGTGGGTTGTGTCACCGCAAGTTGGGGACGCTTTTTTTTAATAGCTATGTGTTTTTTTTTTTTTTTTTTTTTATCAAGGAGGATCCTAGTGGGTCACTTTGGTTGGTGTTTGTTCTACTGGCACGGAGGTGGTGGTGTGCATTCGCTGGGTTGTGCACAGCAAATTTTCACCCCAGAGTTCTTCTTCAGGTCTAACTGCTTGTGCAGTCAGTTCCTGCACGCTCCAAACAAACTTAATGGAGCACAGAGGGCCTCTTCGCAGGCAACTGCGAGCCTTATCCTCCTCCTCAAACAGATTTCCCCTAACGCTTGACAGTAAATGATTCGATTACCTATCAGCACGCATCACACCAGAACTACACGTGCATTTCTTTGAAGTTCACTCCTCCAGAACTGGAGCGAGGATCGCACCCTTCTGCCACCTCCCCCAGCAGCTGGGTGCCAGACGTTGCGCTCCGTTGGGGTGGGCTGGCCTTCCCCCAGCGGCCTCGAGCACTCTGCTGCGCGCTTGCAGGGTGGGATCGCGTTGTTCTGAACGGAGCCGGAGCCGTTGCGGGCGGGTGGATCAGTCAGCTTGGTTTCCTTATCCCTGAGCTCGTGTGGTGTTGCAGTGTTTGTCAGCAGGCCTGGGAAGACTGGAACAAGTATTTTCATGTTTGGTTTTTTTTTTTGTGGGGAAGGGATTCTTTGTCATGGCACGTGTATGCAGATGTACATGTGTCTAAGCGCTCGCTCTGGGTTTACATTATCTCGTGTTCAAGCTTTATTTAGGGAAATGATCTCCAAATGGAAAACCAGCCTCGTGCCTGCCTCCTGACGACGCCTGTTGGGGCCTGCATGGGCGAGCAGGAGTTTTGTCCAACGTGGATTTGTGCTCTTGCAAAGCTGTGGAGTGTTTACAAACCTGGTAGCTGGGCAGCCCCTTCCCCTGGCGGACCCGTGGCCTTGTGCTCCGCTGCAGGTACCTTCACGCTGGGAGCACCATGCTCGCTGGGTGCACACCACAATAACCAGCAGAACAAGGCAGCGAGGCCCTGCAGCCTGCCAGGAAGGCTTTATTTTATTTTATTTTTTTTAACCTCCTTCCAGGGTGTGACCCCTTGATTTAGGAGGGCACAGCCAGGGAAAGCTCCTTGTTGGGGGTGTTGGCTCACCAGGAAGGCACCAGGCCGGCGATCGCATCGCTCGGGCAGCGAACGCCGCTTGAGCGTTACCGCAAAAAATGCGCGGCTCACGTGTGGTGTGTCTGTTGTGGAAGGCACACGCTCATCTGTGAATGCCAGTGAACGGAAAGCTGCAATGGTGGAGTTTGAGGCTGAGGTGATTCCTTTTATTTCTTGTGTTTCAAAGCTAGCGCTGCTACCATGAAAAATAACGGCTGGAATTATCGCAGGTGCTCTTTCTGCTGAAATCCTGTCTGTGGATTTTTGCTGTTACTGATGGCTTCTTTTAGGAAAACATGTCTGTCTCCTCTGTTCTGTCCACCAAAGTGAGTTTCCTTGGACATCCTCACATAAGGAACCTGAGGCCTAAACCAAATCCTGGGGTGCGCAGTCAGCAGGGCGCCTGGTTGTGCTTCACCCATGTCTTGGTGGTATCAGAAGTGCAAAGAGAGAATGCTCCCCAAGGAGCCTAGCTGACCGGAATTGCTCTTTGCTGTTTTACCCAAATGCTAGAAAAGTAGGAAAAGATCCAAAATTTAGCATGTTGCCTTAATCTTGCGATAATTTTTGTAGCAATGACCATGATTCTACAGGGTGGGTTATGATTTTGTCTGCTGAGTAAGCAGCTGGAAGGGATTTATGGGAAAAATGAACTTAAAATTCTTTTCTTCCCCCCCTAGGGGAGGAGGGGAATAGGTCTGATTCCAAACCCTCTGTAACTTTTTTTGTTCTTACCCTTTTAGCAGGAAAAGGTAATGCTGGCCACTTCCTCTGCAGTCAAACAGCCCCATGAGAAACCCTTCCTCCAGCCTCTCCTGACACGCAGGTGAAAGCCAGGTTGTTGTCAGAAGCTGAAATACACACAAGTGTGTTTCTGGAGAGGGAGAGGGGGAAAAAAATCAGCGCAGCTGTGTTGCCCCCCCCCTCCAATTAGCCGCGTAACGCTGACGGGCTGGCTGAGGCTGGCAGGCTGCACACGTGGAAGCCGTCACGCAGCGCGGCTCCGTGCTCCAGCGAGAGGCAGCCCCTTTGTGCTCCCCTGGCAGCTCCCAGCCCTGCGGAGATCTCCCTTTAAGACCCGAGAGCACCCCGCGTTATGACGGGTGAAATGCTGCTGCGTGTGGCCGGCCTGAAATGCTGCTGCTGACTTGGTGAAAACCTGCTGCAGTCATTCCCTGCTCTCCCTCTTTTTTTTTTTTTTTTTTTCCCCTTTTCACTGCAACAAGGCTGCTGATCTGTCCGTGGCGAGCTTTGCTCGGAACACTTGAATAGATTTGTATATTATGGTTTCAAAATTGTTCTTAATTGGTGCAGATATTGAGCTGGCCAGATGTTAGTTGTCTTTTCCAGCAGAGACTTAACCGTTACTAAGGGTTGAACTGGAAATAATTGTTTTACCTCAGGATGGTATTTCATTTGGAAGATTAATAAAGTCCACTTGAAGAAGAGATTATCTTAAATTTGCTGCAGCTGCGAAGGACAAAGATTATCATTGTCAAAGGCGATGCGCGTCAAAACTAACTGGATCTCATTTTTTGTAGGAGGGAACTTAATAAAAACGTGCTTAAGAGAAACCCTGGAGGAATGTCTGAAAACTTTTAAAGCTAAAATAGCAGTGGTAACAAGATGCAAATGTTACGCCTAGACCCAATAAAAAACAAATAATTTTTTTATCCCTGTAGAGGAATGTAATCAGCATGCTAGACTTGAGTCCGCGTCTCAATTGGTTACAGAGCTGGCAATAATGCAGCCTCTGTGTGAAGGCACACGTGTGTGTGTGTGTCTCATTCTGGTGTTTAGACCTTTCGTGTTGTAAGTGTCACGAAGGGTGTTTCGCGCTCCTCGCCGTACAGGCGCAGCCTGGTGTTGGAGGCTTTGGGGTACCCCTTGCAAGACATTAAGGCTCGCTCTGGGGGAACCTGATGTTCGGTCCTGACAGGGTAATGTGATTTGCATTGAAAGGGCATGGTGTTTTTTGTGTGGAGAATGGATAAAATTGGCTAAAGTGGGACAAACTTGGCCTTATGGCAAAAATGCACATCCCTTCTCAGCGTGAGCTGGAAGCTGTGCTCTTTGGAGCTGCGTGAATGAAGCACTGTAAGAATAATTTTTGCTCAAGTGTCAGACACATTTGTCCTTAGACCGCGCCATCGTGTTTCTGAAATGCTGCTGCGGAGCCGTGGTTATGCCTGAATATCTGAGCACTCGAGCACATCTTAGAGCTTTGCTTTTTTGCCTTGGTGTAAGGAGAAACTGGGATTTCTGGACTGTAGTAATGCAGAGGTTTTGGGAGGAGAGCACGGGGTTCCCTCTGATCCTTCTTCCCAGCAGTGCTCCGCAGCACCGAGGGACTGAGGCTGTTGCATTCTCCAGCCTTGCTTAAACCCCCTGGAATGGGAGCAGCCGGCAAGGGCTGAGGTGCTGGGGCTGATTTCAGGCAGCGCGTGTGAGCTGTTTGCTCAGAGCTTTATCTCTGCCTCACCATCACCTTAGAACTCTGATTCAAGTAAGGAGCTTGCAGGTGAGCTGGGCTGGCTGCGGAGGAGAGAAAATCACGGGGCGAGCTGCAGAGGGACTTGGGCCGGGCTCTGTGCCCTGCTCTTCAAAGGACGGCTCCGTGTTGAAAGAGAACCACAAGGCTTTCTGGGTGTGCTCTGAATTTACCTTTGGGTTCCTCGGTGACTCACGGTGGGGAGCCTCGGACTCCGCGAAGGCGAGAACCAGCCCTTGAAAGCCCAGCCGGAGAGCTGCGGGGGGCTGCGGGAGGGGGGCAGACCCCAGCTGCCTCCGATCTCCAACCCAAATCATCTCCCCAAACCCTTGCAGTTTAGGGTGAGGTGAGAACGCACGCAAAGCCCGGTTATTTCTGGCTCTGCACCGTGGGTAATCACAGCCTTTCTGCAGCGAGGCGCTGGAGGAAGCGCCGAGCCCACGGACAGCTCAGCTGCTGCTTTTTTGTGGTTGGGCTCGGGGTGGTGATGCTCTGCCAGGCCTGAAGTTAGCTTCCTGCGTTTTGTTCTCTGTGACTAAATATTTCTTCCTCAGTTCGCTGAAGGTTGTTGCTCTCTGCAAGCATTTTGTGGTTCAAGTCTCCATCTTAAGGTTTAAGTCCAGCCATTACGCTTGGGTTTGTACGAGAAGGGAAGAGATTTCTTAGTTTGGGCTTAAAAAAAATTATAACAGGGTGCATTTGTGCACTGTTCAGCTGAAGCTCTTCGATGGCCTTGTGACCAGCTGATAGTAGAAGACGATCTTGTTCCTAGAACCCTGAAGAGGTCTGTGGTCAGAAACAGAACGAGATGCTTCATAAACAGGGCGCAGGGAGGCTGCGTGGCAAGGTTGTGCTTTGATACCCGTTTTCAAACTGCGTTCTGCTCTGCCCCACAACGTGCCTGGCCTCTGTAGGGTGTTTTCCAGGTTTCACTCGCTCGTGGTGTGTTTTGTATGGGTGCCCTTGGGCTGCTGTCACGTGCTGGGGTTATCTGCACGTTGCAAGTGAAGGGATTGAAAGCATCTCCATCCTACATTCAGATTAGGAGAAAACAAGTACGCTTGTCGTAGTACGGTGCAAGCTTGGACGCGCTGACAGATTATAAAATTTCAAAGGTATTGTGAAAAAGCCTTGGTCTGGGGTTAGAGGTGAACAGACGTAGCTGGCGAGCTCGTAATGGCTCGTTTAGGAGGGCGGCGTTTGGTCTTGATGCGAAAGAAGTGATGTGTACAGCGTTCGGTAATCCCTGCCTGTCACTGGGTCTCTGCTTCAAAGCAGGCAGGAAAAAGCTCAAGTGATTTACCAGCTTTTTTTGGCTTTTTCTCTCTGGGAACTCCCAGAGCGTGTTGCTTTAGAGAAGGGTTTTAGGTGCGTGTGGCCTAAGGGCTCACCTTGCAGCTCTTTGTTCCAAGCCTAACCTTCAATCTCCTAATTTCAGTGGGTGCGTTCTGAGTTTCCACTGGAACGCAGTTGAAAATGAAGCTTAGCATTACAGTCTGAGACTGAACTCCCCGTAAATTCATGAATCTCTTGGTGCTGCAGACAAGCCAGATGCTCAAAGTCTTGAATGGTTTGACAGACCTGAATCGAAGCTGCACAGAATTACGCTTCAGGGTAAGCTCTGCATTGGAAAATGCTGGTTACCAGTACCCAGGTGTGCTTGACAAACTCCTTTTTGTTCACTTCTAAATGTGGATGCGTGGCTTTTTGTATGTGCAAGCAGAGATCAAACCTGCAGACCCTGCGTGAAGGAGAGGAAAGCCAGGGAGGAATTAACTTGGCCTCCTTCACGTGAGCCAGCAGACTTAGCAATTGACAGTGGCTCATTAGCAGGGATGTGGAAGGAAGCGAGAATAATAGGGCTGGATCCCTCTTTACCCTTGGATGCAGCAGATGTGTTCAGCCTGTCCAGGGACCGGGACTTGGATCAGAGATCAGAGGGACCTTGGCCCAGGGTTGTTCCGAGTCAGTGACTTCTGCAGAAGGCACGTTTGTCCCTAGATTCTTACAGGTAAAACTTGTTTGCTTGTCTCTAAGGGGGAAAACAGATTGCGGGCTCTGCCTCGAGAAGACACCCCCCCTTGCAGGTATAAGAAAAATCTGATACATCCCCCTCTGTCCTTTTCAGTACAGCACTGGCCGTGTGGTGACACTGGGCAGTCTGGGTTCTGTTCCTGACTCTTCCACCAAATATTTCCAGGGTGACTATACCAGAATCACCCGACCTCTGATTGTTCCTCTCATCCACGCAATTTTGAAACCCAGCTCTCTTTTTTTTTTTTTTTTTTCCTCCAAAAGAAAGGGAGAAAAAGGAGTGCAAAGCCCTTAGGAGCTCTCTAATTCTCAGGGAGATGTTTTTCCACTCATCTGTATTCTCAGCCAGAGCGTGGAACTGCCGGCTGCCAGTGGGAGACCAGCTTTGCTCTGTGACGGGGACAAAGTGACCCTGGGAACGAAGCCCTGCTTGCAGAGGTGCTGTACAGATTTCATCCCTTCGAGAAGGGCTCTGGGGCCTAAGTAAGCTCATTTTGTGACCTCGGTCCCTGAAGGGCACGTGATGGGTCTGCAGATAAACCCAGTTTCTTTCGCAGCTCTTCTTCCCCCCCCCGGGCATCGGGTCCTGCTGTGCGCAGCGCAGGCAGGCTCTTCTGCTGCCTGGAAGGAATTGACTTTCCGCTCCTCTGCGTGGGAGCCACGTGCAGGCGGGCTGTGCTGCCGTTGGTGCTGGGAGGCAGGTGGTGGTGCACAGAACTAGACTCGTTTTGGTGCACCCTGACAGCTCTCGTCCTGTTTTCAAACACACAGGCAATCTTTCACCTCCAATGTTTAGTGAAGCATGAATTTCTCCACCAAAATCCACAGCGAGACGTGGCTCCAGACCCTCGGGTGGGATCTATTGGCTGTGCCCTGCTGTTGAGTTGCCTTTGGTTCAGCTGGGTTTGGGCCCATGACTCAGCCTGGCTCGCCTGGAACTGCAGGGAGTGAGCTCACTGCCCGTCACGCTGCTCCCTGCGACAGCCCTCTGCCTTCAAACCAAGTTTGTCCTGGAACTCCTCGGCGCTCCATCATTTCTTCCTCTCCCTAAATAGCACTGCCAGTGGTTTGCATCCCACTAATCACTACGTAGCTGTTTGCAGTAGCTGGAGAAATGTGTTCATTGTGCACAGGTAATGTAAGCATTTGCTCCTCGAAGCAGATCTCTGCATTGTGTGTGCCGGGCAGCTGGCAGCGCTGCCTGCCTGCTCCTTCCCTGCCCGCGGAGCGTGCTGCGGGCCCGGCTCACGGTGCCTTTACCTGGGTTGTTGTTTGTTTCCAGTTGTTAGAGCTTCCCCTTCACCAGCAGGGTTAGCCTGGAGGTTTTTGACAACAAAAAGCTGGACAAAAGTCTGGAGCCTGCACTCCGTAGTGTTTCAGACTGCCCTAGAACTAGATTTCCTTTGTGAAAACTTAGCTTCAGCTTTCTTTACAGCAGGTGAAGTGCCTGTGCTCCCCTTTGGAGACAGGATTCCTCTTCAGTCTTTCTGGTATCCCAGTGCAGACCAGCGTTCATCCCCTTTTCTTCGTTGTTCATCTGTGAATTAAGTTCTAAACAGTTATGTCACTGGGAATTTGTGCAGCAACAAAAACAGCTATTATGTTTGTGTGAATTCAAGACTGAGCTGCCTTTCTACAAATATTTAAAAATGCCTAAGCTTGAATTTTATATCCTCCTAGCTGTCATCTTTATTAATTTGCTTCCATTGAAATGGCAGGGTACTGCTGGTTAATGGTGCTTCTGTAAAGACCAGTCACTGTAATTAGCTCGGAATACTAGACCATATTAATCTGCCCATTGTACTAAAGTGATTAAAGCAGCTTAAACGGAGTAAGCACCCTCGCGTTTCTTGGAGGACTGTGTAAGGAGTCCTGTGTGTTTCCTCAAGTGTCACGGCAGCCTTTGAAGAGCTGTTTGTTTCCTCCCCTTTGTTATTACTTGTGTTCTTAGAATCCTGACGTTGCACATAAAGCCTATACTTAAATGTTTTTACCTTTTCAAAGATAATCCAATTTGTAAAATAGAGGTAAAGTAAAGCTGGGCACATAGGAACACAGTCAGAGACTTTGTCGCATCCTGGCTGTGTATCTCAGCTGCCTTCCTGAAAGCTGATAAGCATTATCTCGTTTGATAAAACAGCTTCCTTGATCTTTATTAGGTTCAATAAAGGCCTTCAGTGTTGGGGCAGAGATTAAGAAGGCTTCTAGCTCTTGGTTTTGAGGCTGGCACTTAGCGGAGGTGGAGGGAGAGGGAGGGCGGAGAGGGGTTTAGCTGCAACTTGTGCTTATTTTTGGCATTTCCGGCTGAAAAATAATAGAAGTGAAGGAAAACATCATGGTGATGCATTCCAGCAGGGTCTCTGCTTCTACTCTGCAGACGAGCACTTGCAGTTCTTTCTCACTGGGCCTTAGCAGGGCTCATGCCTTCCAGAGCATACGTCATTCAGCATCCTTACCAGGAATGGGTCAGTGTGGCCCCAAAATCACCAGTGGGAATGCTGGGAGTAGAGACGATGGAAATAGCTGCTGCAGAGGAGGTGGATTTGGTGTGTTAGCAGATGGCAGTAGGTGTTGAAAAAGGTGCTCTCTCTGTGATCACCGCGTGCAGTGCCAGGGACGTATTCCTCTTCTGAGGTCGCCATCTGCAGAGCAGGAGACCCACCGTGCAGCCACAGGGCTCAAAGCACCCAGGCTTCCCTCTTCCTAACACTGCCATCGAGACCTAAGGCAGCGCTGAAAACAAATCATCCTCACCCTACATGGGAAAAATTTCCTGTAGTTAAAAGCTTGTGAGATTACCGCTTAGAGCTGTGATGTAAGAACCTTCCATGCAGTCATGTGCATCAGCTGAGATAATGCACTATTTTAACTTGGCAGCCTCCAAGAGGACATTCATGAAGGCTTTCATTAGGTGTTTATAGGAAAGAGAAAGGAAATTCATGCCACAGAAGTTTGCCTGTTCTTTCCGACAGCTTAGCATTAGATCTTATTAGGGCTTTAAATCTCTGCTGCAGCTACTTGTCTCCTCGGCTGCCAGACTTTTGGCAAGGTGTCTGTGTTTTTGCTAAGAGCTCTCAGCAGCAGGAGGAGGTGAGAAATTACAAATGGAACGTCCTGAATGCCATAGAAATACAAATGTATTTTTAAAATGGTGATGGTGTGTTGGAGCATGCTTCTGTGGCATGTTTTTAGCGGCAAGGACTATATAGAAGTGTATTCTTTTGGCACGGGAAGTGCTGTTGACTACCACAAGATTTCAAATCTGCTTTCCTGCGTGCTTTACTTGCTTTCCTCTTTTTCTTCTTCTTTTTTTTTTTTTTCTTTGTGCCCAAAAGCACTCCTTCCGTACTAATAATTTTACCAGCTCTTGGAGTGTCTCCTGTATTTATTTATTTTTTAAATCCCCAGGAATGCAGTAAGGAGAAGTGAGAATTAGAGGTAAAAGGAAAAAAATGGTGAGGGAAGGAGGAATACAGCTGTCTGGTGGAAGAATGTGGATTCACGCTTGCACTGCTGAAGCCTGGAGGGAGAAACTTGAAAATCAGCTCGAGTCTCCTGTGCTGGGTTTTACTTGGAAGAGAGGGAGCTCTGGGGGTCCTTGGCTTCTGTGCTGAGGTAGTGCAGGGCTGAGAGTTAAAGCGAGTAGGACAGGGAAAAAAGAGAGGCAGAACGGGGCCCCCCTGCTTGAGCAACCACGGGATATCAAGCTCAGATCGCTGGTTAAAATGATTTGAAAACCACACTTGGTGGCAGGCTGCAGAGAGCCTTTATTTGTTCTAAATGTTTGCTTAACGCTATTTAGCGTGCAGCTCGCAGTGGCGTTATTATTTTTTTTCTAAAGTGCTTATGTTAGTTGCCTTAAATCTTAGCAAAGGAGCTGTTAAAGCTGCGTTGAAGGCCTGGAATTTAAGCTAGCGAAGCGTCGGGCTCAGGGACAGGCGTGCTGGTGCCTATCTTCTCCTCTTGCAATGCATTTGATTAAATTGCAAGCATTAAGCAATTTTTTAAAGTTTCCCTAAACAATGGAGGGATTCTTCTGTGATTATAACATGAGTCAGTTTTAATAATCCGCTTTCATTGTGCAGTTTTGTTCCTGAAACTGAGCGCTGAAGTGCTCTCGGTGACTCCCTTATAAACATCCTACCTTACAATTTGATGAGGAAACCTGCCTTGCTCTGCTCCGTCCTGCTGCAGCCTGTATTTATTTCGGCAGCGATGCGAACGGCGGAGGTGAACCGTCCAAAGGAATCACATGGCTTTTTTGGGTCGCTGGGATAATAGCACACTGTATTCCGCAGCTCAGAGCCCCTTTGTCTTCTCGGGGTCTCTAAAAGCTTGTTTTGCCCGACCTTAAACTGCAATTCTACAAGTTTCTCACATTAACACTTGCACCAGGCTATTGCTGCCTGTTGACTGAAAGAACCTGAGACGCCGAGTACGCCGTGCAATAATTGCACGATGATCTAAAGGCATTGGATGGGCTGCTGTTTCCTGCCCTGCTATTGCAGGGTTAGGAAAAAAACTATTTCAAGATGTCCAGCTTCTGCTTCTCATTTGCTCAGAGGTGCTTGTGCGTGTCTACGTGCGACGTGAATAATGAAATTTAACACCCCCCTTGCCATAATATCAGCGTAAAGCAGTCACCCAGGTGGAGCAGAGGGCAGCTTGGCGAATTCTGCAGAACTGTACAAACAGTTGCAAAATAAATTTCTATGCACGATCAGCTGTCTTTAATGCGTGATGTTTGTTAGTACTTGTGTTTGTCGGAGATTTCCTTACTTGGGAATTCAGCACTTGGTAATTGTAGCTAGCAGCGCTATGCAGTCATGTAATCCCTTGCTTTCCAGATTACCTGTTTCAAAGTGAGTCAGAGTAATTACTTTATCTGCAGTTCTGACAACAGTTTCGCAGGAATGTAATGTTCTTTGCCCAGGCTGTTTCGTAAGCTGCGCTCGCAGTTGTCTTCTGCTGTGCACCTGGGTGGCGAGCGAGATAAGGGCTCGCCGTGTTCGTGCGGGGAGCAGCAGCTGCTGAGGGTTGACACGAGAGTGGCCCTGGCTTTGGGCTGAGTAAAGGTGCGGCTGGAGCGCGATGGCTTGTGAGACCGCTGCTGGGATCTCTGCAGAAGGGGGCTTCTTGTGCTCGTCGGGGGGCTGCTGGCACAACAGCCAGGGGCCCAAACAGCGGGGGGAAATAAGTAGCAGCAAGGGAAGTAGCTGAAACAGGCTTGAAAGTAGGGTAGTGTCCTCCAGTGTGCTGAAATCAGGATGTGTCCATCATCTTTGATTTCCCCTGTTTGTTAATAGAAATATATATACCTAGAGGAAAAAAAAAAAATAAGCGGATATACCTGCAACATGGGGGAAATGCTTTGGACTTGACTGATACAAGAGGAAGAGAACTGAGAACTGGAGCATTGTCCCGCTACTGGCTACAGCAAAATCTTTACAGAGATGTCTCTTCTTTTCTCTGCACAATTGAGCTAAAAGAGAAAACTCTCATCTTGCCCAAAGTGTCATGCTCCGTTGGTCTGTGTCAGATGGGGTGTTGTGGTGTAAATCTGATCAGATGTTTCAGAGTTGGCCCTAATCGTGTTTATTGTGCCATGTGTGGGCTGTATCAAATTCCTGGAATCGGAGCCGAGCTGTCAAGCAGGCTAACAGTCTGCCTGACTTTAGCTTTCAGAATAAACTACTGCAGCAGGTACGGGGGGCACAGAGACACGGTGCTGGAGGGTCCCGCAGCGCTCAGCAGCTGTGCAGGCTCGCTGTAGGAGCGGAGCATCCTGTTGGGGTGGGGAGTAGGAGCTGCCTGTCCTAGTGACAAAGAGCAGCTTGCTGGAAGCTGATATCCTAGCTAATTTAGGCTAATTTAGTAGTTTTGCAGCTCATGTGTCTGAAACAAATGTTTCTGCTAGCTGTCAGGCTGTCTGAGGCTGGATCTCAGTAACTGAGAGTTTAAAGTTCATCGCAGCCCTTCCCTTGTGCAGTGGGGAGCTTCTTAGATGTAGGCTTTCGAGTGGTTCCTCTTCTGCACAGCGCTTTCTCCCCCTCCCAGCTTCTTACATCTTTGGCTAGTCATGAGCCATTGGTATTGTTTTCTCTAATGGTTTTGTCCTCACCTTGTGCCCTTGGCTGCTTTTGCTTTTTGTACAGAGTTAATGCTTAACCCCCTGCCCACCCCCCAAGAAAGCAAGCCCACAGGCTGAACTCACAGGCCTTGCATTTTCCCGAATTGCTTTTTGCACAAGGCTCTTTTGTTGGAAGCTGAACTGGGCTAGCTTCAGTTGCTGCACAGCTTACTGGAAGATGGAAGGCAGGCAGTCCCTGGGTTCTCATGTTACTGAGCAAATCCCCCTCCCCTTCCCTGGGGTCCGTTCTACCAGTGAAAAAACTGCATTTCAGCTGTCAAAAACTGCCACGGAGCCACGCTGCAGAACTGTTTGTTCATGCTTAAGAGAAGTGTATTTGTTCAGGGGCTGTAAACACTGTCAAGAAGACTTCGACAGGAGTGAAAAACAAATTTAAGCTGCTGGTGCTGAGTGGAAAATAGCAAGCACTAACCCTGCCTGGAACCCTTTGCTGCAGACTGCCCGTGCCCACCCCTCTGAGCTGAGTAAACACAGCTCGATCTGTTCTCCCCTGCGATGGGGCTGGTCGGGGGACAGGCTGGGCGCAGATCTGCGGAGATATGCACCGGCAAACACAGGAGGAGGCTCTGGAAAGCAGTGTTTAGATTCCCTGGTGGAAGAATACACATACCATGGATTACATCACCTGCCTTGCTCCGAGGGCTCGCGGTCTGCCGCTGTCTTATCGGCCACAGCAGCTCCCAGCTGACTGGGAATCTTCCTCTGCAGGCTGTGCTCTGTGAGCAGAGCGCTGGTTTAAGGTGTGGAGAGCTCCAGTGGTAAATGTGATTCTGATTACCCCTGATTCCAGGGTACGGATACTCAGTCAATAAATACCGAATAGGCAGAGGCCTTTGTGCTTTTGCTCCTTAAAGCTCCATTCCTCCAGAGCGATTTTCATTTCCACATGCCTGATGTGAGCTGGGGTAGCCGAGCAGCTATGCAGAAATGTGAAGACCTTGTGAGCTTGCATGGAAACCCTAAATAGAATTACCTTACCTAATCAGGTCCGTGGCTGGTGGGAGGTGTGGTTTGGACCACCTCTCACAGGCTGAATGTGTTCATCAACCCTTAATCATCTGCAGCTGCAGAACGGGCAGGTCAGTGGCAGGCAGGCTCAGGGTATGTTGTCGTGGGCATGCCCTCTTTCTTTAGGAGAGTTTAAAATGGACTCTGAGAAGAGTGGGCAGTTCCCAGGGAAGGAGGACCTCGTACAGAGTTTCTTTCCAGTGAAAGTAACTGATTTGTCTCCTTGTAGAAGTTCTGCACTCCCTCCTGTAGAGCTGGTTAGCAGCCAGGTTGCTGATTAGATTATGAACACAAGGGAAAAAACTTCTTTGCATGGTATGTGCAGTTCCCAAGTCAAACACCTTCAGGCTCTGAGAGCAAGCCACATCGAAGCTCTTACGACCAGTGAGACAGTGTGGGACATGGCAGCAGGGAGCTTGGTGGCTTTGTCTGTTTTCCACTATTTCTTAATCCTCAAAGAGTGGAAAAAAATTCCATGATTTCTTTTGAGGCAGCAGCATTCCAAGTGAATTTGCTACGATGTGCTGTGGAAATGGACCACCCACATTAATGGCCTGGGAGGCACTGGTAGATAGAAGACCTATTTTGGGTAAATATCTTGTGTCTGTGTTGATGGACTTCTGTGCCTGGGGCTGGGCACAAGTACAGAAGGAGAGGTGCAGAGCTTATCTGGGTATCAAAAGATGCCTTAGGTCGAGAACCGGCCTTTATTTAGTTCAGTGTTTGCAGGATTCGGTCATGCAGAAGCACGTGTCCTGTAGCTGTGCAGCTCAAGATGCGTTTGATGTTGCTATGAGTATTGCACCATTACATGTAGATTCTCCTGGTGTAATGAAAGCACCATCGCTCGCTCTCTGAAGGAATGCAGACATGGCTGTTGCTGCTGCTTGAAGTTATTGAACTCTTGTGACATTATGCATGGCTTAATGAACTTAATGAACAAATGAACTTGCAGATGATTTTTATTGTGGTTCCATTAACAGGCTCGAGCATCATAATCAGAAGGTGTAATTAGGCAGTGCCCTTCTGTGTAGCAAGTTCTTTCAGGAATTCCCTTCACAAGGCATCGCAGTTGTTCAAAGGCCTGTGTGCTGCAGAGCATGAGTCTGGAAACAAGGCTGAGCATCAATCTTTCTTTGCAACGACCCCCCTGAGCTTTGACAGTGCTGCATAGTGAATTTACCTGCACCATCGAGCCCACTGCTGCAGGCACAAGGATATGGACACCCTCATCCCTCTGATGCCTAGGGAGCTTGATGCTGCAGTGCCAGGCCTCGAGCAGAGAGACCGTGACTCGTGTGGAGCGGATGCTGTCCTGCCTGTTGCAAACAACAGATGACTTCATTCAAGAGTGCTGCTGCTGCTGTTGTGTTGAAGCCAGGCTTTAATGGAATCAGACATTCCCGTTAAATTAATACGTTTTACATGGAGCACATCAACTCACATTTAATTTGCTTCAATAAGAAGGCAGGGCATGTGGGATCAAAACGGCCTGTGCTTGGGAGAATCTAGGAGAATCCCTGTGTCACAGTACCTTACAAGTGCTCACGGAATCAAGACTTGTAGCTTGTGAATAAGCTAATTGTTTATTGCAGCCTTGCACCTACTTTGGTGCAAACCAGACTGGGTGGGAAAATGAACTTTTAAGGCAGGATTCTAAAAGCAGAGAGAACGGCGCATTGTTGGTTTTTCTTTTACCTAACAGAAGATTTTTTTTTTTTTTTAAATGAAACCATTTTTAGGGTTTTTTTTTCTTTGAGCTAACAGAAGCATGCAGATGGCTGTTTGTGCTCACCATCCAAAGCTGCCTTCTAGTCTCGGGAGTGGCTTGGTGAGATTGTGAGTGCAGGCTCTGCTCTCGCTTGAGGAACACCATCTGATGCCTGGCAGGTAGGCAAACACAGTCTGGTGCTGCAGCAGGATTTTAGTATCATAAAGGTTTGTTTGTATCTCTCCAAAAAGTCCTGAACATGCTTTCTTATCCCAAGGTACCACAACAACAACTCCCAACCAGCGTGCCCTGCCCGAATTCTGCCTGCGGCCAGGCACAGGATTAAGCTGTGGATCCTTGTGCGTGGGAGCAATAAGTTTGTACTTCAGAGGGGCCGTTAAGTCGATTCAGATGAAATCAGTGTCTAATAACCAGAGTTATAAACTGTAATGTTGGTAGTTATTATCTAGGTGGTGGAGGGGGGGATTAGTGGGCATGTTCCTGCAGCCCCGGTGCAGAACCGCTGTGAGTAACGCGGAGTGACGCAATGGGTCGGGCTGCTGCGTGTGAAGCCTTAAATCCTGTGCCAGCAGCACGCCTGGACACCTGGAGTTGCCGTAAACCACCGATGGGCGTTGGGAAGGGCTGGAAGCACAAAAGAGCAAGCGGTGCCGCCACGAAGGAACGCGGGCTGGGAGACGTGGCTCCAGCCGGTGATGGCAGCGCCGGGCGTGATTGCTCGGCCCCGCCGTGGGATGGGTGTTCTGGGATGGGCGTTTTCTCCGTTGCCTGGCAGGTGTGGTGCATCGGAGAATGCAGCTTGGATGCTTCATATCTTACGGGTGAGCAAGGCTGGGTGCATCTCATGCCCAAAAATGGAGTAGTGGTGCCTTAGCGTGGGAGAAAAAACAAATGGGCATTTTGCAGCCATTGTTCAGATGCACACCCTTGTTCCTGTTGTGGACTTACACACTTGAGCTATTCCGTTTTTCTTTCTGTGGCCGCTCCTCTCCCTCTGAACTGACGGCAAGTCGCTCCCTCAGTAACGAAGCAGAGTTGAAAGATTCCAAGTCCACACCTGAGAGAGTGGCAGGGGGAATTCCTGGACCACCGTAAATGTTTTCCCTTGGTCTGTTCGTTGTTGTTGTTGTGGTTTTTTTTCCTTCTCCTGGTGACTCCATATAGAACTACTGGGGAGAAGAGTCTTCTCTTTCTTAAGTTTCATATGGAGGAACAAGTATATTGTCACTAACTGTTAGTTGAGGAGTGGAAGGGCATTTTTAATGGAAGAGAGAATGCAGTGGATACCATCAGGCATCATTAACTATCAGCAAGCCTACTTGTGCCTTTCTGCCTTGAGCAAAAACGTATTTAAAGTGCTATGTTGATATCTGGCATATTTAGTAAACGTTGTCTGTCTAAATAATGCTGTATTCTCACCTAAAACCCTGCATTTCTACAGGAAAGTCACCGAACAATTCTTGGAAAGGCAAATTTCTCTAAAACTAACTTTTCAGAAGAGGTTTTATGAATCTGCTCCAACGGGCAATTCTGCTCACCAGTCCTTATTCTGAAATTGGATTTGGTGGTAGTGCCAGAGAAGAGAGAAGGATGCTGGTGTTCATTGATGGAGGTGTTCAGGGCAAGGACAGTGGTCGGAAGTTTGTTGTGCCAACAGAGACTGCTCAGTTTAACCCCATGAACGCCAGGGTCTGCAAACTTCAGAGCTTTTAGGGGATATTATCCAGCCCTTGAGATATCTCTATCTGCTTTCATCTTTCATCTGTGTAGCAGAAAGTGTTAGCAGTGGTGAACTCATAGCAGCTCTTCCAATTTCAAAGGAAACACACAAGTTTGCGGTGTGACTCAGCTTCACAAGAATAAGGCTTTAAGCAACCTTAATCCTGGCTGACTGTTGGTGAGTATTGTTTGGCTAACATCCCCGCAACGCAGCTATGCCCTTTAAAGACAGCAAACTTCCTTTGTTCTCCTCTAAGCTATGCAAGACACTTACTCTTAATCACAGGACTGCAGAAACAGCTTGGGGCCCGAGGCTGCGGTGACTGAATGCTGCTGGAATGTAATATGTCACATCTGGTAAAGGGGGATAGGTCTGTATCTGCTCCACTGCAGACTAGCTCTTTTTTTGGGGGGTGGGCAGTGGCCATGACGAAAACATCCTTGGCAGGTGGGAAAAGTGGGAAAGAGCTTGGCTAGATGTAAATTCATATTTCGGATTTCTTTTTTTCTTTTATAACTGAGCGTAAGAAGAGAAAAAGCAAAGCTCTGAAGCCTGGTAGATCTGGCTGGCGATGTTTGCATTGCAGGGTCAGAAAAAAAGATTTTGGATGCAGCTGGAAATATGCACGTATGTAAGGACCGCTGGGTTTTAGCCTCTACTGCGTACAGCCGTTGGTTAGCATAAAATACGGGGAGAATAATTTAGAGGCTGCTGATGGTTAAAGACGCCAGCGCCGTGGTTAGCATCTTCTCAGGGGCGTGCTGTCTGCTTGCTGCTGCATTTGTTGGAGCGTGTAGGAGCAGCAGCTGCCAAGGTCCCTTTTAAAGTCCTGTGTGTTACAGCAAATAGAGCATGATCATATGAATGAGCAATCTTTCTATTGTCTCACTTGCTTGGAAGTCTAAATGGAGAATTAATCTCCTGTCCCGTTGTCACCCTCCGCCTTGCCAGCCTTCTTCCTCCTCTCTTCCCTCAGTTTCCTGGGGTTTAAGTGGAAGGAGGACGTGAGCCTGACGTTGTTAGCTGTCAAATGAGGTTAATCAGCTTGAAGGTGGGTGGGCAAAATGTGTTCTGAGGTTTAAAGGGTGATATTAGTGATCAGCAGGACCCTTATCAGTGGTCCAGTGTGAATTTTGTCTTCTGCCAGGCAGGAATATTCCAGTTAAAAACAATTTGATTTTTACCTATAATAAAGAGAAATAGAATCCAGTGCGGGGTGGGGGTGTGTGTGGTTTTTTTGTGTGTTAAAAAAAAAAAAAAAAAGTCAGTGTTTTCCTCTCCTCTGAGTGTGAGGGAGGGGAACTAGGGCTGCAAATCACCGTTCTGTGAAATGCGCTTCAACTGGCACAACGAGAAGAAATGCAGCTACTGGAATTTCGGCAGGATGAGGAAGGTTAGGCTGAGCAGACTTCGAGATGCGTAATTTTGGCAGCCGCCCAGAGTGACTGAACTGCTGGGGAGGAATGCTAATCCTTTTTGCTAGCTTTTTTGGCATAGTCAGTAAAAATATGCAGCCACGTCTCCCAGAAATACATCCCTCTCTGCAGAAGGCACAGCGTGCTGTAGGGATGCGAATAATACAGCAGGCTGGCCTGGATGCAGCCGGCATTGCTGGTTTCAACAATTAAAACCTGCGGGAGCAGCATGCAGTGTCTGCTTTGCCTTGCATCCCTAAGCGTCAGCCTGCTGGCAGGGAGGCCAGGAGGAATGACTGATCCTGCAGGCAGCACTCCTGTAACAGAAGGAGACTATCTTACAGATTGTGACATAATCGCCTGCTTTAATTTCACCTCCTTGACTTTAATATTAAATCTGAAAAATGAAGTTACTATTTTTATAGAAATGTATGTGTAATTAGTAGTTAAAAACCAAGTAGGATATGTAAATAGAAGCTAAAATATTTGGTGACAAATGCAAATTTCAGCCTAAATATTTTGCTCGGCTTGGCAGTAAACCCTTGCTGGTGAAAGGATGCACGACAAATCTTCCTGCGTAAATCAAACTTGGGTTGTAAGAGGAGAACCCTCACGCTGTTTTGCTGGCTCTTGCTGCAGCACAATGGCAGGAAGGAGCGGGTGCAGCCAGCGTGTCATCGTGGTGCTGCTGCATTGCTGTAACCCCTTCAGGTGCCTCTGATCGTGCCTGAAGGCTCTGCAACAGCACCGTGGCTGCCTGCATCCTCTCCTGCAGGAGGGCTTCTGTTTGGGGTGGGACTAAATTTGCCCTTTTAACACATGTTTATGCGTTCAGGCTGAAAAGCAGCTACCTCAGTGGGAATATCCCAATTAGCTCTCACCAGATTTCTTTGTGAGCTGGAAAACGCTGAAATGACGTGTTGTGGCAGACGCAGCCTTGCGGCCTAGCGTTTTCAGGAGTGATTTAATAGATTTTTGGTCCCTTGGTTTGCCATCTTTAGTGAAGCTACAAAAAAAGCTGCAGTCGTCACTGCGGTACCCGGAGATTATGCTGGCAGGGGTGTTTTTAATCCGGTGGTATCCAACGTTTTCTGGATGGCTGAAAGCGAATGTCTTGATGGCAGCAAGCAGCTCAAGTTTCTAGGTAGGCTTTCACATCCCTGGGCTTTGCCAAGGGATTTGGGCAGCGATGTGTTCCAGCAGACGGTGCAACCTGCTCCTCGGGAGGGGCTGCGGAAGGGAGGCGTTGCAGGTGCCACCGACTGAGCCAGCAGAGCTCCGTTCCTCTTCTCTGCAGGTGCCAAAGCCAAGCTTCTGCTCTGCTGTGAAAAGGAATGGGGCCTTGCTGGGAGAACACCTATTTGCCTGGTGGAGTTGCTGCTTGGATTTTTGTTTCTTGGTTGTCTGGTGTGTTGTTTCAGACGGTGTATTTTTTTCTACTGTTACAGTGGACTGGGCAGGTGTCCCGTGGCCCTGCTATTTTCTCAAAAAATGGCACGCGTTTTACTTGTGAGCATGGTGTGACTTTAGAAAACATCTGTGAACGTGTACCGTCCCATTTTCAACCTTGCTTTCAAGTTAGCAAAGCGCAAGTGTTTGACAATACCCTTTCTGTGCTTGACAAAAGGAACAGCCAGATATTTCCGTCCTTAATCCAGTAACGACGCTCGCAGTACGAGGTTTCACTATGCAGCGTGTAACTGGGTGATTCCTTTCACTATGCAGCGTGTAACTGGGTGATTCCTTTCCTCGTGCCCTCTCAGTTCTGTATGTACCCTGCATTCAGAGGCACTTGTCTGGGTGCTCTGCTGGAGGCTGTGGTGCTGGGATGTGGCTGAGGTGCATGGGTTAGTGGGGGTGTTGGTGCAGAAGGCATGTCGGAGTCTGAGCTGATGCACAGCGAGTGCTGATTGGGGTGATTTGGCTTCAAGCGCCTCCTGTTGCACTGAAAACTTCCCACGTTATTTGGAACCCAGTATTGCACAGAACCGTAGGAAGGGTGCTGATCTCACTTTCACTCTTTTATAGGCTTACATTCCTGGTCTGAGGGTGTGCAAGTGAGGGGGACCATCTGCTTGACGTTTGAAGTAACTGTCATCATCCTACAGCTAGCAGAAGACTTGTGATTGGGGGGGAAAAAAAAAAGTACTTTTCTCCGTGGTTAACACTCCATCTGCAAATCTTGTCTTTCAGATGGGAGGAGGAACTGACAAGAAGAATGAGTCTGGAATCTATGGTAGAAACCTTACGAGAGGTGAGTGTGGAACAGCGTGCGCTGAGCGGTGCCTGTTTTCTCTGCACCTTTTATTATGCTATTAATCACTAGAACAGAAGTTGTCTGTAATTAACGCCTGCCTTCTAGTCCCAGCAGCTGAAGGCCTTGCTGTGTGCAAGGGGGGGAGTGCGGGGGCATGCGGTATCAGCCCTGCCCAGGTGAAGCAGGGAAGCACGCGTTGCCCTGCGGCCTCTCAGCTCTTTGTGTGCTTTCTCTCGCAGGAGGCGCAGGAAGCGGAAGCTCTCCAGGAGGAGCTGAATGAAAAGATCGAGAGATTGAAAGCAGAACTTGTGGTCTTTAAGGGTCTGATGAGTGATGTAAGTACACTGGAGAGCGGAGTGGTCAACTCCCACTGCCTTTGTGAAAAGTGTGTGTCATGCAAATGGCTTCATTCATTAAAAAAAAGTTACGGTCTCAGTGAGTGCTGCTTTGTAGTTAGTATTATGGCTGCCTTGATGATCTAATGCATCAGACAGATCACCCTTCCCCCTGCTTCCTGTCTGGTCTGTGTAGAGATGCATTAACTTGCTGCTTAGCCCATAACCTGGACTCTTCCCTCCCTCCCCCAGTTCCACTGCTGGCCACGCTGGCATTCAAATCTGCAGCCGTGGGGGAAAATGATGGAGAACTCACAGGCTAGGGACAAGGGTTCACTCACCATGCAGCAGCACCTCGTACTTCTAACATGAGGGGTTTTGCTCTGAAATGTGCAAGAACGCAATGTCAAAAAGGAGCGCTCTTGTGTGTGTATTCCAGCTTCCTTTGTGAAAGCTCTGAGATCAGCCCAGTATCACTGGTTCAGGTATTCGGATTTTTTCCAGTGCTGCTTTGACCTAAGATGTAAAATAAAATACTTATTTTTTTTTTTTCTCAGGAATTTCCTCATATATCATTTGATTTTGACTTCCCTTCCACCTTCCAAGCCGTTTTTTTTTTTTTTTTAGGCCATGACTGGGTAGGTTTGTCGTGCATTTTAGCCATACTGATCAAACACTCGTGCAGCTATCTGGGTGAGCACTAAGGTGCCTTTCTCTGTAAGGCCGAAGCAGCGTGCTGGTGCCAGTTGTCTAATGAAGATGTTCTATTATGCTTATTTATTCAGTAATTTTGTTGAGAACCGCTTCCTCCGGTCTTTATATGAGCTTGCAGAACCTGCTCCCTGGTGTCAAATGTATTCTCTCAGGGCCACTAGATCTATTCATGGGAAATTTGGCAATTAGCTGTCTCTTCTTCTGGTGTTTAATCAAGAATAGGCATGCTTGGTTAGAGGCGGTGTGAAAAGGAGAATCTTGTTAGGGCTGCATTGCTTATAACTTTTTCACAGAGGCAGAAGTGTTGCTCAGTGTGTACAAAATGGGTGGCGGTGAATGCGAACATCCTCCTGAACTTGGGAGCAAGTGCTCTGAGCTTTGCAAGTGCTGCAGGGTGGAAGAGAGCCTAAGGAAGGCAGCGAGAATGCTTGTTTTGAATCCCACTGTGTAAAGACTTAGAGCAGAGAAGCACCGCATGTTGGCACGTGCCTCTTGCCTTCCTGTTGATAAGAGCCACTGCTCAGCTGATAAGATTGTGCTTAAAGAGTGTCACTGTCTATAGCCTTCTTTTTCTCATTGTGTCTGGAAAATAAAAGCCTCCCAAAGTTGTCCAGAGGTGGCTGACAGAAGCTGGAGAAGAACCCTGTTTAATGTTTTAAAACAAAGAAAACAAAACCAAATTGTCTTTGGCAAGGGGATTTGGTGTTTGAGTGCTCTACTAAGGGTTGTTCCACTTTTCTGGCCAAAGAGGAATTGTTTCCCAGCCATTGAAGTGGGGCTTTCCAACAGAGCAAGTCTCATCTCATCTAGGCTGGATGTTTGTGCTTTTTGCAGAGCAATGTTACTTCATGTGGACCCAGCAGTGCTGAGTAGGAGTCTCTCTTATACATTGTGTTGGTAATCGCTGCCACAGTGAAGCAGGATGAAGTACTTGTCTTGTAGAATTTCTGCTAGGCTGCAAGCCGGGTTAATGCCGATTTGAGCATTATTTTGTGTCACAAGCTTTCGTGGATCTCTCTAGATCCAGTTTTGCCTTTACGTTTTCATGGAAGGTATGGAGTTGCCATGTAGCCTGTGTTTTGAAAGCAGCTCCTTGTAGGCATGGTCTGAAGCTGGGGGAGTGTTGGTACTCATCAGGTTTTAGATTCTTTCTGTTCCACACGCTCAGCAGGATTTTTCTCCTCCATTTTTAAGCTTTACTGACCTGTAAGAGTTCACTTTTGCCAAACATGGAAGCTGTTTTGGGGTGGGTGTAGGCTGTTCAGTGGCAAATCGCCGAGCTGAAATTTTATTGGAATCAGAGATGAATGTTAAATCCGTTAGCTGCCAAGTCTATGTAGACTGCCCATGTGCTGCCTTTCCAGGAGAACAGGACATAAATTGTTTAAGAATGGTGTGCCCTGGGGTTAGAGAGATACTGTGGGGTATCTCTGCTTTCCTGAACTGTATAATAATGGAAGATAATCACTGCTGTCCTTCCTGCAGCCCATGACAGACCTGGACACAAAGATTCAAGAAAAGGCCATGAAGGTGGACATGGACATCTGTCGGCGAATCGATATCACAGCCAAGCTGTGTGATGTAGCGCAGCAGCGCAACTCGGAAGACGTTTCCAAGATATTCCAGGTGATTAGGCTGTGAATTTCCTGTAGGGTAGGGCAAGTAGTGATGGGTCACGAGGGAGCAGTGTTGAGAAGTGTGGTCCAGGTCATTTGGCTTTTTTTTTTTTTTTTTGAACTTTCTCTGTATAGACATATTAGCTACACTCCAAACCTGAGAAAGAAGATGTCTGCTGCAGGAGCTGATGCAGTATTTAGAGAACAAAATTTAGAAGTTTTTTTTTTTTTAAAGAAACCTCAGAGGATGACCTTTAAGACATGGAGTTATTCTGATCCTACTCATAATGAATGTAGGGGGGGAAAAAAAAAAAGCATGCCAGGGTCTAGGTTTGTATAAATGGCTTCCACTTAATAAGTGAGAAGTTTTAAGCTTGTAGAGCTGTCATCTGAATGTTCTTATTTCTGACTTGAGCTCCACAGCCAGAAATAACTCTCTGTGGTGGAGAGTTGAGATTGCTTTCCTTGAGCTCTTATGGCTCCTTGGTGCTAGTAGGAAAAGTCATCTATTTGCTCCAAAAGCAAGCAGTTACAGCTCTGTGTTGAGCAAACTGTAACTCCCGATGCAGTTGGTCTTGTCACACCTGCACTTTCAATTGTGATTAACCCAGCTTCTTTCCACTTTGGTCTATGTGTGTCTTGTTCAGTCCAGGAATAAGTCCAGTCGTTTTGTCTGTGTAGCGATGCCATACTGTGTGCTAAATGCCATACAAAAACGCTGTAAATATCCCTGTGGTCTCCTCTGGTTGTGTATTTTGGCTGTGGTGAAGTTGCCTAAATGTTTGGTAGGTGGTTGGTTTTTTTTCCCCTCTTCTCTTTTCTTTCCAAAAAGATTAAAACCTCCTGTCTGGAGACCATTTTTTTCTTGCATATTGAGCCACTGCAATGTGCTGGTGGTTCCTTCTCGCCTCTTGAGTAGAATTACTCTGTCTTTCTGCTCAGAGGTAACTGCGAAGCACACTTCTGGTCAAGCATGCAGTGGTTAAAATGATCAGTATGGAGAGCAATACCAATAAGGGATGGCTGGTGCCAATTCGAGGAAAAACTGCAGTAGGCTGGGAGCAGACTGTGGCTCTGTGGTACCATCTGCAAGCTGCTGTGAATGTCTTTTATGGTCACAGTCCTCAGCTGAAGAAACGACCCTCTGTGCCCTTTGCAGGGTATCCCTTATGCTCTGCACACCTGCAAACTTCATTTCTTTTGAGGTTGTCCAGGAATTCTCATGGATTCAGTTAATCCTCCTCCTGTCAGTCTGAAGGCTAACAGTCTGCCTCTTGCTTATGGGGTGGGAAGGACCTTGAAAGAAAGACTGTCTGGAAGGATTTCTTGTCTACTCTTCGTGGTGGTTCAACACTGGGAGCAAACAGCCTGTGGTGGTGGCAGGAGAGGGAGAGTTCTGTCATTGCTCTCAAGCCTGCTGCCTGGGCACTCCTGCAAGCTTTTGCTTTTACCCTGTATCATTCTAACCTCTGCATGTTCTCTGGTAGGTCCTAGGCTGTTGTCAGTGGACAGAGGAACATCTGTAGAGCGCTGGCAGCCTGCAGCTTGCTTTGCTCTGTGCCATTTTTGAACTGCTTTCTTGTGCTCTGTGTTCACCACTCACTACAGGTGCAATACCTGAACACGTGCAATCCCTGAGTTGCCCGGGAGCTGATGAACAGTTGTATTCACCCAAATGTAACACCTCTCCTTTATTTTTGCCACTCATGATGCTGCATCTCCAGTGAGCCCTCTAGTTACTCCTCTTCTCTCCAATTAAGGTGGCTTCCAAGAAGAAGGAACGCAAACTCGCCTCCGATGACGACCTTTCTGAGCAGGATGCAGACAACGGCAGGTTCTCTGACGACGAGGTCAGCTGTTCCTTGAACATCACAGATGAAATGAAGCGTATGTTTAATCAGCTGTGAGTATCACGGACAGCCTGGGGAAGGCTGACATGCAGACTTCATCCCAGAACTCAAACATTGAGTTATTTCTGTAGGTTTTCAGAAGAGTTCAGAACTGATTTAAACTTCTCTGGTACTTCCCATGATTTTTCAGTTCAGCTGTAGGCAAATGGCAGTGGTGGATGTGTCCAGAAGATCAGTTGCAGCAGTGGATGACAGTTTGTAGATTCCGAGAATGTCAGTGTTGTAAATCTTGCTGTAAGATCTGTTCTCGATGACTGGAGGAATCTTGATTTATGTAGCCTAAAGATTTACCCCGAATGGGAGTGTTAGGAAATTTGTGGCACCGTGGTGTTGCACAGAGCAACGCGGGAAGCTAGTTGGTGGTGTGCCCTGCTGTTCTCCTGTTTGAGAAATGATGAAGGTGGCCACAGGCTGCTGAGAGTTACGGGTCTCTGCTGTTGTCTGTTGGCAAAGGGAGCCCGAGCCAGCGCCGTAGGTCTGATTTCAGTGTCTTCTGCCAACTTCTGCAGTGACTGTGCTGGGAGAGGAAAGAATTCCCAGTGCTTTCCCACGCAGTGTAGGACAGTACTTACTACGTGGGAGTACACCAGCCATTCTCTAAGGAGCAGTAGCTCCTCTTCTGTTGTCAGCTGTTGCCAAAAATTCTGTTTTCAGGCTGTGCCCCTTTCTTCCCTCCTTAGTGGGGAGGTATGTTTTGTCTGAATGATGTAGGTAATTCTTCATGTTGGGGCTCTTGTTTTAGATGACTTAGGCACTTATCAGGGTAATAAATAGAGATTTTTACTTTCTTCAGTGTTAGAATTCAGTGTGACAGCACACAGCATGTAGATCTTCTAGCAAAGCAAAAAGGCTGAAGTTTAGTCACTAGGTTGGCCATGCATTTAATTTTCAGTTTTATTTTTAAGCCTGTCCTGTCTTACCCATTTTTATTGGGCCTGATAATGTGTTGTTTTTTTTTTTTTTTCTCTCTTGGTCCTGTCCTGTTTAAGTCGGGTCGATCTGGAGCAGTATCCATGGCTTATCAAGGATGGTACAATTCTAAGGAATTCTGGGTTTCAGGGCTTTGTCAGGTGGAAGGTGGTAGATTATAAATAGCTGGCCTTATTAACAGAAACCCTGTGCACTTCCATTTTATCTGCAATGATGGCCTTAATCTATAAGTGCCTTGCAGTAAAAAGTCGAAATGCAGTCAGCGTTGGACATTTGTCTGAACAGGCAGCGGTCAGAACGGGGAGTCTGGAGTCTGCGCTCTGACAAGGAGAGCCCTTGCACAAAGATGCTGATCTGAGGAAATTGAATTGTAAAAGACAGAATCGTGTATGTCCAAAATTTTTATTTTATTATTTTGTGAAGCTTTACTGAGTATAGATAGATGGCCTGTCGCTTGTGCCAGGCTCCTCAGCCTCCTAAAGACAGTGTTGGACTCAGCTTCCGGCCTGAGATGTTATCTGCTTAGAAGGAAGTGAGCTAAAGAAACAAAAATGCATCAGTCAGGAATGAGCAGGCTGCTGCTGTGAGCAATTTCAGGTTTTTGTCAGGCCTCCTTAACAAAGACAAGAAGCAGCTACTAGTGTTTCGCTTATCTGCTGCTCAGTCCAAGAGGGACCTGACTGCCTTCTGAAACTTTTTCCTTTATTGCACAACTGACCAAATGACAGGGTTAAAGGCCACGTCTGCCACTGTTTTCTCTCAGTCTTAAGTGGCTTTAGTGGTATCTTTTGTTGTTCAGTTCAATGGAAAGTACTTCTGTTTCCTTGTGCACTGCTTTGGGGTTCAGTTTTTTCTAATTTATTTCTGAAACTCATGTTTGTAAGTGTTGCAGGGAAAAACGTTGGCTGAATTTCAGCATGAAATCAGCAGGGAATCTTCTAGTAGCTGTTTCCTGTGTAATTCCCCAAACTGTAGCTGGGTTCATTCTCCCATGTATAAAAAGAATAGTTTAAAACATTTTTGTGGTTTTGTAAACAGGGGAAACTAATGAGCAGCACCATCTGGAGGACAGAACGAGGACTGTGTACTCGAACTGGGGATGCTAACAAGGATCTTTTATTCTGCTCTGTAGTGGCAAAGAGCCCAGGAGTGCGGGACTTGTAGACAGTGGCACAGCCTGTTTATAAAACCTTTCAGGATTTTCAGCTGCTTTGTTTCCTTTATTCAGTTGTTGTAACCACTTTTTTTTTTTTTCTCTAGAGCACTAAATGAAGGACTAAGGGAGTGGGGCTGGAGCAGTTTTCACTAATGCTTTTCTGTTGCCTTGACAGTCGTGAGACATTTGATTTTGATGACGACTGTGATAGTTTAACGTGGGAAGAGAATGAGGAGACATTGCTGCTTTGGGAAGACTTCACAAACTGCAATCCTTCAATTGACCTCCAAGGAGAGGTGAGTTTGAGTTATCTTCTCAAGCTGCTCTCTTCAGAAATTGTGTCCCTCAGCTGCTCTTGTAGCCATTTGAGCCTTTGGATGTTTGACTGGTGATCTAGTTTGCCACGCAACTCGCTTTGATTTTTAAAATCCTCTTAGTGCTTTCTCTCTGTGGTTGCTTTTCAGTCTGTGCAATCAGTTTATTTACCAAACTTCATTTCTTCTGCTCCTTCAAACCGAGTACTTAGAAATATCAAGCAAGTGTCGAAAGATCCAAGGCATCTAGCTGTTGTAGCAGCACCATGCAATCTGTCACCCCGACCAGTGGGTTAGCTAAAGCCCTTTATCTTCTGTGCAGCATCTCGCTTTCCCTGTAGATTATCATTCACCCTTCAATTGCCAAAATACCCCACGTGGTGTGTGGGATGGCACTGCACCCTCTTTCCAGTGGGGAGAGAAATAAACTCGGTGTGGTCCGTGTGTGATACTGAAGCACACGCAGCCTGTCACAAAGGAGCTGCAGCTGCAGGACCGTGCAAGGCCCCGGGGATCTTCTGAACGTATGAATCTTGTGCTTCCATCTTCCCGGTCAGTAGGAATCTCCTGGTGCTGGTGGATAACAAACAGCTTGCTTTTAATCCCTAAGATCCCATGCAAAGTAAGCTAACGGCTGCACGCTGCCTCGTTCAGTGACTTTTCAAACAGGCCTAAAGAGATGGCAAGGCCTGGCTTTGTGCAGACGTGTCGGTATTATTTCATGACTGAGCAGCATGACAGCAGCAGGTAGGCAATAATCCTGCCTTCTCCCATCATTGCTGTAGTACAAAGATGCTGAGGCAGCAGCCTCCTGCACATTGTCTTGTGTTGACTGCCAGGGCTGTGTTAATTTACATCTCCCCGTTTGTGTATCATCTGGCATACCCTGAAACTGCGGAGATTATTTGAAAGTGCTAGGGCTGCAGAAAGCAGCAGACTTAGCTGTCCGTCGGCTTTGAGCAGGGAGAGTGGCAGGGTGATAATGTGCAGCCATGTGCTGGAATTAGTGGCAGATTTATTTGCATATACCCATGTGTGCATGTCTAAGCACAGCTATCAGAGGAATACTGCCGAACTCAGACCTTCCCTGCAAAAACTCTAAAGGTTTTAAGAAGCTTAAATCCTTCTAAATGAAAATTATACAAGGAAAGGGTAGATCCGTCTTGTAGATGGAGATTCAGAATAAAGACTGCTCCGGCTGTGCCTGGTCTTTAACACAGTGCTTTACATGCCTGAATCTTCCTTCCACTGGCTTTATTCCTTTCAAGTTCTTATGCGGTGCCCTAGCCACCTTCTTTTCTGACCTTCCTCCTTGAAGCATATAAAAGGATAAGTGGAATGATTCCTGTAACTACGGGCTGGTGAGCCTGATGCTGATCCCAGGTGTGAGCCTGGGGAAGCTGCTGCAGATGGGGCCGAAGGATGGTAACCACATTAATGCTCATCAGTGCGGTTGTGATTGCTGCTTTTTTTGGAAAAAGGAGGTGGGCAGTAACATGAAAGTGAAGGGTGGCATTGTTAAACTGGAAAGCAGTTATTTGGGCTCTGTGGCAGTATGAAATAATGCTATAGGTTTTGTAGCCCAGACTGTACATGACACAGGAGCTGTTGCCTGACAGGATCCTCCTTTGGGAAGCAGCCTCTTCATGTGTGCAATACTTTCATCAGTAGTGTGCTGCAGGGAGCTTACTTTACCTAGCATTTGAGTAAAGAGTTTTAACAGGAAAAATGCACATAGGGCTGTGTGTGTGAGATGGTGGAAACTGGAAGGTCCTGGGGGTAATGGTATGTAATGAGAAAATAAGAATTCCAGAGCAGTGCTGTAAGCAGTGGTGTGGTCAGTGCAAGGAGTTTCGTGTCTGGGGAGCAATTGCAACCTATTTATGCATGATTAGACTGCGAAAGGTTCAGGAAACGCAACTCTTCTGTTCTTTGGCATGCATCAGGCGTCTGTTCGTTGCTGCAGTCTTGGTCTGTAGGTTCCTTGATCCAGGGGATTTTTTGTGTGTACACACACAGGCAAAACGTGTACAAAGCCATGGTCATGGTCTCCCCTCCTATGCCAGTTTTAAGAAGCAGTGCATTTCTTGTCTGCGCAACGATGTATTTAAAAAAAAAAAAAAAAAAAAAGCTTTGCATGAAAGAGCATAAGAACTTAGGTGTCTGAGGGAGGTGAAAGGAGAAAAATCTGCACTCTGCTACTGAATTCTGCATTAGTTTCATGCTAATTGTTTGTGTCCCAATTTCCCCTGCAGGAAGAAAACCTGGGAAACTTGATCCATGAAACAGAGTCTTTCTTTAAAACAAGAGACAAGGAATACCAAGAAACAATCGGGCAGATAGAGGTAAGGAAGTGATTCATGACAAAATAAATAATTACTAATGGATGAAAGTTTGCTCAGTGTTCTGGTCACGCGCATATACCGGAAAGGTGGAATGCGTATCTATAGCAGGAATGGAAAGGTGTTTTCCTTGGACATACACTTGGAGGTTTTTTTCTAAATACCATTTTCTATGCAGCACTCCTACTGACCATAAATCTGTAACTAGTGGAGTGAGAACCTCCAGAACAAAGAATAAACGTGCGCTGTTTTTTTCCGCTGTTTGTCTTGCATACCCACATCACACTAGGAAATGTTTTACAGGAAGCAGCCTCAGAGGTTGCCAGACACAGCAGCTGTAGCTCCTCACAATCTTTACCCTGCCTAGAATGTGCTTTCATTAATTACTGCATGTTGACAAACAAAGTGCCAGGCAGCAGAGGAGGATATTAGAGCTGTTTTTAAAAGTGTTGAGCTCTGATTAAAATGCGCCTCATATGCAGCGCTGCCGTGAAGGATGTGTTGTGCAGCCATTCTGGGCTGAGTGAGGCTGGGGGAAGCTGCTCGTGACTCACCTCCAGCTGGTCGTTTTCTCTTTTCTTGCAGCTGGAATTGGCCACGGCCAAGAGTGACATGAACCGCCACCTTCACGAATATATGGAAATGTGCAGTATGAAAAGGGGCCTGGATGTGCAGATGGAAACCTGTCGCAGGCTCATCAAAGGTTCAGCTGACAGGTACTGAGATGTTACTGTGCCGCCTGGGGCGTGCTTCAAGGATTTTTTTGTTCTTGTTTTCTGCCAGGCTGTTTAAAAGCAATAGTATCATTTTGTCCTAAAGCTTTGTCCTTCAGATGATCTTGTGTTGTTCAGGGTCAAACACCAGTCTTAAGCAAATCCCTGTAGCAGCGTATAGTTTCCTACACACAACAACACTTGTAAGGATTCAACAATTGTCACCAGTGGGACTGGCAGTATAAACGGAGCCATCTCTTCTCTAATTTGTGAGCGATGCTCGGTCTTAGTGTCATAGATCTAGAACTCTTTTCAGAGTGACAAGAAAAAAAAAGCGTTGCCTGGACTTGTATGAAGAACTTGGGTTGAAATCTTCTTGTGTATGAAGAACTCGTTTTTATATACCCCGAGGGATTTTTTTTTTTTTTTGTGCCTTTTGCTCACCCACAATACCCAACGTGGCTTAAACAAGGGAATGAACTTTTTTTCACGTTTATAGCTGTATGTAGTGTGGATGATCAGAGTGTCTCTGGGATGTTCATTGGACTCAATTTCCATCTGTAAGCCTAGAGCAGCCTTTGTTTCTGTAGGAGATGGTGTGTGGGGGTGGCAGCACATAGGATGCTTTAAGCTTATGACTGATATTTTCTGCAAAACTGAAGTTTATTAGTTATAAAGGGCATTTTAAATTGTTTTAGGGAGTGAAAGTGACCATTTTCCTTCAAGGTCCCATTTTTCTTATCTGTCAAAGGTATTTAACTTTTTGTCTAAACCTTTCTCTGAATTTTCTGCAGAAATTCTCCATCTCCCAGCTCTGTAGCCAGCAGCGACTCAGGAAACACAGATGAAATTCAGGACGAGTTGGACAGAGATGCGGATGTGGAGCCCATGGTCAGCTGATACGTAGCTGGAGCATTCCAGTGAAAGGGACGAGACAAGAAAAAATTATAAACAATACATTGAGGGGGGAGGAAAAAAAAAAAAAAAGACTTGTAAGCCCTTGCACAGGGCTTCTAAGGACTCATTCCTACACGCATCCCCACCCCACCCAAGGATTGGTGCTGTAAATTTCTATTGTTATACAATTCACAAATGCAGAGTCCTGTAAGAAAACACGGTGTTTTAATTGTGCCTTTGCCCCAAGCTGAGCCACTTTGAGCTCCAGTGGAATATTAATAGCAGGTGTTTTTATAAATGAATTGGGAAAAAAAGGTAAATATATATTAAAATAAAAAATCTAGTAGCAGCAGAGAGTGGTGCTGCACAGGCTCTGGATGTTTCAAGAAGCTTATGGTTTTATTGAACTGCTGCACTGATTGGCAAAAGGAATGCTGGCAAACTGAGTAGTGAACCCGAGACAATTATGGTGTAATTACCAATGCCTGGCACAAAAAAAGAATGCCTCCAAATTGATCTGTAAACATTTAAAAATAACACCGGGTTTAAAGACTGCTTTTAGGATTAAGCAGTCATACAATATTGAAAGGAATTTCTTCATCCCATCTTTCTGGGTGAAGGAGCCTTGGAGACTTGTAGAAGCTTTCTGCCAGACTCCAGAATCCGAAGCAGCAGGTCTCAGCTCGGTGGCAAAGCAGGTGGACGAGGGAGGGTTCGTTGGGGTGGGGCTATCACTGATAAACTACTATGCAAAAAAAAAAAAAAAAAAAAGCGCGCCTTATTTATGTGGAATGTTTGGTTCCTGCTGGGCTACAGTTATCTCTTGGGGAAAGGAAAGCTCAAAACACGTTTTTGCACATGGTAGTTATCTGTAGAGGTTCTTTTGAGGAGGAACGTCTTGTTTCGATGCCTTTGTTTCCAGTGATTGGATTAAGAGGGGAATCAGCCCTTTGGTTCCCAAGTTGTTTTGTGTTTTCTTTTTTTTTTCAGGATATTTTTTAAACCATAGTGTTTGCAGATTTTACTTTGCTGACAGGGAGATAACTCCATTTTATGCTGCTTTCATGATGTTTAGTGGGATAGTTGAAGCTTCAGGATAAACTGACATGCCGTGCTATAGATGTGGGCTTGAGACATGACGCTGGGAGAGTTCCAGACCACTGTTCTTCAGCAAAGCTGAACATCAGAAAATACTGTAATCCTTTTTAGGGCGTAGTAAAATGAATCCCAAACTGCTGCTGCCCTAGAATTAGGGAAGAACAGCGAAGTGCTTTCTCTGTGAGAAAGTGAGGAGGCCTAGGCTTTGTCAGTCTGTGTTTTCAACCAGAGAAGGCAGCGTCAGAACTCTGACTGCTTGGTGCTTGAGGAAACTCTGGTGGCATCAAGCTGATCATGGTTATTAATGGGAATTTTAGCACCTCAGCCAGGTAAAAACAGGGTATAAACCTAAGCCAATAATTTCTTTTTTGTTCGTATTTTAGAGCAAGATTGCAAATGTAGATGATGCTGCCTGAAGGTCACTCTGTAGTTAGCTAGCAGTTGCAAGGCTTGAGGAGTTAAGTACCGAATGTGGTTTGTGCCTGCCAGAAAACTTAGAAACTGTTCCCTAGGAGCAGTGCTAGGACTGGGCAGGGAAATACCAGATTTAAGCCCCCTCTCAGTGTTATGTAAAGCTAGGGTGGCCAATCTTTTAGCTTCCTGAGTGTTGTTTCCAAGCCTCTCTTATTTATTGATGTGAAATCAGCAGGGCTGCGTTGTAAGCATACAGCCAGTGCAGATCGATTTTGCTTTCTTCCAAGAAGAGCAGGAGTGTTCCAGCAAATGGCGCATTCCTAGGCAGAAAATACCTCTCCACCTCGTGCAGCTGTGCAGAGGGGCAGGACCTCGGGGGGTTCTGCTCGCGCTGTCACTGCGGGTGCAGCAGGGTCTTCTCAGTCGGAGCTCTGTCTGGCGGTGTTGTCTAGAGTTACGCTGCTGTTCGCGTCCGTCCCCTGCTAGGGCACGAGGGTTCCTCTAGGCCACGTGGATCAAACGGGCTCCTGGTTGCTCAGGGGGAGGAGGATTGCTGGGATGATCCGTGTTAGCAGCAAAGAGGTCCACGGCTGTTCCTGTGGTTCCCTCGCTGAGCGAAGTGCTCAGCGCGGTACTCAGGGAGCTGGCAGCTTCCTGGTTCCCGTGGTGCGTGGTAGGGGCTTTGTTCCTGTTTCATCATGTAGATAACTCTTCTCTGAAGGGGAAACCTTATTCCAAAGTGCTCATTCCTGTTATTTCTTAGGTGGCCAAAGTGGTAAGTGTCATGTTCGCTAGGGCTGCGAGTTCGGGGTGGGT